>JAOPJJ010000008.1:11508536-11519014 GCA_027122795.1 Enchelyopus cimbrius
CCCCCCGCCCCCCATCAACGGAACAAAACATTTTTGGGAGAAAAAATGTATAAATAACAAAAATAATAACAATGTTTATGCGTTCATTTGGCAGTGTCAACATCAACATTAAAAGGTTGCAAATACTCACAATTTTAGTCAGTATTTGCCCACCTGCTCACTCACTTGTATGACGTCGTAAACTAGTTGTGTGTGTTGATGCCATGTGTTTGTGCTTTGCTTCTGCCCAGTGTTTATGGTGTTACACCAACGACACCTGTACGGAGTACCCCGTGAGCCACCTGCTCCCTCGGTCTGCGGAGTGCCCGCTGTCCCAAGCGCGCTGGGGGGTCTGTTGGGGTGGGTGCGGTCAAGACTTCCCTACTGGGAAAGCGTGAACCCACGCACACTGTTGCGTGTTGCTGTCACATACACATGTCCCCTACACAGATTAAATAATCCAAAGGATGGTGTCATTTTCACATTATTAATTTGGTAGGAACATCCCAACCATCCCTTATTCGAGGTTACTAAAATACTACAATGCACTTGGCTCTTTACTTCAATCAAATAATATGTCGATATGAGTCGCTTGTTGTTTGTAGTCACCAGTGAAACAAACATGCGTTTCATTGGTGGATAGTCCAAAAATAACCCCAGCCTTCTTATATGCAAATGTAATAGAGAAGCCTGGTGTCTCGAGTATCGTTTCCCGAGTAACTGTCGTTTCATTATTGCTCAGGTGTAGTTGTACTGCATTGCCACGCGGTGGCACCATTGCTTCATTTGTCAACTGCGACTTGTTTTTCTGGCCCGATCTCGAAAGCAACCCATAATTGTATGCTTTTGTATTTGTATTTATATTGCATGAATATAAGTAAATAATACAACTTTATTTTCTGGTTAATGAATATAGCACAATCTGTCAAATGATGTACTAGGTAGGTTTTTAAGCAATCATGGAGATATTTCCATGAGTTCCAGATGACGAGGGCAGATGTTCACTATGCGTCCGTCTGGTTTTGTCTGTTACAGTGAACTTTGAGGCCCTGATTATCGCGATATCAATGCTGGTGGGGAGCACCCTAATCGTCATTGCTGTATGCTGCTGTTGGTGCTGCTGTTGCTGTAAGAGATGTCGATCAGGGTAAGACTCAGGGTGTTGTTAACGGGCTGAAAAAAAGCGTGACAGTTTTAAATTTCCCTTTTATACTGGTAGCCACCAGGGAAACGTTTTTTTTCTCATACAAAGTAAAGCAAGTGTAATACAGTGTGGCATCAAAACACATTCTCTGGAGAAGAGTTGGCTCAAACCCCAGACGATAGCCTCAACACAGAACTCGGTTGTCAGGGCTCACATTTGTTGACACCATTGTCTGGGGATTTTTGTGATGCTCTTATTATGCAGAAGCCAACATGTCAGTCAGATGTCAAAAGTATATAAATAAATACGTGGTGAATTCACAAAGTCAATCAACTGCATTCCGGCTTGACACCGGCTGTCACTCTTCCGAGTATGATTATCCGTTTGAAAAGGTCGAGAGCTCTTTTTTTTGAGGAAGTACCATTTATTTGAGGTAAAGTTGTTCCCTTACTTTACTTAAAGGTAAATTAAGTTAAATTTTTGGTCTGAAATCCCTTTGCTCCAGGCCAGAGCAAGATGAGGAACAGTTTGCCAGGAGGAGGGAGGAGATCAAACAGCGTGCTGAAGAGCGGTAAGAAAGGGAGCTGTCCAACTTTTTAACATAACCGTTGTTGTCCCATATATGTTTTTATTTACTACCCCCCCCACACACACACACACACACACACACACACATGCGGTCTAGCGATGCTTGACTGAAAAAAGGAACCCTTTTGTTGTGCCTGTAAATGATGAAGAAGAAGAGGAAGATTTCCTTTATTAGTCCCACAATCATACACATCATACACTCATACACGCACAGGCCTGGGATACATGCACACACACACACACACAGACAGGCCCATAGACATGCAATGAGAGAAACATGCAATGGTGGAGTGATAGGCTGCCACGTAGTGTGCAAGGGAGCAGTTAGGGGTTTAGTGCCATGCTCAAGGGAAGCTCGGTAGTGCCCAGGAGGTGAACCTCTGCCACCTCACCACTGGCACCTCGCCGCTGACGTACTCTCAACTCCTACAAAATCGTCCGACGTTCTTGAGGTTAGGTTAGTGCGTCTGCGTCACGCTTCGGTCGTGAAAACGTACACTTAGGGCTGGGTGAGGGTCGCGTGAGGTTTGTCCCTCTGTAGGCACCCTTCCTCTTCTTGTGCTGTTCTCCTGGAGGCCTGACTGAACGCTGGAGCCTCGGATTGCTCTGTTTTGCGACACGATTCTACACTGTGTCTCCCAGCGCGTCCACTCGGTAAAGCCTGCCGACCAGGGCTGTTAACTGTATGCAATCGTGCGGAAAGAAAGTTGGGCGACTGTGGCTTATCGTCACTCGCAGGGCTGCGTGGAAAGCTCTGCTCGAACACAACCGGACTTCACTTTGGGCCCCTGTTTGCCACCATGCACGGTTGAGCCATCAAAGCTCCGGCGCTGGGTGTGCACTGACCTACATACACGGCGTCTTTCCCGCTTAAACGGACACCCAGGCACGAGCAGCGGATCCTGGGAGAAATGTAGGCAAGCCTGTGGAACATCTCTGTCGAAGAGGCTGTGCGGAGGAGCCATGCGGCCCAGCTGGGCAGGAAGTCTGGAGGGAAATGTCGAACGTCACCACACACACAAACACTTTCGATCTAACCTCTCCTCTAACCTCCACATTTCTGGATACTAAACCAAATCTGCTGCTCCCCCTTGAAGCTATCATAGAGATTTATAGGTGCACTTCTAGGCTTCATATTCACCAAGGATGCTCTTCATAGTTGTCACATTTGGTCAAAATGAGGAGAGAGAGAGAGAGAGAGAGAGTGAGTACTGGTTGTTGTGAAGGTGGAGGAACCCGTCAATCTTGACATTGGGAAATGCGAAGTTAACCTGAACTGTGATTTGTCGGTTAAGCTACGTTGATCAGAAACCTAACCTCATCTCTTGGGTAACCCCCATCTCTTCCTCTTGTCCCTCCCCACTTGTTGCGAGTTTCCATGGCTATGTGTGAGAGTGGGGTGAGAGGGGGGGGGGGGGGTTGAGGGAGGTTGAAGCAGGCTGGCAGATGGCAGGTGGCCCCATCCCGTCTCTCTGGTGCCCCGATTGCTCACAGATCACAACCTGGCAATAAAGTCCCCCGCCTGATTTACGCCCGTCCTTTGTGTGAAGACGGAGGGGATTCGACGCCCTCTGGAGGTCAAAGGCGCAGGAGGCCCAGCCTGGCAGCTCCTTTTGTATCCACCCAGAGCAGGCAGTGTGTGTGTGTGGGGCTGATGAACGGCTGCTAGCTACACTTTGCTGCATGAAGCGCGGCAGCTTTCACTGTCAATTAGCCGTGTACATTATGGGATGTAAACAATGACAGGAAGTCGATTCTCCGGGCCCCTAAACAAACCATGCAGGCTGTGCTTCACGAGTGTGTTTTTTTGCTTCCAACCATGCGTCAGCAGTTTGAATGTTTTAGGTTTTTTTTATGAGTTTTAAAGTGGTAGCGCTGAAGAAAGTACCATATTTGGGCTTCAGAAGAGTTTTTGTAACACGCAAGAACATTTGTAACACGCATCCTCTTGCTGTTTCTAGGTCCGGGGAAAGAAAGACCCGGCACGAGGACATCAGGAAGAAGTATGGTACGTATGTGCGCTCGCACACATACACACACACACACACCCACACACACAACCAAACACACACCTCAGGTTAGTCTCAATTCACATTGTTCCGTATTTATACCTTACTTTTCTTACCGAATGCGGAGACGTTGATGACTATTTGGCATGGCTGCTTGGTGGCAGCAGTGCACTGGTCAGCGTGTGCAGGGGCTGTTCAGAAGCAGAGAGAACGGGAGGGGAACGCCAACGCCATACGAACGCACCGATTGGACGGCCGTTCATCCTTGCTTTGTGACAGGCTATTGCCTCCTAATGACCGTCAGCTGCGTTTCCCTCTTTGTTACGGACATTTAGAGCCATTGATTATTGCTTTCTTCCTTGAAGCTGCGGTCAATGTGACGTATTTGTCAGCGGTGTCATTAATATCTCTAGTTTTTGCCCCTCGTATGAGTAACGGTGTTCGGATCTCTCTAGACAGGGAGGATGATGAGGATGATTCTAGAATCTCTCTGCGGGGTGTACTGTGTTCAGTCAAAGAATATGACCCCCCCCCCCCCCCGCGACCAGATGTGGAAATATGTCCTTCAACCACAGTCCGAATCCAGACGCCACATGGATTGAGTCCCTCAGCAAATATCATCTGTAAAACGCCTACTATGGAAGTCACCATGTCAAAAATCACATAGCTGTCAATTACTATTTTATTCAAGTAACTCAGTTAAAATCTAGTTCATAGTAGTGTATTGTTTTGAGGCTAGCCATTGTTGGACTCATGTTCCTTTTTTTAAGAAAATATACCTTTTGTCAAGATGCTGCAGAAACAAACCTCTTCGGTTTACAGACATCTCGTCATTCATCCAACGTTTGAATGACGTAAATGTAATTTCAAATGCTTGCCTGGCCTTTTTCTGGCTGGCGCGCGACAGCCGTACCCCGGCGTGCGCACATGCACGCTCCTGTCGTCCTGGTAAGCGAAGGTGAGATGAGATACCTGGTTATGCGACGCTGACATTGTGTTCTGCGCGGAGGACGTGACAGAAGTGATGGATGACCGCTCAGTCTCCCAATCCTCCGGGGGGAAGGCCTTGCGCTGCCACGTTTACTACACTAGTACGTCGCTTTATGGCGCACTGCTTTACGATGCCCAAATATGTTGAGGTGTCCGGCATGCCCGTCCTCCTTCGTCTGATTGAAGGAAAGAAAAATGAAAAAAAGCTATTTGGATTACATTTTTATTTTTGTGTTATTATTAATCGAACTTCCATTTCTGTCCTGCAGGTTTGGTGGGTGATTCTGACCAGCCATACCGCAAGTTTGAAAATGAGTAAATCAATAGGATGGGAGAATCACACACACACACACACACACACACACACACACACACACACACACACATATATATTTTCATATATATATATATATATATGAAAATAAAGACAAACACACACAACAGTCAAAGTTCTGCTGAGTCCTTAAATTCTCAATTTTAGCTTGACTGCGATTCAATGTAAAGAGTTTTATTAAGAGAATTTAAAAATCGAATCCTAACTTTGAACGTTTTTTGTTTTTTTTCAATGACCACACACAGATGGTCATTGTACATAACCTTAACGACAAATTAGGAAGATTTATTTCACTGTGCCTGAAGTGAGGAAGTTTTAAGTCTAAGCACTGACTGTATTTTTTTTTTAAACATTGTTTCTTCTATTCCATTTAATGTTATGTTATGCACAGGTTCCAATCCGCTGTCAGTCTGAGTAAAACCGGAGGAAACCACACTTTATTAAAATGTTAGGCATGTCAGGCAGTACTGAATGTTACGCAGTTTTGACATGATTTGATTTGAATTATTAAGTGAAACTAAATAGAAATTCAGGATGATTATCAGGCCATGCAAACTAAAACGACAACAAACAAACTAGAACAACATCACAGCAATACATTTCAGTAATTGAACAATATATCATCAAAATATTTATTTGAAGTCTTTGAAGTATTGTGGTGCATATAAAATAAAACATGTATATTAAAACAACAAGTAGTGGTGTGTTACCTGATTGTTCTGGGCGCCTACGCAGTTTAGTAGACCTGTGTGCTGGGAGCGGCTAATTTTCTGCATTTCCAAGGCTCATTGTCACCCAAAGGACCAGTCGCAAATCACTGAAGACCTGTCATCAGCGTCTGTCTATCAGCTTCTCAATTGGTTCTCCTGCTCTGTTGTGACCGCAGTGATGTTGGTGGTGGAATCTGATCACCAATAACCACTTCACACCATGTAAGGATGACCCTTAATGCCCTTCAAGTTTAGCCTATTAGCATTGTGGTCAAAGCAGTAAGATCAGTAAGCAACTAGAGAAATGTAAGAGCTTTTGTAGTGGAGCATGTGGAGTCTGGTGATGGAGAAATCAAAAGAACATACAACCATATAATAACATGACTACGGTATCTTAAAAACAAATACTTATAAAAGGTAACAGAGCACTAATTAATATTGATATCCACCAGGTTCCAAAGACAACACTTTTAAACGTTTACGTGGTGTGGACTGCTCCAGGTGGTGAATGAGTGATGAGTCATTAACTCATTTTCTACACTGAAGTCCAATTAAGCGCAATGAAGCTTCACCCAGTAACTAAATATGTTAATGTGTCAGTAGATAGTATGACAATGTGGTAGCAATCAACCATTAGCAAAATTATCATTGGTTTAGAAAACCTGAATCAACACTTTCATAGTGTCGGACAACTAAAGGGTCCAGGGGCGAATACATGAGTTGTGGGTTGTTAACCATTGGCACTGGAAAAGCGAGCAAACAGACCCCAGTTCTGCAGGCCAAAATCTCTAAAGTTAGTGTACCAACTATTCCACGGAAGTGTCAATCAGTATGCGTACACTTACTCACAATCCATCTGTCGATGTGATGTGAATGAGATATTTAATCTTAACAGTTAACTCCCTCATTAATGAACCTGAAAGGTGTGGATAGGGGTGCAGATCCGGTGTCAGGGACACACAAAAGTGTTTTTTGCCTTGTAGTGGAGGAGATCAGAGATGGAATGTGGAGTCAGAAATATATTTATAGTACAAATAGTATTTGTTCCACCATTTCATGAATTTCTTTTTAGATGTGAATCTAAAGTGTGAAGAAAGTCAAGTCTAAAAATACTAGTTGTTGAATTTCATCATTTAGGGTATTTTAATTGGGGGGGGGGACATGACACCCACGTCCCCCCCGGGGATCTGCACCCATGGTGTGGACGACATCGAAGGGAACGCACGTGAAAAAGGTGTGGATGATGCGGTAGGGATCGGTCGTTTTAACGTCGTCCAGTAGGACGATGGAGAGTTCAGTGTCAGCAGACGGGGGGTCACAGCCATCAGACTCTGCGCTCACATTAAACACATTCCCCTTCAGGGTTTGGGGCGGGGCTGTTAGTTTGATTGACTTCATTGCTAGCGAATGAAACAGCCCAGCCTCTTCTTTCTGACCAATAGGAAGATTTGGGGGGGCGGGGTTTGGTATTTTTTCTCTCTCTCTGCCTGAAACCAGAGAGAGAATCCCAAAAATGACATCCAGATTGCGGTGGAGCAGGGAGTGAGTGGGACAGATAAAAACGAGGAAAAAACACAATTTACAGTTTTCGGTACAAAAACTACAACGATAGGATTTTAAATGACGACAGCTCTGTGGTAGACCGAGTACCACGCTGCTTGGCGCATCGTCCGTGTAATGGAATAGAAATGTAGTTGGAATTCTAAACAAATACGGGAGGCATTTAGAAAAGGCGTTTTTGCATTTAAACCGATCCCCGCGGATAGGAGTCTGGTCTGTGCGTGTGTTTAGCGGGTTTGGAAGACAAGCAACGTCGAAGCCCCAGAGTTTGAACCACTTCAGCCCGTACTCTGTTCCCGAGGAGCCGCTGCAGACGAGTCATCCCAATGTGCGATCTGATGCCAGCTTCACAGCCTGCAGAGAAAATTGGCAAAATGAAAAAGTTGAGAAGAACTTTGTCCGAGAGTTTCAGAAGCATCGGTAAGAACTGGATTCATTTGTTGCTTGTAATGCATTCGTAAAACCTGTGTATAACCTTGTTGCTGCTGGATGCATGCATGGGAAGTCCCGATGCCACCAATAGTGGGGGACTAGAATGAAAGTAATGTGAAAAACATGTATATGCTATTTATATAGGCTATAGATTAAATGAATACCTAGATCCATGACTTTAGACAATATATCTACGTAGATCTCATCCATCTCTCTTTCTATCTATCTATATCTCCATCTTTCTCTATATAAATCTCTATGCTCGGTCTATAGGCCTAGCTTGCGATTCTAACGATTTTAGGTCCACATCTTCACTTCGAGTCGAGTGGAGCCTATTTTTTCGAGAATTAAACGCTAACAGAGGCAGCCTGTGTGAGATAAGACGAGAATCGCATTCAACTCAATTCAAGCGCCGTCCTGTCGATCCTGCGGTTGAAGAAAGATTGGCATTGACTTTTCGCGCGGATCGGTCGTCTTGTCCCGCCTCTGAACACAGCGCCGCCGCTGTCACTCACCGACGGACCGCCATAGGGATTCTTTGTCCTTCTCCAAAACACATTTGTATTAAAATATCGATTATATTAATATCTCTATAAGCCACACAGTCGAAAGAAAAAAAGAATGGCTTGCAGCCACATGGTTAATGACATTTTCTATTTTTAAGATGAAATATATTTTTAAGAACAAAAATAGTCTATGCCAACTTATGTTTGGTCTTTCTTCAAATGTGACAATTAGCACATTAGCACACATTATCATATCTGAATAATGGTAGCCTAATTGTCATTTACTTTGAAAACATCTCTCTAAGACATTACAGCCATCAGTCAATGTAACATAGGCATTATTCTATTTTTAATATTAAATATAGGCTATACAAAATACTATATGCCAACTTATGTTTGGTCTTTCGTAAATTGTCACCTTCCGTCGATTAGCATATTGACATATCTGAATAACGGTAATTGTCATTTACTTTGAAAACATCTGTCTATGGCATAGCCTGTAACATAGGTCCACTGCATAATGAATATAATACTGGATTTGGGAACACAAATACATTGTGCTGTGCGTGGTGAGGCCTTTTAAACGGCAGTGATCTGGTCACATTGCCACAATGGGGAATTAGCGTTACTGTAAAAGTCTCTGGAGGGAATGTGCAATTTTATGGCCCAGTGAGTAGCCTAAGTCTCACTCCAAACACTTACTGTGACATGGACACATTATTTAACCCCCCCACCCTCCAAAAGAAATACACCATCACCACCACGCCCAGCTTCACCATCTCCTCCCCCAAAACACTCCACCCTCCTCCGGAGCCATCTGGGGTCCCCTTCTCTTGTTAAGAGGGGGGGTCCATTAAAAAGACGTTTGATATAATTAGCAACATTAAAACGTAAGCTTTGACAGGGACAGGGTGGCCGCCCGCCCCCGTGGTGTCGGAGGGGCTTACAGCCAATTGCCACAACTGTCAAGGTGGAGGCGTCTTCCAGACAGAGTTGTTAACCTTCAGTTATTCGTAAACCAGATGGATATTGCTGTCAAAAAGCAATCACAGCACCCCCAGGACTTTATGTGATGAAGGTGGGGGGGAAAAGCCACTTCGCTCAAAACAACAGCGATGGCTGATATCGCTCTCCTTGTGCACGTCTGGCTCACAAAAGGTCACTGATGCGGCCCCCCCCCCACCAAGTCTGGTTCCTCTTCAGCATCTTTGCCTGTCCAAAAATGTTCAGCAAATTTCAGTTGAACAGTTTGAAATCCGTAGCTGTCACTAGTGTTCTCATGCGTCTCCTCAGCACACAGAATGCATGTCTGGCCACATAGTGTAAATCATGATTTGAGCTGTTCCGTCTTGTCTCGACACCCCCTCACGGTTATCGCTTTGGGATGCTGCTCGTTCCTCAGAAGTTACCCATGCTTGCCAGGATTTTTTTTTTTTACTTACTTTCTCTCTCCTCTCTCCCCCCCCCCCCATTGCAGCCTTCAAGAAAGAAGACAGTGGCTTTGACGAAGTAAGTTGGAAGAGTCCAATCCGTTTCTGTATTGAGCTGATGTTGGATTCCCCCCTGCCTCCATCCCAGTCCATTGCTCCCCGTGTCCATCGGCAGAACATATGGTATCGCGTGCAACAATTTCTGTGTAATCTATGTAATTAGTGAGCAGGAGCTGTTACGCAGCTGTTATGGGGATGGTCCCTGTTGTAGGGGATTTTTGGGGCCTTTTGTGTGTGAACCCCCCGATCTCTGTGGTGCGCGTGGAATGTATTCATGTGCAGAGAATCATTCCTCCCTCTCATCTCCGATGTCCCTCCAGGGCTGAGTTGCTGCTTTATGGGATCTGGTCCGCTGGTTCAGTTGGAGCCGAGGCTGTAAAACGTACAAAAACCCAAGTAGAATATAGTAGAGCATTGAGAATTGTCTGCCTTTGGTTAATTGCTTCTCGTCTCTTTCCTATATAGCAAATGAAATCTTTATTCTGCTCTTCGTCTCCCTCTATCACACACGCATGCACACATACACACACACCCACACAGACACAGACACACACACACACACACACACACACACACAAATACTATCAATCCTTATCCCTCTCTATCACTCTCACCCTTGCTCTCTGCTTTATTTGCCTTGTCGTGATTTGCCTGGGTGAGATGAGATACTCAATAGGGCTGAGTGAGTACTGGTAGGTTAAATGTTATGTGTTGGCAGGGAATTTATGCTTGGTCA
>JAOPJJ010000008.1:11534367-11546041 GCA_027122795.1 Enchelyopus cimbrius
CACACACACACACACACACACACACACACACACACACACACACAATGCACTAGGCCTTTGGTTCCTTTGGCAACAAGTCTGTCAGTCAAGGTCATCCATGTGGTTCACAAAAAATCACATTGTGTGTGAATGGAGACTCAGAAACACTATCTTCACTGAGATTTGTAATTTGTAGCCTGACAGTCACGATTTCAGAGATGGTTTATAACCTTAAAAGTGGTTTTGTGGTGTAAAAAAATAAAGAAATGCAGAAAACAAGAGCAGTTGGTGGCCTGCTGCTTTTGTTTGACTCTGTTTTTGTGTGTTTTACAAGCACTACAGTTGCTTGTGAACTGGTGGATTTATGTATGCTTTAACAAACTAGTACTGCAACATCCATCAACATTGTTGATTCAACTCAAATAAAGATGTATACATCATTAGATCACTTCTTTAGATTATTTTACATTTCCTAAATATTTCCAAATGCCCACTGCATGGAACCAGAACTCATAGTGAGCCTTAAATTGGCTTACCTTTTCTCAACCCAAAAAACAAAAACAAATTTGTGTTTTATTCAAAAACGAAAGATATTTGACCTTCAATATGAAATAGCTTTTTGTCAAGCTCTAAGATGAAAATGAATGGTTATAATTTGGCAAATCATAACATTAAAAGAAAATGATAAATCAAATACAAATAGTACAATTTACATTTGCACAAACTGTGGATACTTTGTTATAAACATGTACAAAATGATCCAGAGCTACTGCAGCCTCTTAGACAACATGCAAATCAGTACCGTCTTCCTCGTATTGCACCCTTCCTCACGTTGCCCAACTCCGCTCTGTTACACTGATCTACACCTAGCTTGTCGTAGCTTAGCTTAGCTTTGTGGAAAACACACGCAAATTCAGCCTGCATCATCTTAGCCCCCGATGCTAGGCGCTGTTGTGTGTAATGCAGGCAGCGCTACCTCACACTCAGCCTCCATGAACCCTCGGCCGTACCATATCCACATAGCGGGGGTCGGCCGGGGGGAATCGCGCGCACATGTGCAGGAGACCCTTTCCCTGCCATCTGCTGTGTCACACTTTGTAACCAACACCGACCCCGCTGCACCCCCTCCCCCCGACAGCCACAATGCACGTTCGCTAATGGCCGTCTGCCAAAAAGAATTACAACGCAGTCGGCTGAAATCAGCCTCATACCGGAGTACCCCCCCCCCCTCTGCTCATAGTACGATCCGGTCATTCCCAGTCTGCCTGGGCTAGCGGGAGAGGGAGAGGGAGGGGAGAGGCTTTGAGGAGGGAGATGTTTTGAGCTCGTACGGAAGAGCGATTGGCCTGAACGCATTCTGTCTGCTCCTCAGCAGCATCCAGGTGAGCTGTTTCCTGCGCGAAGGTAAGAGTCGCTATCGTCACAGCTTCTTCCCTTCTCCTGCATCTCTTGCCTCCCTTCCCTCCCTCCATCTCCCAGCACACCCGCCCCCCCCACCGCTTACGGAGGATCGGTGTGGCTTTGTGCGTCTGTGTCCTGGTTGACACGCTCGCGTGTGTGTCTGTGTGTGTGAGTGAGAGATTGAGCGAGGCAGAAATTCCCCCAGACACATAGTAATGGTACTCATGCGATAGCCTAGCATGCTATACACAAGCATCCATCTGAGCACGGATGCGGCATAAGGCAAGGGAGAAGATGCGTGTGTTGCTTGCATGCATTCACACATGCAATCGGTGTGTATGAGGTAGTGTCTGTGAACGTGTGTTTTTTTGTGTGAACACATCTGAAAAGAGAGCAGGGATTGAAGATGGTGTCTGTGGCTGGGAGTGGGAGTGCTTGTTTCCGGGCTGATCCTACAACACTGAATAACAAAACCCGAAAGTATCCTTTAGTGTGACGGGCTCTTGTGGGGAACCCCCCCAGTGTAATAGGGGCTTCACTGAATAGTTGTTTTTGACCATCAAGTGATGGTGACTTGTACAGCACATTGCCCGTCAGCATTGCCTGTAGCCTGCCACAGGGTCCTGAGTAGTTCCAAGCGAAATCCACACCTGGACAGAGAGGAAGAAGTAGAAAAACAAGACCCTGAGAGAGACTGGGAGGGAGGTGGAAGTACCGGACGTACACAAAGCATTGGCCCCCTTCGTTCTTACCATTGGCAAGCAAACTAGGCCGTTCTTTGGACGGGCTCCAAGAATGAGCCAAGCAGGGCCTTCCTTCCTGTGAAACCCACCACCCCCCACACCTTGGGTCTTTCTGTATCCTTGCCATTTTGGCTTTGGGTTTCAAATGTACACCATGTATATTTTAGTGGGTGGAAGAGGGAGAGAGAGAGAGAGGTTGTGGTCGTTGGTGAATGGAATCCGACGGTCCCGGTTGGTTCACGTAAACAAACAGGGGGTTGTGTCTAAGAGAGGAAGAGGTCATGGGAGGGCCCGCCTCATCAACAGGGGCCCCTGGCCTGGACCGCTGTAAGGCACTCATAGCAGATGGGACGTGGTGATTGGTCCGTTAATGGCTGGGAGCATTCTGAACAGGGCTGTGGAAGATTGATTTTAATGGCTTTAGGGTTGTGGGGCAGGGATGTGAAGTGTGGGGGTGGTGTTGTTTTGAGTGACATTCGATCCTGCGGATGAGTTCTTGTGCAGATGTCAAGTGTTATTCTTTTTCTTTGTCGTTACACTGAACGTGACGTGTTATTTCCCTGTCAGACTTGGACGCTGATATTATAATCCAGTCTCATCATGGGGACCCGATGGTCATTAGATAAGATAATTATTGCTCAGTATTGATGATGTCATATATTTAACGGTTGAGGCTGTCTTTGCCTTTTTACTTTTCCCCTGTGGCCAAATGGAAAAGTAGCTGAGGCAAAGCCCAGACCATATTTGCAGGAATTGGATTGCAGCTCGTTTGAGGTTCTTTTGGCTGGTTTAAGGGCTTGGTGCTTAGTGTGGTAGAAGTCAGGGGGGAAGACATCATGGAAATAATCACCAGAAATGTCTCTTGCCAAAAAATGATGGTCACCACCAATGAGCCACATGAGTAAATGAGGCAACCTATGAAAGGCATGGGTTTATCGTTCGGTGTGGTGGGTGTTAGCATTGTCATTCACTTTGATAAGGATATGTTCTCCCATCTCAACATCAGAAGAGACAAGGGCAGCCAAGTTAAGTGTGACGTAGCAAGGCGTCCACACCAGAAGCCATTTGTCTAAGTGCTGTTGGGTGTTGTTGGGGTCCAAGCCAGCCAATAGTCATTTCATTCGGATGCCAAAGCTTTTTTATGTTTTTTATGACTCTTCTGTCTTATTCGTGTCCCTGAATTTTGGCCAGGGCTAAGTACACTAATAAAGGAGGTCGGAAGGGAGCAAGCTGACTCACTTACACTGGCAGGGCCGTCGGTCACCTCATGAGAGGCGGGGTTGCTGGACGTGAAGGTCCCTCCGGACTTTCCCCTTGCCTCTGGGAAGGGAAGCAGGATGCTAAGAAGTCATAAATAGTTTCATCTGCTTAGTTTTACTGCTACTTTGGTTTTTCTCTGTTTCCTGCAGAAAGTGTTGAAATAGGACTTCCTTAATGTACAACAGAACTTAACGACAAACTGCTGAAACGTCAAAATAGGAACCCTTTGAAATACTGCATGGCAGACAAGACCATGCAAAGAAAAGAGGGTGTTCTTTCAGTTCTGAAGTAATAGTAGCCTACGTATAATATTGTGCAATATGTCATATTTTACAAAGTTACTGTGTTTAATCAAGGGCTCATCGTAAGTTTGCTTGAGTAGTTTAATGTTTGACTTATTTGAAGGAATTTTGACATTTACTTGCATTCAAGATGGTGGAGGGTTGTTGACGGGACACTTCACAGAGAAAATTTATTGATTTTGTGTCTCTATATCGGAGTGTTTACCGTAGAACAGCTGTGATGTTCTGAGGCCAGGCTATTGACTCCAAGCTCTACTGCTCTTTTCAGAAAGATCTGTGTAACATTATTACCGAAAAACAGCAGCAGTAGCACTGCCGCAGCCAGTGTAGTGCTCTCCTAAAGACTTATAATGGAACATGTATCCGGCACAGGGGTGTCCAGATTCTTATTCCATTAAATCCATATTTGCTGTATCAGGCAACAGCATTCAACGAGTTCTGCAGCCCCATCTGTTTTTAGCATCAGAATGACCTAGAAAGACAGGAAGCCACAACATCTGTATAATTGTCGTCATTGCCATGGATAGACATGGTACTCATTGCTTATCACCACACAAAACTGCTTCTTCAATGCCAACAATATGTGTCTTTGATTCGGACAGAGATTCTGATATTTGCTTCTGGAGGGTCAAGATAGGGATTTGATAACTCCTTTGTAGTTGTTATCTTACTTTAAAAACAATCTTATGTTATTAATACATTAGAGGCAACCTAGCCAGCAACTTGCATACAACATGCTATCTAGCCAGCTAAAATGAATCCCACAAAGAAAACTGGGAACCATCAGGAAATTTGAAGGCCTAGGGAGTAGACTAGGACTAGCACCAGACCACAGAAGTGGCCGGATTATTAAAGGGTAACTTCAGGATATGGTCTTTTTTGGCATTTTGTGAGCTGCCACAGATTTATCTTTTTTTTTGTCAAACGGTTCACTTATCCAGTCCTGGATCTAACCAGGTACCCGGCACTGGCTAGCATAGCGCACTGATTTAAATTCCCAGGTGCCAGAGTGTAAGCTTAACAATTCAACTGTATACACCTTCCAGATAATGCAAACATTAATCTTTGAATGTATAAATATTTGGTGTCGGTTACCTACGTGAAATTTGGCGAATCCAAAATCTATGAATTAGTTTATTTTAAAAGCAGTTACTACAGAACAGTTTTGTTCCTAATAATTGTATGTCATGGATCACTGAAATGTTTCGGAAAAAAACTCACTGTCTTACCATGAGCAGTATCACAAAAAGCAAAAGGCCCAAACCCTGTGCTAACCCTTTTAGAAGTAATGGAAGAAGTGAAGGAGCAGAGAATCTGATTAGGATTGATGGCTAATTGAACATTTATGGCTTCTCCAGTTACTTGGTCTTGATTCATAATTATTGGTCACTGGTAACTGCTGTGCAGTTAGGCGGGAATGAACAATGCACCGGCCGGGATCACTACCAATAACTCCTTCAGAATGATCGCATAGCCACCAAGATGAAAAGGTTTCCCGGCAAGAAGGCGTTTGCTTAATCCAACGACAAATAGAACAGGGAATAGGTTGAGATATTATTTATGTTGGAGGAAACATAACGTGATAATGTAGCATAATGATGACGAGGAACGTACTTACATCATTGGAGAGTGAAAAGAATGATTGCCATTGCTATGCAATAGCAGTACACAAGTCAAGTGTAATTTACACACCAGAACCGATTGAATTTCAAGAAGTGAAATGCATTGCATGAATTGCAAATATATTGCAGTTGTGTGTTTTCTTGGTCCCCTAGTGACAGCCATTTCTGACATGTGGATGGGTGTGTATTTCCCCTTGCATGGTTCCAACAGTGTTTTGAGCCAGCTCAGAGTATTGCCCGTCAGGCTCATTTGAATAGATTAGCTCATCTACTTTACACAAAGGATGGCCGAGTGGAACCTACAATAACATGAGCCATGGGCACTGTGCATAATTCACAGCATGACCACTCCACATTACAGGGCCATCCATGCATAAATAACACTCATTGGAAAACGGTTGCACTTCCATTTTTCATTTACATGCGGCTCTTAGTTCTGGTGTGCAGGGAGATGCCGGAGACAAATGAGCTTACGATGTGGTATGACCAAGACATATTGTCATGTGGACTTCTGTTTATCCCTCAACTGTAACCCATGCTGCAACATTTCTTCGAGAAATATGTAGTTGACCTTTTCATGTGACTTTCATTTGAAAACGTTCATGATGGGTCTGGTCAACAAGCATTCGGTAAAGTGACGTTGCCTCTGTTATTCCTAAGAACACAGGCTCTGGTTCAGGTCTCCGATGGACTCCCGTATGAAGTATTGATGCCCTTTGGCAGCTTACATCGGTCTTGTGAACGGGAGAGTGCTTGGCAGATCGTGTGCGATCTGTTTTCAGGGGGAGGTCGTGTTTGAAGGGGTTCAGATTAGAATTCCGGCAAGTAGACAAGTGCTGTCACAAGGGGCACTGCACATGTTTTGGACAGCTCAAACTGGGCCCTACTTTGGTACTGATTCTGATCTCTCCCCCACCTCCCTATTTTCTCCCTTCTCAACAATTCTCCAGTTACTCGATGATGATGATGGTCTCATGCTTTTTATTCATGTATTCCTCTGCAAGAAAGTATTTGCACAACCACATCTTTCAGTGTTGATCACAGCCTACTCCAGTCCAGGGGATTAGGATAATACAGAACAGCTCAACAGATGCACCTTCTTTTATTTCCCTGATCATGGCTCATCTTTTGGCATTGCCGGGGGGGGTTATTTGTTGCAGTGAAAGATGGAGGTTGAAGCAAAAACATGTCAGTTGAACCAGGGAAACCTTGTACGGTGAGGGGTAAATGGTCCAGTGCGTTTGAGGAAACCCTAGCCTTTCAGGAGGAGGAGCTGCAAGCGGAGAGACTCCTCCTGGCGTCTTCAAGTAATTAGAAGTCCTTCCCTCGACAGGAGAACCTCACACCTTAATATTTAATCTGGGAGGCAGGCTGCCGCCAATAACACGTCATGCCATTATATCGTAGTGTACTCACAGTGCCTGGGCGGTAGTGGTGCTGGTGAGGCTGGATGAGCTGGTAAGACGTGTGTGTCAGAGTGTGTGTTTGGCAGATTCTAACTGAAACTTCTGTTTGGGGTTTCTGTGAAGGTCTACAGGCCCTTACACAGATGTGTTAGGTTGATTGTTTCGGGGTGTCCGTGTGCGTGTTACGAACACAGCAAGCCTGTGGACGTAGCCAATTTGCGTCTGGGTAGAGGCGTCGAGGGTGATACAGCTTTTTGAGAGAGAGAGATGGAGAGAGAGAGAGAGAGAGAGGCCCGCGGGGGAGAGGAAAGAGACACCAGTGGATAGACGGATGAAAGCCTCATGGGTCCGAAAGGGGGGGTGGGGTTGGATGGCGCAGGAGTTGACCTTAACAACGGCGGTAATCGCAGATGGATTTCCTTTCGATGTCACTATTTTCTTTTTTCATACTCTTCATGCTCACCCTGAACTCCAACTCCCCCTCCCCTTCGCTCTTCCTCGCAGATATGTGTCACAAAGATGTCCACACGCAGCCTCCAGGGAAAGGACGTCAAACCCCTGGACACCATCCCTGAGGACAAGAAGGTGAAGGTCCAGCGCACGCAGAGCGGCTTCGACCCCTTTGAGAAGCCCGCGGGCCAGGTGAAGAGGGTCCACTCGGAGAACAATGCCTGCATCAGCTCCAAGAGCGCCGCCAGTGGCAAAGAGTCGCCCAAGCTGCGCCGCCACTCCAGCCCAAGTTCTGTGAGTGAACACCCCACCCCCTCTTCCTCGATCATCGGTTCTTATTTACGGCTATCCGCTCTACAGTGGCGGATAGCTGGCCGTTGAGCTGTCATTACATTAGTGGCTGCAGGGGCCTGTTTTGTTCCTGGGATCATTTGTTGAGCTCTGTCTGCTTTCATATTGCCAGAGTCCTTCTAGTTTTATTTCCCCAGCGGATTTGTTGGATATGTTTGCCAAATGTTGCCTTTTTCCTTAATCATGCAAATGAGATGTTTTCACTCGCCTCGTACCTATGTTTATGTTTGGTTTCTTTAATGAGCTCAGAATGTAGTCCACATAATTACCGGGCGCACAAAAAATAAGATTTAATAACGGTGATGTGAGGCCTGACTGATTGCCTGCCAGAATTACCGGTACTTCGGGCGGGGGGAGGGAAATGAATTGTTTGAGTTGCGATTAAGAAATGTGTAATGTGGTTATTTCATGGCCCTCATGTTTAGCCAACCATACCTCCCTGTTTGTCCCTAACATTGTTGGAAGCATTAGATAGAGAACCAATTATACTGAAGAAAAGACATAATGTTGCCGGGTTTTGCCGCACGGCTCTTGTCCTCAATGACAACTTAATACATACTTCAATCTTAGTTGTCCTCTTTCTTTGCACGTTCATTTTCTGCCTTTCATACTGATTTTGTGAAACCACTCGAAAAAGGAAAGCCAATATCCGCAACTGCTCAGGAGAAACCGCACGAAAATGGCACCTTAATCAACCTCCAAGACGGGGAAAAACAAAAGGGTTCATACACCGGTAGCCTTTAAAGGGTTAACGGCATGTGCTTGGGTAAATACTTCAATAAGTACTTAAGTTAATGCGACCTCCGGTGAGTGAAGATATCGTAGGTTTTATTCAGTAGCTTTCTTTGAGCCACGCGGTGAACCCTGTTGCCTCCACCATATGGTGCAATGTGCGTTCTGTTGCGGAGGCTGTCAGAAGCCAGATGCTAAGCCTTCACTCTCTCCGTTTGATCGCATTCTCGGCACGCTACACTTTGTGAAACTAATTGGCCCGTTTTTTTCCGGGTCAGCCGGGGATAAACGCTACTAGTTCTTCGGGTCAATACAAGACTTCGGGAAATCCTGTGTATCCCCATCTTAGGGCAACGCAGCCGGGTCGCTGTCAACAGTCGTTGTGTTGCTTGTACGGAGGTGGGACCGCCAAACTCTGCATTAGGGCTTCCTAGAGGCAGCCCCCGCACTGTTTACTGAGTCACTTCGACACCTCGTGCATTACTATTCAGTCGGCTAAGGACAAAACATAGAAGGATGGAAGCCGTCTGATTGCTCATTCATTTCTGAAATATGCATGAGCAGCCCAGATGGGTCTCCTGTCCCCTCGAGGCGGGGTGGGGTGGGGTGGGGGTGGGGGGGTGAAATATGTTGCCATCCTATCTCTGTTGGTGAAATTGGAGGTGATGAGTCATTTCGGTAGGAGCTGCTGTGCGAGGAGATAACTGGCGTTTTGGCTTTTGCAGTCCACCGTACAGGGTGGTGGCAAGGGGGTGATACTGCCTCCGGTGGACCGGAGGAGTAAGGTTTTGACGGAAAAGACTTTTGATAGTATGGTGGATGTATAACATTGTCTGGCTGTGTGTGTGTGTCATCTGCTATGTTTGTGCTACCAGTTTAAATCAAAAGGTAGCACTGTTCAGGTTGATTGCAATGAAGGAAGTGATTCTAAGAATTGTCCGATATGCAAAACAATTGAGCATATTGAGCAAATTGAATTTCAGAATGTTCGTAGTCAAAACATACAGTAGATTGTTTTCGGTTGTCTGCTTATTAATTAAATTGTGATGAAACCGATACAGCCGTGCTGTAAAGATGTTTTTTCTCCAACTGACAGGGTAATTTGTGTGCTCCAAGAACTGTCTTGTTAGTGCCTAGTTAGGCCCGGTGTGTGAGCTGCACTCTGGTCCAATGTTGAGGTTTTGGGGGAATTGTTTGTTTTTGTTTATTTATTTCTTTTTTACAAAAATTCAGTGTCGCTTCCTGATGCATCCCAGGAGGGGCACGGTTGTTTGGACAAAAAGGACTTCATGAATGCTGAGTTTGTATGCGCCACCATAAATTCGATGCATTTGCAAGGGAGACAGATTTTCGCCAGAGAGGTTGAAACTACAGATGTTAAATCACAAGGTGTGTGTGTGTGTGTTTGTTTGTGTGATGTGTGTGTGTGTGTGTGTGTGTGTGTGTGTGTGGACCAGACCAGACCAGTCTAATTTCTTTGGGGACGGTCTTGAATCATCCCTGAGCTCATGCCCATGGTATCGACTCTGTGAATTGATTTTGGGTCTGGCTTCGGTAACTATTTATCAAACAATTTAAACGGGAATAGCAATTACTATGTGATTATATTACAAGGGCAGATTACAAGATGTTGTGTGCTGCCATGACACACAAAGGCAAGTCCAGGACAAAACAGAGGGCAAGCATTTGCTCTGCGGCCCCCTTTCTGTTCGCTGAATCATTCACAAGCGGACAGTGTACAATAACTAAAACAAGAGGCAGGCCTATCTTATAGGACGTGTCTGACCCGAGCATTGTTGCGTAACGAGACCCCATTAAAAGGCCACCCCTACCTCTTCGCTCACCGTGAGTTGCGATTGCATGCATGTGATCCACCACGCTGTTGTAACGGCTGTCACTGCGCCCTGATCCGCATCTCCGCAGACGATCAGTGACTAAAGAAAATACAAATACAACTATCTATTTGTTCCCTGGGCATTCCTCCCTGGGCTGAAGTCCTGCCAAGTTGTATTTACGCGTAGGTGTCACCGGGTAAGCGCCGTTCAGGCATTGTCAGTGAAGCCCATTCAGGAAGTTTTTCACCCGTCTTTATTTATCTCCTTGTCAGGTCGACGGTGTCTGGGAACAGCTACGCGCTGATATCTCATAGACGCAAAGTCCTTTACTTTCATGAGTCTTTCTGGGGGGAAACTGCACAACGTTGTTTTTTCATTCTTAACCTTTCATCTCATGTTTGTTTCTTCTTCTCAGCCTACGAGCCCCAAGTTTGGAAAAGCGGATTCCTATGAGAAGCTGGAGAAGCTCGGAGAAGGATCATACGCCACAGTTTACAAAGGAAAAAGCAAGTAAGTTGTGTTCAGCAATGCAGACAAGCATTCACAATGAGACGCCACATATATATTGCATTTGTCCGCTGTTCAGCACCAAGTCATTCCTCTCATTGATGCTCTGAACAAATGCACATGAGACGGTGCTCCCCTTATCTTAATTGTTTTTGCTCGCTTGATTAAAAACTAGAGAGGCGCTTTCAAGAATCAATGAACACAGACTCTGTTGTAAAAAATTGTAAACACATCCAGACACATTCAACTGGCAGTGCACGGCTTATTTTGAACTTGTTGAAAAGCTAGATACATTTCTGAAAAGTTCTGGGTTCAATGCCCCTACTGCCTCCTCAGCATGATACCTCCATATATTTGCTGTGACTCCGTTTGCCAGGGTGAACGGGAAGCTGGTGGCCCTGAAGGTGATCCGCCTGCAGGAGGAAGAGGGTACCCCCTTCACGGCCATACGAGAAGGTGAGGGCCCCGTGAGGAACCGCTCGGTCCACAGATAGTACCAGGATCAGAGATGTCTCAGATTAAGAAGTGTAGGGGGGGGGCCGGTATGATGCATTCTCATTTGAAATGTAAAGTTAGTTGGAAGATATGAAAATCTATTTTTGCCTTGTGGGGCAAAGCAAAAGATAAAGTGTTTAGGTATTTTTTCCTTCATCCAGAGAGGGGCCGAAGGAAAAGAGGGAGAGAGAGATGGGGGGCGGGAGAGAGAGCGAGAGAGGGATGGAAAGAGAGAGAGAGAGAATGTGCCCTCCACTGGCAAAAAACAGACTTTTTTTTCTTGAGATGAGAAACTGATTCTGTCTGTTTGATCAGTGTGTGATCCTGGGCTAGTGATATGGTAGCAATTTAGAGCAACACACACACACACACAAATGTGCATGCCTCAACACCTAACACCTCCAGTGAGCCCATCAGAAAAGCACTTTGAAATTTGACTAATTCAGCAATTACTTGTGGAGAAGCTCCCAACCTCAATACGTGGCTGGAATCTCAAACCCTAGCCCTACCCATACCATGGACGCATGGTAAGTCAACTACATTTAGGGGCCCGTTGAAGGTGCTGGAGCCGGGTTGAACGTTCATACGCAT
>JAOPJJ010000008.1:11899584-11912136 GCA_027122795.1 Enchelyopus cimbrius
TGTCAGTTGGTTTATCGTTCGGTCCGGGGACTCACGGCTCTGGCGGCGGCGGTCATGGGGATGGCGGTGATGAAGGTGAAGTAGTAGCCGGGGTAGACGCCGTGCCACAGGGCCGACAGGACGAAGGTCAGCGCCATGGGATGGCGAGGAGCCCGGTCGTAGCACACGCTAGGGGAGAGGACGGAAGGGCGGTCTGGTGATTCTCTGTGCGAGGGAGGATTCTGCCCAGCGCTCGAGGCTAGGCACCTTTTGTACCGATCACTCACTAACTGGATGTAGCAGAGGACCAAACGTGTGTTTGTTACGTAGTTCTGACAGGGTATCGCCAGGATAGGGCTAATCAACCTGTAACCAGGTTACCGATGGATAGGTTAACCTGTGGCATGTAGGCCTACTGCCCAACGTTGTACTACAGTAGGTTTAATTTGATGAATAGGCACAAAGGCAAAATTCAGGTATACCCCTTTTTATATTTAGTATATGGACCAACCAAACCAAAAGTGTCAACTTTCTGTATTTCATTATCTGGACACTACCCTAATCGGGTTAGATACGTAGGACAATGAAAGAATGCAGAGGGTGTGGAGCGAGGGTGTGGCGTTCAATCAGAGGAGGGAACTAACTATGCAGAGCATTTGGCATTGTCAACAAAACAAAATACCTCAATGCATAACCAACAAAACAAAAGACTTCTCTACACTGTAATTATTAATAGTAATCAGCAAAATAGTAACCAACGAAACAAAATACTTCTCTACACTGTAACTATTATTAATAGTAATCAGTGCATAGGACTACTTACGATTTCAGCCAAACTCCGGTTTGAATGTTCCAGTTGTCTATGAATGTCTTAAAGCTCGTTGCAGTCTGATACAAAATAAAATGGGGGTTATAAGGATATGTGCAAAGGTCTCCAATCCTTACGGTCTAAGAAGGTTTGTCATTTTAACCATAAAGGCTGTTTTATACTTCTGCGTCGAGTCGACGGCGTAGCCCCGCAGACCCCTACGCGTCGCCGTGCACCTTGAAGAAATTGTAACTACGCGCCGAGGCTACGCAGACCGCCAGGGCTGTGATTGGTCAAATGCACCGCGATGCAAAGCAACCCGACGCAGAAGCATGAAACGTCCACGACGCCGTAGGGGTGACGCCGTCGAGTTGACACAGAAGTATGTTGAAGCCTTGAGTGTCTTATAACGCCACCACACAATAATGTTTTGACTATGAAACTCTGTGCCCAAGATCTGAGTGACATCTCCGCCTTATCAAGATCATCACAATGTTGGCTCATTATGTCACGTTTTTTCCATTTGTTTTGGGTGCGGCTGAATCTCTCAAACAGGAGATGGGAGGACCTGGTTTCCCTCACCGTACCTCAATCCCCCAGATGTTGATGTTGCAGATCAGGTCCCAGCAAGGCTTTCCTTTGGCATCCATCCCCTTGAAACCATAACCCGCCGCATTGTTGATTGCATCAGCTGAGTAAACAGACACATAAAAGAATGAGGTCGTTTGCTGAAGGAGAGACGCTACAGATATGCTGCAGCCGTTTGGTAAGGTAGGGTGAAGCTAGAGTTTGCTTTTAAAAGGGTCAGTCAGTCAGTGTCAACCGCTGATGGTCGCGGTAGCCGCATTTTTGGGGTTCAGTATCTTGCTCAAGGATACTTCGACGAGTAGCTCAGCTCCACCCCGGGGAGCCGGGATTCGAACCAGTGACCTCTAAACACTGGTCCAACTGCTCTACAGCTTTAATTTGCCAAGAACCCTTTTAAAGGGTTCTTGGGAAATTCACGAGTCATTCAAAATCTTTCAGCTGACAATTTCCTTTCTTTATGGATTTCAGGCCGTCAACTCTGTGCGTTTTCACACAAAGCCACTCTAATACTTTTCCTACAACTTTGACCATCTTTTTCAGAATAGCTGTGCTGGATGATATAACCACAGAACCAAATATTTGAACAAACGGATCTATCTACGGATGTTAAGCGATGCGTTGGTATATTTAGCGGAACAGGCAACAAAATGACACACATCCTGGCCTCTCAAAGGCCCCAGCGAAAGGTAGTTCCGCTTTTTTCGCCCTGCGCCGCCGTTACCTAGCGTCCAGGCGAAGTAGAACTTGGGCCTGGCTGCCTGTATCGAGAAGAAGGCGTAGAGGAGCCGGGTGAGGAGGGGGGCCGTGCTCAGGAAGTGGGGGTCCACGTTGCGGGCGATGGGCAGCGATCGGGTCACGATGAGGAAGAAGAGCAGGAGGCCGCAGCACAGCAGCAGCTTGGAGCACACGGCGTTCTGCAGAAAGGATGGGCAGACGTATCCCGAATGGTGAATGTCACAATTCAAAAAAAAATATTGATTTCAATTTTTATTATTATTATTTTTTTCTTCCCTTTTTTATGTTGTATGTCTTGCTATTGGGTCTAGAGCCTGTAATAAAGTTCATATATATATATATGCTGGAACATGCAAGAATTGTCTCATCCAGCCGTTTAACCAAAACTACTTCAGCCAGAGACGAGGTTTCCAGAAGCAATTTAACTTCAACTTTTTCTGGGTCAATTCTGATTCTGCCCTGCGATGAGCTGGCGACTCGTCTGGGGTGTACCCTGCCTTCGCCCTAGATAGCTGGGATTGGCTCCAGAAACCTCCCCGCAACCCCTTGAAAAAAGGGATAAAGCGGCTACCGCCACCATCAGCGGTTGACACTGACTGACTTCAGCCAGAGACAAGGTTTCCAGAAGCAATTTAACTTGAACTTGTTTTAAACTTTTTCTGGGTCAATTCTGATTCAGGATCCACGTGGGCTGTGACCGCCTGCAGCGCTGATCTCCCGGGCAGTCGTCCTACCAGCGGTGAGACGTCGGGGGTGCGGTCGTAGCCATTGGCGTGCCCGTTGCTCGCGTCCTCCGCCTGCCTCCTGAGTCTCCTCTGGATGTGGCGGCCGTCGATGAAGTCCACGTAGTCCTGGAAGTTGCTGCAGGGTCCCACCAGCACACTGAGGAAGTTCAGGTTGTAGCTCAGGTACTCCAGCAAAAGTGGCCGCCGGCTGCAGAAAAGCACATGTGATGCAGCAGACGACTCATTTGTGGTTCACTTTGTAGAAAAATGCAAGCTAGACAGGATTCTAGAAAAAAGTGTTAAAAAAACATTTCTGAGCCTGTATCTGCGACTTGAGGGATTCTCATTTCAGAAGAAAATAGCCTCTTCGGAAAGTAATAGGTAGGGCATTTTGGAAAAACGTTTATTTTTCAACAACCAAAACAACCTAGAAAATGTAACGACGCAATATATACCTGAAACCATGGCTGCTTTATGACAGTAGAGGTATACGTACGTTACAGCCAGTCGATTCTGATCCAGGGTCAGTTCCTCTGGCTTCTTGGCAATGCCTGTGAAACATGAGGTCATCCTTAGCCGTGTTCTGTAACATTCATGTTCTTCGTTGATCTCTTTAGCATTCATATCCTTTGCATTCTGTCTTGCCTTCATGGGATTTAAGTGTACTTCAAGACTTCCCCCACGGGATTCATAATGTGGTGTTATCGTACTTTGGTATCTACGTATTCCCCTGGAAAATACTGGAACACATTATTTTTGGTCCGCAGTTAAATCTTGATATGAATATTCCGAAAGCTGTACTTTCGAAATAACCAGTATAAAAATAGCTGTACTTCGCTCTGGGCTCTGCTCACAAAAGTTTCATCCCAAATAAATCCGGGACGTGGAAATGTGGAAGTGTATAAATGTTTACTGAGTAATGTTTTGAAAGACATACCTGACCTCAACATAAACAATATTACATTCACTGTGGGTGCTAAGGTACTTGTGTGTGTGTGTGTGTGTGTGTGTGTGCGTGTGCGTGTGCGCGTGCGCGTGTGTGTGTGTGTGTGTGTGTGTGTGTGGTACCGTCATGCAGCTGGAAGGCCAGTGTGGTAATCTTCTGGGTTACTATCATAAGAGGCCTGGTGGGAAAGGGAAGATGTGTGTTTGACATATTAACCATAAAATATTCAAGTTGGGCCGCTCTGATCATATGGGATCCAGCGTTCTGATATATTACAGAGGAACTGTGTGGAGAGGACACAGTCCAGAGTCCAGACACTGGAAGGGGCGGTGCAAGTCTAGTTTCCTCTTTTGCTAAGAGATATTCTACCACCGAAAACCATTCCTGCAAGTATTTCCACAGTGGCCTGGGGAAATACTTGCAATTGGAAACTTGTATCAACACCTGCCGGTATATCAACACAATTGTACAGTTTACTGCTGGCTGAGCTCTCATTCGACCATTTTGCCGTCGCAGATCCCAGCCTCATGTTGGTGTCTTTTAACTGTCTTTTAACTAAGCGGACCTCCTCCAGGTACCACTGGAACATGTGAAGCCTCTTCCTCAACGAGGCCTACGGGCTGCAGACACCAGACGCCACAGCTGAGCCAAACGAGCACTAAACTGCCAGCCCCTGCATCCTATTCCATGAAGATTTCACGCTCGCTGTCTCCCCCTCCACAGACTGCTGTCTGCGGAATGTGTGTTAATATGATCACACTGGCAAATGTGTTTTTGGTACAATCTGTTTGTCTGTCTCCTGCCTTCCTCCATCATGCAGGCATGCGCTCACACACACGCACACACACACACACACACACACGTGCATCTCACACACACACACACGTGCATCACACACACACACACACACGTGCATCACACACACACATGTGCATCACACACATACACACACACACACGTGCATCTTACACACACACACACACACACACACACACACACACGTGCATCTTACACACACACACACGTGCATCACACACAAACACGTGCATCACACACACACACGTGCATCTTACACACACACACACACACATGCATCCTACACACACACACACACACACACACACCACACACACACACCACACACACACACACACATGCATCCTACACACACACACACACACAAAGAGGGCAGTGTGCTGGAGCCTTTGTGCAGACGACAGAGCAGCCGCATGGAGGCTGGGGGGCTGGCAGTGCCAGGTCACTGAAGGGCTTGGCAGTCGCGTCGGTGACGGTCTATCCTGCTCTGCAGTCTGGGCTTTACTCAGTCTTTTACCGGACTTGGCTTAAAAGGCGTGTTTGATCGATGTAGCGTTACCAAAAGTACTGGCAAATTGTTTGAAATTGCCTCGAGTCGACTCTAAAGTGGAAGAAGATATGCGCCCTTTTTGTCCATTTGAAACAAGATGAACTTTTGGAGGAAAAAGGAAACGCAGCACAGAATACTTTCTCTCAAAGTGAGATTGAGTAGTGGAGTGGTCAATCATCACTAGTCACATTCCTGTTGGTTAACATGCTTACACACTGGCATTCTCGCAGTTATAGCACGCTATGTGTTCAGGACCTGCTGACCTCTCAGCCCTGTGTCACCGCAACATGTGACGCTGAAATGGATTGAATGGTCATCTGTGCCAAAACCGCCGTTCTGTGTAAGCGGGCGATCACGTCGACTGACCACGGGGAAAACGTAGTGAGGGTGATGTGCACCGTCTTACCCGGAGAAGTCTGTGGACAGTATTCCATAGTTGTAGATGAAGACTCTGGTGATTTGACACACGGTCAGATAGCCCATGGACAAAACCATGCAGTACCTAGTGGGGAGGAAAGCCCGTTGGACTCGGTTTATGGTGGTTTGTATGTGTTACTTGCACAGATACTTACAATGGGTTAACACGTTTATTAAGCTAGAACAAAATATGAAATCAGGATGCATACGACATCAGAAATCGAATAGATAAAACATGACGACAAATCATTGAGAAGCGTAGATGGAAAGTCTGCCTGACTGTGATGTGAGTTGAACTGAAGATAAAGAAGTCCTTCTGGGAGTTATCTCTCTCATAGCATCCCTGAAAGAGACGACGCGTATCCTTTGCTTTTTGCTGCTCAGCGATCGGTTTGAAACTGAAAGCGGGCCTTTGAGACACAACAACCAGCTGTGACCTTAACCAGACCGGATCTGTCTTCACTAGTCTAGTCCCCGCCACGCAGACGGTACGGCTTGTGGAACGAGTTCCACTGGAAGGCACCGGCCGAGGGCCCCGCGTGTGTGATGTCACTTCACCGTTCACATTCACCAGTGATGTCATTGTGTCAAAAAGGAGACCGACAAACTGGTTGGATCTGCTTCGAGGAGAACCCCTGTTAAAATCTTCAAGCTTATCCCATAGTGCACAAGCAACACTGTTTTGGACCTGGTTGGTTCAAGTGCACTTGTTGGGATGGAATTGGAACAAAGCTCAGCTGTCAGGTTTGCCCAAACTCTGAACCCTGAAACTGAGTGGAAAAAATGAAGCCTTCATTTAGCAAGATCTTACCGGTGAACGTTACTGATATCCACCGTTAGCATCACCACGTAGCTCAGCAGGACCAGGATCACAATGTGAACCGAATACCTGCAGGAACACACACACACACACACACACACACACACACACACACACACACGCACACACACACTGTCATGGATGTCGAGATTGGATCAAGAATGATGAATACAATTCGTAAGTGTATATAATCCTAATCCTACTAGTAAGTATACCGTTGGTTTGAGAGGTTTAGCCACCCTGCTGCGGTTTACTAAGACACCACTCACCAGCCGAAGCAGAAGATGACAAAAGCCACGCCAAACAGCGTGGCTACGGTGTGCCTGACCAGCGGACCGGCATGGCGGGGGCCCAGGTAGATCCGGAACCAGAACGCGGCCACAAGGGCAAACACCTGACAGGCTAAGAAATTGACCTACAGTACATGTAGTGGAAGAGAGGCACATGCACACAGGGTTAGGCTGCTGCGGACCCCAACCTGTTTCTCAGCCATGGCTGGGCAGATAATCCTCGATTGGAGGCATAACCTCCACGGATGCCTTCAAATCAAGGCTCAAACCCATCTGTACAACCTCGCCTTCCCTCCCCGTTAACTATCTGACCTCTGACCTCCTGCCTCTGTTGTGTGTGGATGTCCGGTTTCATGTCTTTTATTTGAGTTGTATTCTAATGTTATTTTGCCTTCATCTTTGCATACTGAATGCACTATGTACAGCACTTTGGTCAGTGCAAACTGTTATAAATGTGCTTTTATAAATACATTTGACTTCCTTTTACTTACTACAATGTGTTGCCTGAAGACCTGAGGCAGAGGTTGTAGGTCAAGTGCATGACCTGAAGCAGAGCTCGCTGCATTACTTTAACAAAACAGAGGAAGGCAGGAGGAGGTGTTCAACACTGTTGCCAAACAATCTGGTACAATCAGATACCCACCTGGTCGAGAGGAAACCCGAAGAACTCACTGACGGGCAGGAGCAGCTTGGATCCGGTCGTCTTGAACGCCGCGTCCATCCTGCATGCTCCTCTTCTCCAAACGCCCTCAGTGCAGTCTGACGGTACCGCCGTGGTTTAGTATCTTAGCGGATCATTCGGTCCTTTTGAGATGTGATGTTAATCCATCGCGTGTTCTGTGTTTACTGTTTTTGTTTTGCTGTAAACTGTGAGACGCTGTGACAAGAGAACCCGCCCTCTGGATGAACTGCTGCACTGCCTCTCTCTCTCTCTGTGTCTCTCTCTCTGTCTCTCTCTCTCTCTCTCTCTCTCTCTCTCTCTGTCTCCTTCTGTCTCTCTCTCCGCCTCTCTCCCTCTCTCTCTATCACTATCCCTCTCCCTGTCTCGGTCTCTCTCTCTCTCTCTCTCTCTCTCTCTCTCTCTCTCTCTCTCTACTTTCATCTACTTTACCCACAGTGCGGTGCGCATGTGGTACGAGGCGACAGTGTAGACACCATTGAATTGCTTTCCCGTGATTAACAGACAAACACACACACACACAGAACTTTCTTATATGTTCTATATAGAACCGATGATTAAGTATCCTAAGGTAAACTGATATGAATCGTGTATTAAATCACATTTAATAGTGCCCATGCGGCCCCTGTTCGTCACTAGAGCGCGTTAGGGCTCCATCTACCGAGCTGTCACACACACACACGCGGGACGAGCGTGACGCGGCCTGTTTACAACCACCCAATGAGCACGTGGCGCGGCCAACGCTGCGCCGGCATTGGCCAGCGCGGCATCAATAAAGGCGGGGTCGGCGTCCCGGAGGGCCAATCGGATTCGAAATGTAAATTCTTTTTGAAAAACTCCCGGGAAATCCGAGTTTCGCGGGAGGGCTCTCGAGCGCGTAAACCGCATCCCTCCATTCATCAGTCCGTTTCCTGAAGCCATTTCTAGACGGAGGAGTCGAGAGTTGCGCTACTTTTTAATCCGTTGCATCTGCCTCAATGCAAGTGCCTACCGAAAAATACGCGTTAACAGCCGATCCTTCAGATTCCCGTCTGTCCTTCGGTCTGATTATTTTTTATATTTTCGCAGCCGATTAGCGGTCAGACGTGTTTAAAACAACGGAGGCAGAAGGGTGACCCGAGTCCCACCAAGATGAGAAGAGGGATCTCCTCGGCTCCGGACAAAGTGTTTTTAGCGGGGGTCGGAAACTCTGCTCTGGACAATAATATAATCTTAACAACTCTCTCAGATCGACTAAACCCCGCTTTGTCCAACACCACTTACATCCAGATCATAACCACCCCTCCGCCCTGCAACATTACTCAGACAACAAACGTCTGTTTATCCGAGCCTCAGATAAACCACCTTTACTCCACCCCGCAACAAGCTGCGGTCCATGGACCGGGACAGAGACCCACGTTAGGAAGACCACCGGTAACTGAACCCGATTGCCGAAGTTTTATCGCTATTTAACGACCTAAAGAACCCGAAATGTCGCCCGCTAAGGCTAGCCGGCTAGCTACTTAGCCCGTCCGTCCGCAGCGGGACCCGTTTAGGAGAAGCTTACTTTAGCGATGTTGCTAACTGCTAACAGCTCACTTAACAAAGTGCTTTAGCGACAGGACGGGTGCGGGGGTAACCGCGAAGTTCGGTAACTTTGTAGCCCAAGCCACGTATAAATGCACATTAAGCTAACTTTGATGCACCTCGAGGCGGCTCCAGCCCCGGGTCCAGACGGCTTAAAGCCCCGGGAGGACTAGCGGTGGCCTAGTCCTGTTGTTACTGTCTTGTTGGGGGGAAGGGAGGCTGGTGGGGTGGTGTGGCGACTAGCTCCAGCGTTAATCTAGCTAGCTAACGAAACGCATGATGCTAAATAACCCCCCAGTGCATATGTATAAGTGAGGATGCACCGCGGTGACCCCAAGTACTTTAAGATTCGCATTTGTGGTGTCGAAAAATGGAGACCGACTTGGATGGAGGGGACAGAATAAGACGAGTTAGCTTGCAAGCCTGGTAGTAGCATACAGAGTGGAGAGGCACATTGATGGCCTAGCCTTAATCCCAAAGTTTATGCTCTCATCGAAAAGTGACTTCATAGGGTCTAAATGTAAAGTTACCAGGAGAGAGGATTTGGGTAGTAAACCTGGAGTAGGCTGATTTAAGGTCCTTAAAGTCGACTACTTTAAACAACGCATCCTCTGCTTTTATCTTAATGATGACTGGTTTGATCTGAATGTGGACTTGTTTATGTCATTGTAAACCTTCTTAGTTCTGGAGGCATAAGTAACTTTGTGTAGGAAATGGGCTCTAACGTGGGAGTCGTTTCACTTTCAGTGTGGAACATTCAATCTTATGCATTTCCTGTACACCTCATGAGCTATAAAGTCCCAAAATTAGAATTGTACAGGAATGCAGGCTATAACATACTTGGAAAAAAAATGATATTCAAGATGGGGAAATCCATTGGTCTTCAGTTTGAACAAAATGGAGAACTCGTAGGGCGTACAAACCGCCCTTGAACCTTGAAAGTGCAATCAAGTTTTACCCATTGGACATTTCACAACATTTATTTCCAACACATTTTCACAACCATTTGTTGTAGCTGAGAAACCCATTGCTATGGAGTATAGGACGGTAAGCGCATGAACGCCACATGTCGTAGTAGTCTAAGCCACGGCATTAATAAACCGCATTAATCCAGGGTGATGCACCCATTTATTACGCATGCACCTTCTATGTCCCGTCTCTACAATCGAGTAAGGCCACGATGGGTGCACAATCATAACTCTGTTTTCCATAAGTATGTGTTCTTGCCATGTGACCCGCTTGAAATCATATTTGTGATTCATTGTGTGCATGTTTTGTGATCTATTATATTTTATTTTTTCACAGGCCAAGAGGCGCTTGGCACTGGACGATTCGGATCACCAGTATCTTGCAGAACCCATCAAGACGCCCCGGGGGAGAGCTGCCTCAGTCGCCAATGGGAAACACATAAAGACGCAAAGAGGTAGGCGGAATCTAGTGTGTGTGTGTGTGGAATATATCTGAGTGCCAGTGCCCTTACACTGACTTCCATGCCTGTTAATGCGTATATCATTTTAGAATTAAAACCCAACCTGTAATGAATTCATAATCTTGTACTGACTCTGCACTCCATTTTGATTTGATTCCTAAACTTGGTTGTACAGAATGTTGCTAGTTGTTCCCGCATTGCCGTTATATTTTGATTGTTCCCATCCTCACCTGAGTGTTTCTCCAGGTGAAAGGGTTTGTCTGAAGGACTGAGTGTTAATCTGAACACAGAGCCTCAGCAGACAGCTTTTTTAAAATGGCTGCCAGTGAATATTATCTTGGTTTCTCTTTACTAGTACAGTAGATGGCAGCATACACCATGTAACGCCCCCCCCCCCCCTTCCCCTAGATATTATTTTGGCCCCAGGTTACATCTGGGGGCAAGGTATTGCTAAATAAGTAAAGTAGTAGAAGCAAATCATTTGGAGCGTTTCATCTTAGACAGCCCTTTCATTACTTAATTTTTCCTTCTTTTACAGGAAAGTATCTTGCTCATAAAGACCCTTAAAGAGTCCAGAACATATGTTTTTGTTTTGTTTTTATGTTTTTTTTATTATCTTAATCTCAAATCTGGGTGAGCACAGCATGTTGCATCTTACACTTTCCTTTCGACCCATGATGTTGCTGGAGGCCGATCTGTAGAGTTGAACGGTAACCCAGCCTCCGCCTGCCTTATTATACCACAACGGTGCCTAAAGATTTCAGTTCAACACCATGTCCGCTACTGTAGAAGCAGTCACACGTCAGTCACACATGCAAATTTGCTTCTTCAGTAAAAGAGTTCCCTGATGAAACGGGCAACGCGGCGCGACCCCTCCCCTTCTGCGTCTTGTGTTTGGCTTCGTTTCCTGTCGTAAGGTTCATTGCCCTCATTGCGGGCACTTTATGGGTTTGTGTTTTGGCATTAATGACGCAACAGCGGGTTCCCTAGAAATGCTGAGTCTGAGTATGAATGTCTTCATCTCTGAACGTGCAGCACTGTTAACGCTCTCATGGTCTTTCCTGTCCTTTTTTTCCACAGCAGCCCCGAAGTCTCCGACGGAGAAAACCCGGTACGACACGTCCCTGGGTCTGCTCACCAAGAAGTTTGTGGAGCTGCTCGCTCAGTCGTCAGACGGCGTTCTGGACCTCAACCAGGCTGCTGAGATCCTGCAGGTGGGTTTGTAGGTCACAGTTGCGGCGAGGGGGGGGCGGGTTATTCATATTGCTTAATTAAGGGTAAATCGCTTGTCTTAGGCTTTTTTAGAGCTGTACAAATATTGGAGTTACGGTCATTGTTTCATCCTAAAATTTTAATGTTGTTTTTTGTAGCAGAGTATGTGGGAAATGTATACATGGAACACATTGGTCTCTTATGTTGGCGTTAAGTGAATGTATGGAAAGCGCAGCACGTTGCTGGTGCTGCAGTGCAGTTCTCTGGAAGGGACCGCGTGCGTACGGTACACTGGTGAACTCCTTGTTACCGCACCCAGGTCCAGAAGAGACGACTGTATGACATCACCAATGTGTTGGAGGGAATTCACCTCATAAAGAAGAAGTCCAAGAACAATATTCAGTGGATGTAAGTTCCCCTCACACAGGTCTCCTCAGTGTTTGCATAATGATTCCTGTGTGTGACTGATCCCTGCATGGATTGCTGAATATAAGATTGGAATATCCCCGTGCCAGCAATTCATGGAAGGGCCAATACATTAATTTGCCCTTTGCAATCTCATCCAAACATGGCACTTTTAGCCACTACATTTAATGCAAGTATCCCAAGATGATGAGTGTCAGTTTCCAGTAAGATTGGAAACGATTGTGTAGGTGTTGGTGTCAGCAAGTGCATATGTGAACAAATTAGGTATCCAAAAGTCTGCGTTTGCATCAAGACCAAGTGGAACGGCATCTTAACTCACCCTGTGCTGTGCAAGGTTATCACTTTCCCAAAGCTAGTGTCGAATCAGTTTGTAAAAATAAAAGAATAGGTTTGTATTCTTGAATCACGATATTAGAAATAAAATAGTTGTAAATATGTAAATTGGTTAGTTTTCAACCCCAGTAAGCGGCAAAACGAGTTTTTGAATCCATATAGACCGCCACTTTATGGTGTGGGCTTTCCCTCGGCCGGCCCCCCTTACACCCCCTTCCTCATGCTCGTCTCCC
>JAOPJJ010000008.1:12786273-12796328 GCA_027122795.1 Enchelyopus cimbrius
TTTTTTCTTTGTTCTTTTTTTTTTTTTTTTTTTTTTTTTTTTTTTTTTTCTTTTTTTTCTCTTTTTTTTGTTTTTTTTTTTTTTTTTGTTTTGTTTTTTTTGTTGGTTTTTTTTGTTTGTTTTTTTTTTTTGTCGCCCCCCCCCCCCCCCCCCCCCTGTTATTGTCACGGGCCGCCTAGAGAGTAAATCTGTGCTTTGTCAGAAAAGGCTGCTTCACTGACAAACCATCATTGGCAAGTCACGGCCGTTTGACAAGTAATTACAGAGCTCTTAATACGGGGTTCACTCGCTGCTCGCCCTGCCCCTCACGCTGTCTCCCAGCTATAATTATCTTGTCTCATTACTTTCACACTGCATTGTGTCATACAGATCTGCGGAGATCCTGCATTCTTAAGCTCAGCTCCGCTAAGCTCGGCTCAGAGGAGTGGAGAGAAGTGGAGAGGTGGAGAAGTGCTAGCCGGTGCCTCCGCCATTAATCTCGACACCGGCCCTGACGCCACCTCACTTAGGGCCCACTAACTGCACAAGAGGATCACAGAGACAGGAGCGCTTTGGACACGCCCCCTTCTTCTAGCCGGAAGGCGACCACTGATCCATCACAGGGTGTCAAGTGTTTGGGACTAAGAGCCAACATGTTGGTTTGTTGTTTTTAGCGGAAATTAGTTGGAGGCATCATCAGTCATTTGTGGCGCATATTTTGTCGTTAAATTTAAATTTGTAATTTGTTCAAACGCACAACTGTGTACTAATTCCTCACCGTAGTTAATTAAATAAATGCAAGTATGTGCACGTCATGCCTTACCAATGCATACGCACACCCACACACAAACGAAACATTTGTTCGTTTGATCATTAGTGTGCATTTCAGGCAAATGTTTTCAAATGGCTTTGTATTGTTTACGTTTTACAGTATCAGTTATCTGGCTGTGCTGCCTCAAGTCACATGCACTGTGTATAGGCCCGTTTGAATATGAGTGGATCTGTTCTGTAATTAGCAGCTACAGTATATATATATATATACATATCCTATACTCAAACTGTACTGCTTTTCTCTTCTGATATTTGGCTTTACCCACTTGGTGCCAAAACTGTGTGGGACATCAAAGGGCCGTTTTGGCTTGCAAATAGTGGCAGAGGTAGCCTCTTGTACCTGTCAGCGGGGAAATTAGCCATTGTGCGACTGCTGTTTGCTGTTGAATTACGGCATGAACCTTAAACAGTGCAACAAGTGTATCAGCGCAGTGCCAACAGCCACTCCCACATGATTCACTCCCACTCCCTGATTCGGCGGTCGTTCCCTGCAGCGGGGTCATGCCCAGGCCACCACACTGTAGTGTTTTTGTGTGTGTGTTTATTCATAGTTTCACTTGGTTTGGATTGGTTGGTTATCATTTTTTGGTTTGTTCATACATTTTCATAATAATTATTATGATCTGATTGTTGTATGTATTTATACATATATACATGTGGATATATGTATAATAATAGGTAATACATATTGCATAGTAATTACTAAATCATCTCAATAAAATAGGAACACACACACACACACACACAAGTCCAAGAGGTTCATTTGATGATCAATGTGGGAAGAGAGGGGGAGAGAGAGAGAGGGAGAGAGAGACGGAGAGAGAGACAGCAAGCGAGGGGATAAACGGTTTCTTCTGCAGTCTCGTCTTGTGTTTTCTAATTATAAATCATGACACAAGTCATCATTTGTGCAAACATAACTGGGTAAACCCCTGCTATTAAATATCCTTTAAAGGAGGGAAAATGTCACAATTTCTAATATACAAGTCTAAAATATTAATCTTGATCTACACACATACACACCTAAACACACAGAACCCACACACACACACACAAGCGCCTTTGTCTCTCCAGACTCTACTAGACTACGAGACACTAATAATGTTGTTAATGGCGGTGGATCGAGAGAGAGAGGGAGAGAGAGAGAGAGAGAGAGAGAGCGAGAGAGAGTAGAGGGGAAAGAGATAAAGCAAGAGAAAGTGGAGCAGAGTTTGGCTGGTCAGTGGTACCAGAGAGAGTAATTAACTGGCATTTACTCATCAAAGTGTCCAAGATGTGGCCATGTATATGGGTAGACAGACAGAGAGAGACAAAGAAAAACAATGAAGAGAGAGAGAGAGAGAGAGAGAGAGAGAGAGAGAGAGAGAGAGAAAGAGAGAGAGAGCTTTCTGTATATTATCGTTTTTCTCCTGGCAGCTCAGAGAGGAATGAAAACCTGTGTGTGTGTGTGTGTGTGTGTGTGTGTGTGTGTGTGTGTGTGTGTGTGTGTGTGTGTTTCAGTGTTTGTGGGGAGCGTATCATTATCTAGATTAGGTTCCCGGGCCAAGTGGTACCCCAGGTACGGTTCTGTGAAAACGTAATCATGCATTTGAAGTATTAGCCGGCCGTCCACCAAAAATAAATAACAACAGATGACTCACGGACGGCTCGTCCTCTTTATACAAAGTCCCGCCTTTCTTTCCAGCAAAAACATCAGCACTTCCTGTTGTGGCGCTTAACCAACACACCCGTTGCCCGGGGCGCCACAACCAAACACAAACGCTCGTTTGCTAATTAGCTGTGTGTGTGCGATTGCCCAGAGGAACATTTAGTTCCATCCACATTCCAAAGGTAACGTGTGAACGCGTCCGACACCTCTCACCTGCACGACAGGTTCACGGAGGACCAGGCCGGAGAACCTTGCATCTCAAAGAGGACGCGTTCGCCGGAGCCCAGCGACGACTTTCACACCCAGAATATGTGGAACGTCTGTGGGTGGAGGGTGAAACGTGAAGGGCGTGGTGTTCTTTTAGCGGATGGTGTATTCGGTGACATGTAATGACGCTGGAGGAAACGCTGTGACAGATTATAATGCATTGAGTCATTTCTTAAACGGTTGCTTATTCATTCAGGCTTTGCATACTTGTGTGTGTGTGTGTGTGTGTGTGTGTGTGTGTGTGTGCATTGTAACCTGGGAACATGTCGACTCTGGGGTTATGTCTACTTGTGTCAAGGTGTGTGTATCAACAGCTTCCTGTTGGGCCTGTCTGAGCGTGTGTGTGTGTGTGTGTGTGTGTGTGTGTGTGTGTGTGGGGGGGGGGTGTTAGCATCTCATTAAAGTGTCATTTAGACAGACACTTCTCAGAGTCTGGCCCCAGGCTCCCTGATAGATTGTAATCATGGCCTAAATTACTACTTTCTGAAGCCCAAGCGGTAATCATAAGTGTGTGCATGGGGGTATGCATGTAAATGGGTGTGTATGTTGGTGTGTGTGTGTGTGTGTGTGGCTCTGATGTACTTGTCCACGTGCCTGTGCCTGTGTGTGTGTGTTGTGAGTGTATTTGCGAGAGTGTGTGTGTGTGTTTCTGTCAGTGTGTATGTGCCTGTCAGTGTGTAGGTTTGTGTGCCTCTGATGTATATTGCTGTCTTTTTTGTCCCTGTGTGAGTCTCTTTTCATGCGTGTGTGTGTGTGTGTGCGCGCGTCCTTGCGCACCTGTGTGTGTGTGTGTCTCAGCATGTTGTCATACGAGAGAGACCCGTTGCTCGTCCCCTGATGGATCTACTTGTCACCGTGTACCGCGTTGCTGCCAATGTTAACACAGCCCTGTACTTTCCCCTTTTTTTCTAACAATGCATGAAACATTGATTCACAGAGGCTTTTACAAGCTGTTCTTGTGGCCTGTCGCTGCTTTCGGTGAACATCTTGATTTTCAAAGCCTTCAAGGTGCCAGCCACCTTTACCTTGAAAAGTATGTCAAATACACGAATGCCAGTCCTATTTCTAGTCAGTTTGAGCCTTTAAATGAAAGCCAAAATCAAGCCACTACATGCAACATCGACGTACAATTTCGTTCAGCCTATATTCTACTACACGTTGAATACTTGGTGTTCTCCAGGCAGCACTCAGTGTTTGTCCTGATCTTCTCCAGTTTGTTCCTTTCCTACATTACCCAGAAGGCCTGCCTGGACTCATTTCTAAAAGGGTAATGAATAAACCATGACGTGGTTTATTGCACTTATACCGCAGTTAGCGACAGTGATTAGATAGTTACTCTTATCTACAAGGAATGCGTTTTTCTCCCCAGCGTAATCATCTGTTATGGTAATTAGGGGCCGATGATAGGGCCCCGGTCCGAAGGGGCCCATTTTAGAAATGATGTCACGGCGATTCCATCCCTCCGTCACCCCATCCATCGACTTCAAAGAGGCGAGGTGGTGTCATCGTGAGGGGAAGGGGGGAGGGGGGTGGGGGGCTGGACTGAGTGTCAGCTGATGCGTTTCCTAAGAAACGTCATTCCTTTGATGGCTCTAATGATGACAACACGGTCTGGGCACACCCGTCCACACCTAGCAGTGGCTCACAGCCCTATCTCCAACTTAGCAAGCACTCGACTATTTTAAGATACCAGGAAGCATGAGCACATGGACGTATGCCCGCGTGCGCACACACACGGAGAAAGATACTCACACACACACCCACACAGAGAAAGACATACACACACAGAGAAGACACACACACACACGGACACAGAGAAAAACACACACATACATACCACACACACACATCCCCACACACACTATGACAATACAATATTTTATGGATGCAAGCCATGACAATACGTCTAGACTATGCATGACAACAACGCACACACTTAACAAAATTGATAATCCGATATGCTATTCGTAAAGCCAAACTGACATAAGAGGTTGCATTGGCTAAAGTTGTTAAAATGCAGGTTGTTTGACAACAAGAGGCAGCCGTCCATCTACAGAAAATACGGTCAGACAGAAACATCATTGAACACATAAGCGCATTCACCAATCGGTGAAAACAGGCCATCTCAGATTGGAAAAAGCACCACGGCGGACAGTCGACAACAAGCCACACGTCTCCACGGCGGCGACCCGAACTCTTCAAACTCCAAAGGCAAGGATGCTTCAGACCACAACCAACCGCAAGGCCTTCATAACCATGCGGTATGCAGAGAACGGACACATGCAGTCGCACACACTCATCTTATGCAGAACAATCCATTCTAGCATCACAATTCAGTCACTGCAAATATTGACAAAATGTAACAGCCTTACTTATGTGGTTGCCGTCCTGGTTTCCAGGTAGAGGAAGGTGATGTCCTGCTATAATCCAGCTTCTGACCAATGGACGCCCTGTAGTTGCCAGTATCGAAATTGCTCCAAGGCCTTCCTGCTTTGTTGACCAGGTTGACCAAGCAGTAGCAGCAAGTCACGTATGCTAGCAGCAGTAGAAATAGTGCTAGCAGCTAACGTTACTCTAGCACTTCATCTCTAGGTGGCTAGGTCACAAGGTCACAGCGACAACGAACTAATAATCAGTTGTCCGCACTACAACCACTGATCCAATGTCGTCCACTTCTTTAGTTGTTCTGCGTGGCGCTATTGTCTGCCTTCTGTAACTTTTACCATTTTATTATGATCAGCTCTGGGGTCGTGACTGTCCAGCTTATGCCATCGTAGTGCAAATGTTTTCGAACGTCCCTCGTTTTGCGCCCATCCATACACTTTAAAATATTGAACTCTTGGATTTGGTTCAACATGAACCGGTTCTCCTCTTCCGTCCAGAAGTGGTTTGTTGACTTAATCGAAGCTAAATGTCACCGTGGCAACAACGCTACTATTTATTACGTTGAGCATGCGCAGAACGCGTCATAATCGGGCGTTCGGCGTTCGTGCATTCCGTCCATTCCGCACGTTCCGCGCAGAACGCCGAACGCCCGATTATGACTCCACGTGTAAACGCAATGACTGATACACTCTACGGATTAGCTTTCGCCTGCTAGCCGTTTTGAGAATGACGACGTTACCGGTGGACCTACGTCTTTCTTCTGTTTGGCGCTAATGGCTAATTTGCATACGAGCACAGCACTGTCAATTGGCAAACATATGCGTGAATAAATGTTTTGAATTCTGAATGCTGGACATGGTTATACACATTTTAGTGTCCATTAGTGAAAATAAAATAGATTAAAAAAATAAAAATAATAAATCAAATAAAATGTTTGGATACAATTTTAGCTAGGGTGACCAGATCTCAGTTTGTGAAAAAGAGGACATGTGTGCTTCTAAATCGCTGGCACCTTTATTTGACACTGACACGTAAGTGCCTGCTTTCCAGGTCAGACACTGCACTTCGTGGGGACCGCGTGGATATTTCTTTTTTTTGATTGTCCATGAACTTACACTTGCGTTTTGGCATGGCTGCACGGATGCTGCCTGTACATGTGCTCTGCATCTATTTGATAAACAAGGAAGCTATCTTTCCTTTTTACCTTTTCTAGACTGCTCTTCTCTCTCTCTCTCTCTCTCTCTCTCTCTCTCTCTCTCTCTCTCTCTCTCTCTCTCTCTCTCTCTCTCTCTCTCCATCCACCAGCACCTCTCCCTACACCGACAGGGGCCCCCGGAGCCCACAAGAGCCCGGCCGCATGACGGACGACGTCATGTGGTATTTCAGAGCCATGGGTCCTGGTCTTAAGGGGCGCAGGGTCTGGGTCTGGGTGTGAGCTGGGAGTCCTGAGATGGATTCATTCTTCCGCACCTGCTGCACTCACTGGAGAAGCGTTACCTTTTCCCCTCACACACACACACACACACACACACACACACACACACACACACACGTCTTGGTTTTTTGTTTATCTAGAGTGAGATCACCTAGTCGTGTGAATGGTCCCATGATGAAGTAGTATTTTAATAACTTTAACGTCTGGTTGAATTATGTTTCCATGGCTGCACTCTTTCATGAAGTGGGGTTACCCTGCAATTAGGAAAGAAAGAAAAACATCTCCTGCTTTCAAACCCATCCCTCTGTTAGTAACCGCCTGCCGCGGTCGCTATTAAGCAAAGACAGTGGGCCTGTGTGCAGAGGCCTCACCTTAAATTGTTTCTCTAAGAGGCTGAGCGAGACCATTTACAGCTCCCCCTTTCGTCTTCCCTCCTAGTCAAACCCTCTCTCTGTCTCCCTCTCTCTCTCTCTCTCCTTCTCCCTCTCTCCCTCTTTCTCTCTCTCTCTCTCTCTTTATTGGCATCTCATTCCGATCGCTAGCTCTCTCTCTCTCTCTGCTAGCTTGCCGGAATGACTGCTGCCAAAAGAGCCCAGGGCGATGACTAAATTGCTTTGGTTTTTCAGCAGACTGCGAAGTTGGACAAGACAAGCTGAATCGCAGCATTCGATGCGAAGGCCCCCCCCCCCCTCATAGGGTTGGAAGTTTAGCCCTCAGCGCAATGGTTGACCGTGAGTGATGATTATGTCTAATTGAAGGAGACTTTCGCTACCTGTAACACACACACAGCTGGGGGAGAGGGGGGAGGGGGGGAGAGAGATTATTGGATCGGGGAAAGAGAGCCAGTGCAGGCCTGCAGGGGTGAGTCTCCAGAGGGGTGGACTGTGAGTGTGTGTGTGTGTGTGTGCGTGCGTGTTTGGCAGGAGGGAGGGGGTTATGTAGAGGATAGTGTGGGGGGTGGGGGAACAATCGGATGGATGAAATCCGATAGGTGAGACAGCTGAGCGGAAGAAGGGATGAAGAAGGACTGGAGGAGGAGAACCGTGCCCCATATTCTCATGTATGAGAACATGTGACAAGGTTCTCCTGATCACACGGTCTCATATCAGAGCATGTGTCCTTCCCCACCTGTTCTCGTGTATGAGAACATGTTCTCATGTATGAGAGCTTGTGGGGTAGGACGAAATGGGGTCAAATGTGAACATGTGAATAATAGGGGTAACAAAATTAAAGGTTGAGAATGGAGGAAAAGCGAAATGAAGGACAAAAAACGAGGAGAAGAGGAGAGAAGGAGCCAGAAAAGAAGGGATGACTCCTGAACGCATCTTTCCTACTCGCCTTTACTGAGTGACCAACGGCTGTGAAATTAGATTCGCACTTTTGCAATTATTTTTCCTGCAAAACAAGCAAAGTGCTATCAACAATTGTCAACACGCGACATGTACTGGGCTGTATCATTTAAATTCAAATTGAATTTAAACGGCGACGTGTGTAAACAAAGTGAGGTGCACTCTGCTAACAACCTCCACAGCTCCTAATAGACAGGCAAATTGTTTGAACAGCGCATTTTATCTCAGCTAACTAATTAAGCGATTCCACATTTGGTATCTACACGCTGGAGCGAGAGAGAAAAAACGGTTAATTTTGTGTAAACGAGGAAAAACACATTTTTGCAAATTTGACCACACAACGTAATAGGATGTCTTGGCATTTTCTGCAGGCCTCATTAAAGTAGTTGTGTTAACTTATTATGTGGTGTGTGTGCGTGACGTGTGTGTGTGTGTGTGTGTGTTTAACAGAGCAAGCCAGTGACAAAGGGATAGAGAGTGAGAATGTGTGCTTGTGTATGCACTTGTGTCTGTATGTATGTGCGTGCCTGTGTGCGTGTGTGTGTGTGTGTGTGTGTGCATGTGTGTGTGAATGCTTGAGGCAAGCAAGCATCCGCGTGTGTAGGCATGCACGCATGTGTGTGTGTCTGTGTGTCCGTCTGTATATTTGTGTAGGAGTGAATGCTTAATCTGAGTGCAACGATGCCAAAATACCCGCGCCCCCCCTCCCATCCGACCGCACTCCCGTCCCCCTCTCCCCCGGTCTCCCCCCCCTCCCCCCCCGGCGCCGTTCTGTGTTCCACATGGCAGTGGACGCACTGGCTCTGGCAGCAGCGGCGACCATGGGAGACGCCCTCAGATCATCTAGGAGGCTATTGGACAGACACGGCCTCCGCCTCACACACTAACCTGGCAGGGTCTAAATTCATTAGGGTGACATTTGGCCTGCGCTCGCTGCCATTGTAGAGCCCACAGCGCTTGGCTTTTTTGTACTTTTTCGCTGCTGCTGCTGCTGCTGCATTGCGTCACGCCGCGGCGCCGTGGCGCTGCCGCTCGCCGGATCCGAGGAGAGCCATTAGCGCCCGCTTGTGATGATGGCGCCGCTCCCCAGTGTCAAACACAGATAGTTTTGCCTTTGAATGATTTGAGCGATTACCCTTTCCTGCACAATGCTGGGGGATAATGAGCTGGGATGAGCGAGAGAGAGAGAGAGAGAGAGAGAGAGAGAGAATTGGAAAAAGACAGAGAGGAAGAGATAATAGACCATGGTGTTTTGTGTGCACGTGTGTGTGTGTGAGACAAGAGTGTGTATGCATGTGAGACATTGTATGTTTGTGTGTATGTATGTGCATGCATATGTGTGTATGTATGTGTGTGCATATATGTGTATGTATGTGCATGCATATGTGTGTGTGTATGTATGTGTGTGCATATGTGTGTATGTATGCGTGTGCACATGTGTGTGCGTGCGTTAATAAAGTAAAGCAATACAAACAGTACAAGTTGACCAGATCAACAACAGCTCAGTGAAGGAACCTTTAAGCTGAATAATTGTCTTAAAAAAGGGAAATTTGAACTGACTGTTGCTGATCGTCCATTGAACTTCTGATTCTGACACCGAGTCCACTTTGATGTAGCTACTCGTGTGAAGCAGGTATAAAACCTGGTTGTTGACTCCAGCGTATGAATCAATACTCTTCTTGAAAGCAGGCTATCAGAACTAAGGCGTTAAGACACAATACACCCAGGGGTCAGAGTTCACACGGTGTTTTTTCTGTGGCCTTAACCACTTACGATGCTCCAGGACTGCCTGCTCCCTTTAACTTGACATCGGTATGAAACATGAAAAACGTGTATAGTCTCTGTGCTATGTTTCTTTTCTGTGTTTGTATTTGATCCTAAAGCTGCATCTTCTTGGTACAAAGACAGGTCTGCAGAGCTTCATGAACCTCAGCCCTGCGGTCGGCTGTCCTGAGTCTTGACCACGTTTGACTTCTGAGGCATCTGGCAAGGATCTCTTGTACTTTCATATTTATTCTTGAAAGTGAATCGGTGGGTTTATCTGATCTCACTGCTTCATCCAGTGTGATGCCTCAAACTCAAAACCTCAGGTCTCCTTATCGACACACCAACATGGCTAACTTATGCTAGGCTATTGAAAACAACGACCTGCGAGTTCAAC
>JAOPJJ010000008.1:13289574-13301473 GCA_027122795.1 Enchelyopus cimbrius
GCCCGGCGCCGTCGCCCCAGAGGAGCGGCCCCGAGGTCCACCTGGACACGTCGCGGCTCATCTCCTTCATCGAGCGCCGGCGTCACCAGACGGACGTGCGGCCCGTCGCCGCCACCCAGCCCTTCCTCCACAGCCGGCTGCTGGACCGCGCCTGACTGCCCCCCCCCCACCGGGAACCCAGGAGGATGGAGACGCCCGAGAAGCGACCAGACACCTGTCTCTGATACGAGGTGATCCCCCCCCCACCCTTACACACACACACACACACACGCACACACACACACCTCCTCACCCAGCCATGAAATGTCCTTCTGCTGCTGCTGTCTGACTGCCTGACCTCTGCTGATATACCCCCCCCCCACCCCACCCCCCGATTCACTTGGGTGACACCCCCATCCCCCACTTTCTTCCATCATCTCAATCCCCTCCCACTGGGTGGTCTGTGGCCCCCTGTGGTCCGCACCACCCCCTCCCCCCCCCCGGCATAACGGAGCTATGCCCGCACAACCGTGAGAGGAACCGTCTGAAAACAGTCCGTTCCGAACGCAGACTTAAAGCAGGGAGAGAAGCCAGCTTTCTCAAAAGAGCCAGCGTGTGCGAGTCTTCAGTTGATCCACGGCGTTAAAGTATAGAAATGATTGAAGAGGAAAGAACAATACTGTATAGGAGGGCGTGGGGGGGGGGATAAAGGAATTCAGGTCGGTTTTGGTTGAACACGAGAATATATGTTTGTCATTTGTATCCAGAGAGAGAACTTTTTTTGTAAAACAATACCGTGTACAGTGTGGAGGAGAAACAGAATTATCTTTAAAGACTCGACTTTTGGAAAGCAGCATTTCCAAGCAAGGTGGAAAAAATCAATAATAGCGATAGAGTTGCATGAACAAAAGGGTTCCCTACCGCAGGGCCCGCGTTAAAGATAAAGACCAAATCCCTGTTTTAGTTTTTCCCGAAAAGATGCTGTAGTTTCATTCAATGCAATAGTTTGCTTACAGTAGGCCCCCCCTGTGTTTCAGTTCGACAATTTTATAGTGAAGTGACACACTTACACTAAGGGACTACACGACCAGGAAGGAGCAGAAGATGAAAGTACTTTTTCGGTGTGAGAGAGAGGATCTACTCATATTTCTTAGTGCATCCGCCTTATTTTGTAAATAATATGTTCCTGCCTTCCATATTCATTTTGAAGAATTTGTCACAAAACCGACGCGAGACATAGCATTTCAGCCGTGAGTCTGATCTGTCGAGGAATGGAAATCGTGGAGCAATAACGGAAAAAAATCAATGTAGGCGGAGCTCCCTCGTTCACTTCCGTGGCCGGACACCGACAGTGAGCAAAAAGCGCTACTAGAAATGCACTCGTATTTTGTGTTGATGACCACGTGCAATGTTGCAGCTTTAACCTTGATGCAACTATTTATGAAGATTTGTTTTGTAGCTGTATTCTTTGGGGAAAAAAAGGCATGTACGTATCTAGTACTGCGATACTGTAGATGTCTGTATTGTGTTAAGTCTTATGTATTAAGTTCAGTATTACATCTTGCAGCCCTTAAAACAGAGGGTGTTTAAGAGATAACGTATAAGAAAAATGTGTATCTATATTATATATGCACTTATGCTTTCAAGAGTTTGTCATTGCGCCAATGTGTTTATTATTTTCTGTTATGATACCAAAGTTGAGTATTCTTTTCCCTTTTTTCCTGCTAAAATGTGTTCTGATTTATGGTATTAAATGATATAAGACCACTCAGACCATAGAGGTATATGTGTTTACATTGGTTCAGTTTGGCCGTATTTATTCTGGATGTCACAACGGTGTTTGTGGTGGTTATTACTGAAAAGTCACTTTTTTGTCGTTTTGTTTTCTTTTTCGAAGCTGTGCACAAAGTTCTTCTTCTGTGATTTTTGATTGCTTTGTGTAATGGATACCAACGTGTGTCACAGTGTTTTGGTTGTACATCCCAAACCCCCCCCCCCACCCCATTGGCCACCAGACGTGACCCATGTGTCGTCATAACAGGGATTCACACTGCTCCGTAGCCTCAGAGTGACCCAAACACAGGAGATGTCCAACCATCTCCATCTCCTCCCCTTCACGGCCGTATCGAAAACCTGTCAATTGTCAATCGAAAAAACATAAACTCCATAAAAAAACTAAAAAAACCAACAACAGTACATCGGGTTATCTTGACGCTAAATGTTGCACTCACTTTCATTCGAAACACATTGAAGTCCTTGGAAACTGGTATCTGTTCTTTTCCTTTCCTCCATGTGTGCCAGTCAGTGAGCTCGTCAAACATGCGCTAAATGTTCTCGTCCATCTTCGAAGATGGACGACATCGCGTGGAACACAAAGTCAGTCCAAAGTTCAGCGTTATCCCTGTCTGTATATTTACATCTATAGTTTCAAGACCGTCGTGTCTTGTTTTGTTTTTTTAATTTATTGACGATGGTCTGGGTCTGGGTGTCCCAAAAAGTAAGAAACCAGTGCGCTTGTTGGGTTTTCCATGACCCATGGAAGCACAGAGAAGCCCTGGGAACGCCCAGCGAGGTCGTTATGTAAAGATGTACAGAGATGAGAAGCCGTTGTCCAGGATGTGAACCTCATGACCTTTTGACATACTTTATACATTATAGTACAAGACTGCAGCAATGTCATATTTGAATGTCTTTTCCTTTTTTTTGCATGTATATTTCTTTGTACAGAAAAGGCATAATGTGTTCACACATTATTCTGTTGTAAATATATTTTTGTCCTCGGGTTATTTTGCCATTAAACGTACATGGAACATGAGTTGACTGGTATGCGTTCCGTGGTCACCCTTCACTTCCGCGGGTGGTCTGAAAAACGTATATCCTGCCTTTCGTGACCTATTTCCACCGATCAATGTGTGACTTGTTTGTTTCAATCTTTCAAATGTGAATCATGTTCACTTGTCTTGGTGGGCCCATAGTGCTACAAATATGTCACAACAACCACCATACAGACACCATACATATCCTATATCCTAAAAACACCAGGGCGGCTGTAGCTCAGCGGGTAGAGCAGTTCGACCAGTGACCACCAGCGGTTGACACTGACTGACTGACTGACTGACTGACTGACTGCACCACTTTTAGCTTGCGGCCTTTCGAGTAGTTTTTGTCATCAGTTAGATTCAAGCAAGAGTGTCTCGTCCTACAGAAATGGATTTGTCTTCTCAGATGTGCTCTTTGTTTTTCTGTCAAGATTGGATGGAGGGCAAATGTGGGTTTTAAACGTTCTCGGGTACAGGTAAGTATATCTTTTTTGCTCAAAGGGGACGTCTTCTGTCCCAGTAGGGTCTAGTACCCTCTGACTCCTGGAAGTGTCGGTCTGTGTTCAAATTCTGACGCTGCGGTCATGACACCAATTCCGCCAGTGGTGAGACGTGACAAACCACGGAAGTTATTTCCGGACCTGAGGTGTAGATAATACAGTTCAACAAGTGCACTTATATTATTGTTAACCCTGTCAATGTCTACTATTCCTGCTATAATTATTGATTTGGCAAACACATATTGTTGGAGCCATAATGTCACTCTAAATTGGTTTTGACTTGATGAAAATGCATCAAGGTAAGCCAAATATAAGTGGAATTATGTACACATTAGGCAATGAAGTTCTGATTTGCTGCAAGTGTGTCTATGTACATCTATTCATCTCTGCTGCACGCCACCATTTAAAAATGTTTTTTTTTCAGCTTTTTGACCGCAAGAACCACAGGCATAAACACGCAATCCAGCGTAAGATATGATTTCATTTGATTTAAGATAACGTTGTTTTGTCCGTCACTTTGAGGTTTCTTGGGGCAGATTTCAGTTGCCGCATGTTGTTATATTGGATTGGATAGTGAAATCCTGCTCCAATTATACGTAAAATTATAGACCTGCTTAAAATTCATTCAACCATAGGTACACTTGTACCTATGCTCTAATATGGGCTACAATTTCTGAAAGATCAACCAGGGATAAGGACATTATTTGCATAAAGTTGTAACTATAATTGGCAGTAATTCGTCATAAACGTATCTTAAATTGGTAATACTTTTTATTGAGTATGTTTAACACATTATAAACTGTATTATAGTCATTTACGTCTACCGGTAAATACATTCAAATATGTCATTGACCTGATCTGAATGCAGAGCGAGAAAAGAAAACTTCATACCTAAGGAAAGAGATTGTATATTTGAAATCCGTCCAAACCAAAGTATCTTAAACAACGCTTATACACACATTACGGCAACCGCGTTTGTGTGACGAGATGATAACCTCCAAGCACCTCTTCTCAGCCCTACGTTTCCAAGCGCAAGCGTAGCCACGCCTTCACACCACGGTGCTCCGCTCGTTAAAGCTGGTGCTCTGCGAAAACACGGAGCTCGCGAACCTCTCCTGCGACGGCATGCACCTCCTGATCAGAGGGCAGCGCATGCACGGCGACCGGCCGATCAGCCGGAGCAGCTGCTTCCTGAACCTCTGCCCCACAAACACGTACAGCATGGGGTTGACGCAGCTGTGGCCGTACGCCACGGCCTTCGTCACCTGCAGCGCCACCTGGATGTGTCTGCTGCGCTCGCACGAATCGTCCACGTGCATCAGGCTCAGGGCCTCGAAGAAGCAGGTGATGTTGAAGGGCACCCAGCAGCAGAGGAACACGGCCACCACCGTGGCGATCAGCCGGATGGCCTGCCTCTTGGACCACTGGCTGGCCAGCAGCGTCCGCACGATCTGGCCGTAGCAGTAGGTCATGATGGCCAACGGCACCGCCATGCCTAGGATGTTCATTTTGAAGCGGCCGAAGACCCGCCACCAGTGCCTGCCGTCGGAGCCTCTCACGTACGACGCGTCGCAGTACGCGGTGCCGTTGTGGCTCTGCTCCTTCAGCAAGGCCACCTCCGGGAAGGAAGCCAGGAACCCGGCCACCCACGTCACGCCGGCGGCCAGCGCGCCATAGGACCGCGTGCGCGCGCTCCTGGCCGAAACGGCCCGCACTATCGCCAGGTATCTGTCGACGCTCATGAGGGTGACGAAAAAGATCCCGGCGTAGAACCCCACGTAGTAGGTCCCTAGCACCACCTTGCACATGGCGTCCCCGAACACCCAGCGGTCCCGGGCCTGGTGGGCCTGGAACGGCAGGGAGCTGAGCAGCAGGAGGTCGGCCACCGCCAGGTTGAGCAGGCAGACGTCGGTCATGCTGCGGAGCCGCACGCCGGACACGATCACCCACAGCACCAGGGCGTTCCCCAGGAAGCCCACCACGCACAGGACCGAGTAGAGTGCCGGTGTAAAGTAGACGGCAGGCTGGGTGTAGTTACACTGTTGATGCTCGTGGCTCAGAAAGTCATTGTAGTCATCGTAGTGTTCGTAGTAGTCAGTGGTGTTCCCAAGCGTTGTCCAGTTTCCGTCGACGGAGAAAAAATTACTGGTGTTCCCGGCGGAGAAATCATAAGTCGTGAGGGAGACACGAGGGAGTTGAAGAGTGAAAAGTAGTACCGTTTCAGTTCATGAATTACATATATATATATATATATATTTGAATGGCATCATAACCTAAGTGAGCACCTTAAACAGGTGGTCTCAGCCAGTGAATGGATGAGGGCACAAAAGCCCGTGCATCTACTGTATATATTGGCAGGGGGCCATTCCATTTGGAAGCTAGAGATGCTAAATAAGTCATAGCACAGCATTGGCTCCAAGATGGTGTATATAGATGTATAACTGTATATTTTTTTCTGGGTGTGGAAGATTGTCACACCCTTCTGTGAGAAATGTGTATAATTTGATGTTCAATGGGGCCACTTGCATTGAAGTCAAGGGTGTGTCAAAGTTTAGTCATGATGGGATATTAATACCATGCGTTATCCGAACAGGTGCTCGTCTTCGCATGGATTGGCCACAGTTTTGATGGACTACATAGGCCTACAGAATATATTTGATTTCATATATGTACTCAAATAGGCAAGCAATGTTATATACGCTTATATTAAACTATATAAGGCAAATTATTGTAGGCTAGGCAATTTGTGGAAGTGGTCGGTCGTGATATGCCAATTGATTATTATCAAACGTTTAAAACACACAAAATGAGGCATCACTGAGCCTCATATTTAAGTAATAATGATCTATGATTCGACCAATATATACATGTACATTCGACCTATATATATATGTCTATAGGTATGCATGTCCAAAAAATATAAAGTCATCACTATTTGCTTGTGTAAAGGAAAACCTTAACATCTTATAGAAGATGTGACGGGTGTCATCAGTTATCAATTCACTAAAACAAAACTTAAACTTTAAAAACTTCAAGTTTACCTGTTCGTTGTCATCCTCCACGTTGTCAGTGTACTGTGTTGACAAACACGTCCCTTTAGGCTTCAGCCAACTCTTCAAGTGGGGCTGACGTCTTGCGAAGTGTTGCAACTATAGTCTGCAAACTGCATTGCAAGGTGCATTGCCTTGAGGTGGGGGGTGTCAAACCTGCGCACTAGCAGACTGTGGTCTGTTTGCAAGATGAAATATTCTGCTAGGCATGTGATTGTGAATGTTGTTTAAGCACTAGTGCATTAAACACTGGTTCTCAGTGATGATGAATACTAAAAACAACCCATGCATAACTCACACACTCACCAAAAAAACATTCTTACTTACTATTAGTGATACGTTTGACGTGTTGAATAACGTGCTTCTAAAATGTGTTTCCGTCCACCGCTCACCCGCTCACCCATTCCATTCCGCTCACCTCATCCATTCACGCCCTCTCCCCAATCCCTCCGGGGGAGGGAATCCCTCCGGGATTTGGGGAGAGGGCGTTCCCGTGCAAAAAGACTGAGCGCGCGGCTACACGATGCGCGCCTCCACGGTGCACGACGGTGCACGTTTTATATGTTAAGACACTCATTATTCTACCAAAGAAGTGTCAGGCTACTTCTAGCCACAGTGCATAACATTTAGAACCGAAAGTAAGAAAGTCATTCAAACACGCATGCTCTGTGATCATGGTCCATCATCCAACTGGTGCTAACCCATTTAAACCACTAGAGGGCACTGGCGACCAGCATCATATGTAGACACGTCCACAGCCTGTTGGGTCAGGTTCCCTGACACTCCTGTTCAGGCTGAACTCCAACCATTGAGATGCTTATAAGTTATCATAGAATGTAGTTCTAATTGACTCTAAACTAAATGGTCGAACCGTCAACCCTTTCCGTGAGAAATGTAATGTATACCATCTATTCCTTAGAATTTATTATGTATTATCTGTATTTACATTCTTCATCCAACAGCTATTACACAAAGGGATTTCAGACAGCTCCCACCACAACAACAGTTAAACAGTATTTTTCTGTTCTACAGGAAGCTAAAAGCACAAGGCCAAACCCGTCTGTATGGCACTAGCAGTGAATGAAAACAATGGCTCAGGGCTGGTTCAGCGAATAAGGACATCATGTTGGATTGACATTTCACAAGCTATCCTCTCCAGATTGCTCGGCAGACCCCGAGGCTACACGGTGAACGTGGAGGTTCCCTCTGTGGACGACGACGCGACAGACCCCTTCCGGGACGAGCACCCGCGGTCTTCAGGAACGCAGCGGGGCACCCAGGCATGCAGGAGACTGTGAGCCCGTCGTGCAAACTTTTGCCCCACGAAAGCATAAATGATGGGATTCAGGCAGCAATGTGTAAAAGCAATAGCCTCTGCAATCTGGATGAAAAGATACAGGTGACCCGTTTTACAATCAGGTAAGATATCAGATATGTCTCTGTAAAAAAGTATAAATTGCCCGATGTTAAAGGGAGTCCAGAAAAGGAAGAAGACCCCTATGATTATGATAATCAGCTTGACAGCACGGTGTCTCTTTGCGCCCCTCATGGCCATGAGAGATGGCAAGACTCTTGAATAGCAAATGACCATGACCAGCAGTGGAATCACAAGTCCGAAGATGTTGTTCAGTAGGATCTGTGTGTGTCTCCAGGCAGCGCTGTCTGGGAGGTAATCGCACTGCCACTTTAGAGACACGTTCTTCAGCTGTGTGACGGCCATGGTGGGCAGGGAGATGGAGAAGCTCAGCCCCCACACCATGGCGGTCATAGCGATGCCCCACCTGAAGCGGCGATGGCGGGCCAGCGTGTGCGCGTGCATGATGACCACGTAGCGGTCCAACGTCATGAAGGTCACGGAGAATATGCCGCCGTAGAATCCCATGACGTAGAGGCCGGTGACGAGATGGCACATGCCGGCGCCGAAGATCCACTGTCCGGCGAGGGCCGTGTGGGAGTAGAAGGGCAGCGACAGCACGAAGAAGAGGTCGGAGATGGCAAGGTTGAGGAGACAGACGTCCGTCACGTTGATCTGGCGGCGGTGCTTGGCGAAGACGGCCACAACAAGCCCATTACCTTGAGCGCAAACACAAAGCTGAAGATCACCTGTCGTCTGTCACGAGACTCACAACGCTTTTAATATGTGTATGAGAAATCTGCACGAGACGGGATCTCAATCACACCTATGAAGCCGATGATGAAGACCAGACTGTAGAGGGTGGGGAGAAATATTGGACCAAAGCCCTCCGTGTTGCTGTTGTCACACACAGATCCTCTTGTATCGCCTTCGTTATAGTAGCTTGCATAATCATAGTCATCTGGGGGGGAAAAGACAATTATACTTTTACTATTTGGAATACTTGGCTAAGGACGGCACTGTGACAGGGACTGGCCCAGGAGGAATGGGTTCCAAAGGGTGAACGATTTGCCATTCAATGGATCAGAATTTAATAGCAAAGGTGACGAACCCTGCTGGACAGAAGTGTAACGTGGTTACTCTGGCAAACACCATTTTGCTGTCCGTGTAAACATACAGTGATCAGGCCTAGTCTGTCTCCTGCCAAGTGATTTCAGCAATGGCTTGAAGAGTAACCAAAAAACACGTCCATAGCTAAATACATGTCAATACAAGTTGCACACACAATACACATTTTGAATACGACTTTTGACTCTACAATGATAAGACGTGGACTCACCCATGGTGATGTTGTAGATGGAATCTATACCAGACATTGTATTGTATATCTAACCCTGAATCCTTCAATCAAGCAAGCCCTGTGAGTATTTCTCTTGATGGCTTACATGCGAGTCTTCTCTGAGATCACAGGTGGAGAATGCATTCATCAGTACATACAGAAGCATTGCCCGGTCTTGTCTCTGAGTGTGTGTGTGTGTGTGTGTGTGTGTGTGTGTGTGTGTGTGCGCGCGCGTGTGTGTGTGTGTGCATGTGTGTGCGCACACAACACTGCACATATTTGAATATTCTATTTAGGGTGCCACAAACAAACAAGTCAATACACCACTATCTATATGTGCAGTCAGTGACCCTAACACAGCTGGTGTGTGGGCGTTTTGGGGTATTTTCAATGATTTCCTACTTTGGACTGGAGGTGCTTGGGACCACCTAGACTGAGCCAGGATTCTGGTTATAGGAGCCTTTATGATCCACCAGGGGAGGAGGGTTACTCAGTGCCCCCTAGTGGTCTAAATAGCCAAGCATCAATTGGATTATGGAATAAATGATCACAGAGCACGCAAGGAGAAGTGTCTGAATTCCTAAGAGTTTACTAGGTTGATTACATTAGTGTTTAATTTTAGTACATTTATTTCTGACTTCTTCCTCGTTGACTTCTTCCTTTTCTCGTTTCCCAGCTGCTGCGCTCATTTCGATTTAATTCCCAATCGTGTGATTGACGTGAGAACTGCGGACTAAAAGGCGGACCAGAGCTGCTTGGGACAAACTCGACTGAGCTAGGGTCCTGGTTATAGCGTTATCCCGGTCTACTGAACATAACATCCGGTTTCTTACTTTATGACGTGTTGTACTCAAATCAACAGTCCGCTGAGCGAGTGAAAATAATGACAATACTAAAAGAAAAATAGGTCAGAAAAAATACGGAGTTTTTATGAAATACTTGGCACAGCAATATCTGCAATATGATCTGGCAGTTATGTATACCCTTCTTCCGGAAGTACCCCCTCGCAGCTTAACCATAACCGTATCCATGTGTACGGTAGTCCCGCCCTCTCTATCGCCAATAACGCAAATTCAGGTCATCCCGTCTCGGGAGTACCGTCATGAGTAGAGAACGCCTGGGAAAGCGGTGAGGGACAACCGGAGTCGTTTGAGGAGAGAGAAGACCGAGATTATTCCACGTTGTATCGGCGACATGTCTGAGAGCGACTCGGTAGACTTCGTTGGACCTATGTGAGTTTCCATTTAAGCGTTACACTTTAGGTTGTCGTCTAAATGACTCGACCGGCGCAACTTTTAATTGTGTTTTCCATCCAATGGCTGTTACCTCTAAGCACAGTGTGGACCGGTATAGGTCCACACTTTGAACCTGTGCGTTATTAGACCTAGCTGCTGCCTCTCAACGTGATTCTGTATGACATGCATGTCACAGGTGCTAGTGGTCGTCCACGTGGATCGCAGAGGTCCATGACACACACAACTCCGACGGGTTGGTAGTTTGAAGCTGGATATCGGTGCGCTCATCCCAAGGGTCACCTCCTCACCATGGAATACAGAGACAGAGACACCCGCAGCGCGTCCAAGCCGCCCTCGGGGTAAGTCAAAGACCTCACCCACGAAATGCACAGTATTGACTAAACCCTGACACACACACACGCACGCACACGCACACGCACATACACACACATACACACCGGGCTTCATTCATCGCTGAATAGAGAGGGTTCGAGCAGGGACGCCTGACCCAATTCACTGGGGGAAGGGGGACCCCACATGGACGTTTTGAAACTACTAGGGTATGCCGGGGGCCTCTGAGGCAGTACTGAGCGGTTGATCCGATGCCCTGGGGGGAGGCTGGTGACTGAATTTGAAACTTGCTTGTCGAAAGTGGCCGTTCTTCACCCACTGATCAGTTCTACCTAAAGGATGCTGCAAAAACAACGCTGTGCAGTCAGTCAAGTGGAATCTGTGAATATAGTTACTGTAGTATAAGCTCTACAATGGTTGGGGTAGACGGTAGATGCCAGTGTGGGATATTATTGATCACTTTTGAAGTGTGTGTGTGGTATGTGGTGAACGTAAACACGCACGGTAGCGCGCGGCAGTGTTTCCGCTCGCAGAGGCTCTTCCCTCGGTGTGTAGGTGTATTCCACAGCCAACACGGTCTTTGTGGCTAGCTGCAGGCTGTCTGTGGTTCCAGTTGGCAGTTGGAAGTGTAAGTAACCTTTCATCTGGTCAGCGTGTGACATTTGCGGCTGCCCAAATAACCATGGCAACGCCCATTGTGTGGGCAACCCTCTCTTTCGTCATCACGCGGAGTTCCTTTACCACTTGGGCTGATCCTTAATAAAAAACACAAGCGCGCGCACACACGCACACGCTCGGTAAGCGTGTTTTTGTTCGGCACAGTATGCATACTTTGGCGTTTGAGTTTCTACGGAGCTGGTGAAGCAGTCTCTTGCTGTATCCTGGTGCTCTGATGCAACCGGTAGTGAGCTTGTTTTCCTTGAGTAATTGCACCCTCGGTCCACAGCCAATGCTGTTTGTCATGCACACCGTACCCTCATGTCAGTGTATTGGTTTGTTCATTGATTCAAACTGAATATTTCCTCTTGACACGCCATCATCAACTGTGATGGCGATGATCTTTAAGTGAGAAGGCAGTTTAATTATGTTTGATTGCATATATTTGCATGTCTTTGTCGAGATTCCCAGATAATTTTTTGGAGAGCATTAAAAGCCAACAAAATGTAATACGTGTGTTACGCGGGCTGTTCTTTAGTGGGATGTGTGTGTGTGTGTGTGTGTGTGTGTGTGTGTGTGTGTGTGTGTGTGTGTGTGTGTGTGTGTGTGTGTGTG
>JAOPJJ010000008.1:13320809-13338653 GCA_027122795.1 Enchelyopus cimbrius
ACCATCAGCGGTTGACACTGATTGACTGACTGTAACATGCGTAAACTCGGTTTCTTCTAGGGAACGGCCAGCGAGTCCACGCTCATGGCGCTGCTCGCGGCCCGCTGCAAAGCTGTGAGGTGCGTCCAAGAATCCAATCCTCAGCGGCCAGAGGCGGACATCATCTCCAAATTGATCGCCTACACATCCGAAGAAGTACGATTTCCTTTGTTTTATTTGGAGTTTTTTATGCGTCTTTTGCAAAATCACTGTGTATCGGAAGAGTCTTGCAGTGGCCGTTTCATTATGAGAGACTGAAACAATATGAATGTCTACCTTGTCCTACACTAACCCATTCATCCTCATTTGGTTCTTTTTCAGCCATAATTAATAAAGAGATTCCACAGAAGGTAGCTAGAAGCCAGAAGGTAGCTTGCAGTAAGGTAGCTTATGTGCAATGTACAATAAAGTATATTTGTGTGGAGCTAGACTGCTGTTTTTGAGGGTGGACATGCCGCACGGACCAATGTGAGCCGCAGTGTGTCTGCGCCCTTCTCTTAGTAATAGCGAGAGAGCAGGTCAGCGTTCAACAGAGACTATGGGCTATGGGCTGGACCTAATCAGGTTTGATACAAGACCAGCCCCGTGATTGGATTACAGCGCTGCCTGGGGGCCGCACAGACCTTTACAGACAGAGATAGCTCTTTTTTTAACCGACTCTTCAAGCGCAAGGCTCGGAAGCGTACAATTTCAAAGGCAGAAAGCGATAACGTAATTCGCAATTACTAATACGCACCAACTGCTCGCCAACGCTGCGATTCTAATTCATGAAACACATTTCATCATATCAATCGAAGAACGGTTGCTTAAAAAGCAAACGAGGACGTAAGGGTTGGGAGGCTGGGGTGGAGGCCGGGCGGTAGTAGACCCTAACCTCTCCTGACACTCCCCTTCCTCCTCAGGCCCATTCGTCGGTGGAGCGCGCCGGCCTGATTGGCAGCGTGATGATCAGGAAGATCCCCACGGACGAAAGGTTCTCCGTGAGAGCAGAGACTCTGGAGAGGATGGTGGCTCAGGACAAGGCTGCTGGGTTCATCCCATTCTTTGTGAGGAAACACACACACACACGGACACACAGACACGCAGACCGTCTAATGCATCCATGCACACATTGGTGTTTGTTGTGGTAACGTGTTCATCGCCAATGAAATACACTAGGAAATTGCGAAGATTTTATAGAATTCCTTTATTTTTGAAATCAATAAGGCCTTACTCTCGCTAATGGACGTCTTTAGAGCCCCTCAACGCACGGGCCTTTTGTTCCTATATATGATTTTTACATTTAAAGATTCATGTTAATGAAATCATTACTTCTTTGACGAGACCCGCATCCATGACGCTCTCTCGCCAGATTGACCCAATGCTCGTGTGAGGGGGTTAATCTCCCACACGGTGCTGCTCGTAAAAGGAAACCAGTCTGACCAATAAAAACCAAAACCAAGCGCAGGGCAGGCGAATTAGAAGCAGCGAACCACAAGGCGCCTCACCTACCATGGCAACCGCTGCGATGGCGATGACGACACACTTCCTGGGGGTGACTCAGAGCGTGGCGACGGCGTGCAGCCTGGCCTGGCCTTTGTTGTGTTGCACACCGTTTTTGTTTCGGCCCCCGGCTAATGAGAGGAGCCACGGATATCGGAGAAATGCGCTGCGAGGTAATTGGTCGAAAAAAGGCCTAGCATCACTTTGGCCCTGCAGCTCTGAATCACTGGTCATTATGACGCCACCTCCTCCACGTCTGCGTCCAAACGAGAAAACATCAATGGTGTTTTATTTAACCCTTTGTGGTGCTTTTTCTGAATCCCCTTAGGGTTGTACAAGGGTGTCAAACCGTTTAGCACCGACTCAAAACGGTGGAGTTCTCCATTCAGTTCTATATTTTATAAGGTGGCAGAGACGGTCGTCCCTCCGTTGAGGTTGTCGAACCCCAGTGTGAATTATGTGCTTCTTTGTGTTTTCCAGTTGTGCGCAACTCTTGGCACCACTCCCTCTTGTGCGTTTGACCGCATCTCTGAGCTGGGGCCCTTATGTGAGTATGAGGATCACCTTGTGTGGTGCGCATCTCACTCCTCAGCCCTCACCAAAAATCAACAGACACATCGCTTTTTTGCCCTCTCCTTTGATGAATCAAATGCGGCTCGCCAACGCCAAACGTGGCTTTTCCTGAAAAGACGCTTTTGTCGTTACCTGTGCCCTGCAGGTAATGCAGAGAACATCTGGATGCATATCGACGCCGCGTATGCCGGCAGTGCATTCATATGTCCGGAATTCAGGCCTTTGCTGGACGGCGTCGAGGTGAGTCCAGTTCAACGTATTCATCATTTTCGTTTTTAAGCTTTTCAGAATTTGCGTTCACGAAGGGAATGTATGCATGGTAAGACGTTAATGTAAACCAACGCGCGGGCGTGAGTAACCGATAAGCACAGCGCGAGGCAGCGTCCGGGTGCCTCTCACAGGCTGCAGCTGAGACTCCCCGCCTCCACCAGAGACAGAGAACAACATGAAGGAGGAGATACGAGCAGGAGCAATTTCCTCAGGCAGTTAGACCTTTAGATAAGGTCTTCCCCGCCGCGTCACGAAAATATCACCGTTAGTTCTGAGGGAGAGGGAGAGGGAGAGAGAGAGAGAGAGAGAGGGAGGGAGAGAGAGACATGTGTGTGTCTCTTTCTCCCTTCTCTCTCTCTCCCTCTCTAAACCATTTTGTCCTTAGTGTCATTTGGTTTAGCATGGAGGACCAAATGACTGGAGGCGGTTTGTTCAAAATGTGGCCTATAGAGAGCAAGGCCCTGTAGAACATCAAGGGTCACTTCAGGATTGACGGGCGGCTGCCCTCTCCTCCCCTTCTAGAGGGCTGGTTGCTAGGATATGAGTGATGGGCAGGCAACAGCCCCCCCCCCCCTTTGAATCTGTCAGCATGGTAACTGCAAGCCAGGAGTGTGGCATTGTCTCTTGGCGCGACCGGTTATTTAGACTGGGTTTTGCGAAGGCAGATGGAGGATATTAGAAAGGAGATAGTGATCAAATTACAGCAGCTTGCAAATTTTCTTCCTTCTTTGAAGGAAACCCTTCTGGCGAACGTTTCATGGGTTTTTCGTCACACTCTGTTGTGTCGATGTGGCTCTTTTTTTATTTCACAACAAATGTGCGGCTGCTTAGAGTAGATAATGGTTCACTGGAAATGATGACATTTCGAAATGGACATTTAAGCAATACACCAAAGGGGAAGAGGCTTTGACCACAACAAATATCGGAATATATATAAATGACAAATATACTGTCCATACAATGTTCATCAAACTATGTGTATAAATATGTATTGTTACATCTAAACAACCATCGGAAACAAATATGACTTCCGCACGTTGTTTGTGAACTAACGCTTGCGTCCTGCATTTTATTCATTTTTAAGTTTGCAGATTCCTTCAACTTCAACGCCCACAAATGGCTTCTAGTCAACTTCGACTGCTCAGCGATGTGGTAAGTCAAGTTAAAAATATGTATGTATGTATTTTTTCCCTCAACGTAATCTACCGACGGCCATCGCGTTCAACAAGGCAGTGAAAAATAGAGCAGGGTGCGTCCCATCTGCCTCTCTGTCATCGGGGAAGGATCAGGCACCGATCGCCTGCGCAGCTCGGCCGCTGGGACAATAGCACCTGATTTGGCGCACAGGAAATGAGAGGCCAGGGGGCTAATATTGGCCTGCGGCACAGTACAATAGTAAACTATATGGCAGCATATCACACCCTTCACCTGGGAGGCCATGTTACAGGTACCGGTTCAAAGTTCAAAAGGATGAAAGGGAAATCTGGCGGCCTTCCAGGAAAATAATAATAATAATAAGTGATGGGCAGGGGTGTACCCTGCCTTCGCCCTTAGATAGCTGGGATTGGCTCCAGAAACCTCCCCGCAACCACTTGGAGGGATAAAGCGGCCACCGCCACCACCAGCGGTTGACACTGACTGATAGTATTATCTGTATATACAGTATATACCCTATTGTACAATATCATCATGAAAAGTGCAGATCATTCTGGGATGCCTGAATCTATTATTTACCGTTGACAAACGGTATTATTTCACAACAAATCTGCGGCTGCTTTAGAGAAGATAGTGGTTCACTGGAAATTATGACATTTCGAAATGGACATTTAAGCAATAAAGGGGAAGAGGCTTTTACCACAACAAATATCTGTTTGTGGTCCGTTTGGCCCAGAAGCTCTGCTAGCACATAGTCGGACTGATTAGGTTTCAGCCATGACGTTTCTTTCTCTGCCGTGCAACAGGGTCAAGAAACGAGCAGACCTCATAGGCGCCTTCAAGATGGACCCGGTCTACCTCAAGCACGACAACCAGGAGTCGGGTATGTGCAGAGCATCGTCTCACAAATCACATTCTGGAATATGATCTGAATTCATCTCAAGGCTGCCGGCAGACACACTCAAACCTGGGGTGAACGCAATGTTTGACGTTGTTTGTCTCCACCAATCATGCTAAGCACCTTCTGTAAGCACCAACTAGCCACATTCAAATTGGTTCAGCAATAGGTGACTTGATCGTACCAGAGTAGCCCTGCTTCGGACGCGATTGGTGCAGAGCAGTTCTGTTGTAAAATACGTTCACCGGTCTGGTTACTTCTTTTTGTCATATTTGTTCTGGCTTTGGTTCTGGTTTTTGGTTGTGTTCTGGTTGATCGATGAAACCATCCCTCATTATTCTGAAAGCAACCAACATGGCTGCCATAGTGCTGAATAGGCCCACTGTTGGATGTAGTGGATTAGCGGTAATCCAGCGCTGTGTGAGTGTGAGGTGGGTGTTAAAGGGTTTTAGATCTGAGGGGCAGCTTAGTCGGATGAGCAAATTATGGCCACGCACAGGACACTGACCGAGGCCACGTTTCATTTTGTCTCGTGTGAAAGGTTATTATTCATTGCAAAATTGCAAAAGTCATGACTTCCAAAACATGTTCCACGTGAGTACAAAAGTCACACTGCCCCAAAATATGAGGCACAAAATAAATGGACAGATATACACCCTGATAGTATGTGCGCATGTGTGCATACATGCGTTCACAAAAGGAGTGACACTTCACGTCTGCTACAATCACGCCCCCCCGGCAGATGTGCTGAGAGATGCACTGTAATTTGTTTGACGGACAGACGTGAGGGACGAGACATAAAAGCCCACCTCCTGCCATTGTACAGCCAGTCACGACGGCGCTGGCAGAGCCCCGGATCTGAGCTCTCCCACCTAATAAGCGGTTGTTGGACAGCGAGCACGGCGTGCCTCCGTAGCTCTGCGGGGGAAGCACATGGTCGACACGTATGTGTCTGATCCACTCACTAACAACCGCTCATGTTGTATACTACTAACTACTAATACTAATACTACTAATACTACTAATATAATATAAATATAATATAATATAATATATACAGATATATAATACTGTGTGAGAAGGGGAAACCCTCCCCCTTCTCACAGTCACGCATAAGCAAAAATATTATTATTATTATTATTATTACAATAATATTGTGTGTATATATATTATAATTGGGATGGTTTGAAATTGGACTTCCGCCACGGTAGAGGGCACAGAACAAGGATTGCACTTAATTTCGTCGTACCTGTGACAATGACAAATAAAGATATTCTCAGTGGACTCTCAGGATCATGACATCAGGGAATAGCCCAGGGGGTGTTGATATAAACACCTGTTTTTGTAAATATCTATAGCTTGTGCACAAGGTGTGGGTATACATATATATTTGGTAATTGTTTATTTAGTGTCATGTTTATTTTGTATCCACACAATTTACTTTCCGTTCAGTTATGTAGAATTGGTAGCTTTAGCTGCAGAATGTTCCCCCCGACTAGTGGTCTGGCCCATACGGCCTTGATTGGTCCAATTCACTTCCCTATTTAAGGGCTGCCTCATTTGGTGTTTGGGGGCTGGTTTTGGTGTTTGGGGGCTGGCTTGATGGGAGGCCAGTACGAGAGAGGTATGTTAGGTTACGCTATCTTAGGTTATGCATGCTGATTGATGCACTCATTTTTCTTTTCTTTTGGAACGTTGCTTTATTTTTTTGTGAATGTTTTGGAAGAAAATAAATCGTCTCTTTTTTTTGTCCTGAGACAATTGCACTCATTTTTTCCCGCCCTCTCAGAATCTGGTCGGCCGTATCCCAGATACGTGGGGCGACCACGCAGGTCCCTCACATACCGCAAGAACGATAGCAGAAATATTGAGCTTGTTTAATATATACATTTAAGAATATATACAGAGGTGCGGGCTAAGCCCTGAAGCTCCTCCAAGCCCCTGGGTTTAACAACCCACTGCTCCTGTGGACCAGGCCTGTGCAGCGTCTGAAAGGGTTGATCCTGTTTGCTGATTTGGTTTGGGTCAAATATACGGATATGGCAATGATAGTTAGACACAGCCCTGCAACCGCTGTGCCACGTTTGCTTTGTGATGCTGATCCAGCCCTGTTTTGAGCTCAGATCGGTAGGGGGGTGCGTGCGTTACCTCTCCAGTGAGGTCCCGAAAAATAAAATGAGGCGTTGCTGGAGAGAGAATCCAATCCTAATCTATTTTAGTATAATATATAATAAAACAATATGCAATAGACGTTACGTAACCGAGAATGCCCACATTGTTGCATTCGTTTTCTAACAACCTGTTTTTCGTCAATAGGTCTGGTTACAGATTACAGGGTAAGAGACGGTTACATTATCTTTACATCTGAGCGGAACCCATTTTTGTTTGCCTAGCAAAAAAAAAAGATTTCTCCCTCGACATCTCTCCTGTCCTCCCCCCTCTCTCCTCCCCCCTCTCTCCTCCTCGGACTCACAGCACTGGGGCATTCCACTGGGAAGGCGGTTCCGCTCGCTGAAGATGTGGTTCGTCTTCCGCATGTATGGACTCAGTGGCCTGCAGGCCTACATCCGCAAGGTAGGCTGGGCTTAGAGTAGGCTGGGCTTAGAGTAGGCTGGACTTAGTGTAAACTGCACTTAGTGTAAACTGCAAAAGATGCCACTCCAAAAATAAGCTAAAAAATATTATTTAAAAAAATATAAAAAATTTTTTTTTTTAATATTACAAAAACCAAGATATTTTCGCTTGTAATAAGCAAATAAATTGTCTCGGTAAGATTTCTTGAAATAAGACATTATATTAGCTGGGAAAACTCATTTTTAGCTATATTGTACTAGTATTGTGATGTTTTGGGTCTCATAATAACTTAAGTCTGTTCCTTGAAACAAGACGATTCATCTTTTACAAATAACAGCAGCTTAAAAACCTCATGACACGTGAAACCTGGAGGTTTGGGTTTAACCAGTGCAGATGTCAACACATGCTAAACATGCTTGCATTGTCGGTGGCGTGTCCTTGGGCACACAAACCCGCTCACCCCCCCGCTCCATTTGCTTTTGAGTAAGGGCGTGGAACACAGATTCACACCGCAGACTCGTTGATCTGTGGTGTCCCTTCCCAGGAGAACGTAGATGTGCTGTGAAACGGTGAATCCAGAGCACCTCTAGGATAGCAAGAGAGGGAGAAGCAGGAAGTGGGGCTGCCTGGCCTTTAGACATACTGCCGCTTTCCACAATTGATACGGTGCGGCCCCCAAAGGTTCACGAGGGCAGAGATGAGCGGTGAGAAGGAGACGGAGAAGGGATTCTTCTTGAAGGGCAGCAGGTCTCGTTTGCCGCGCACTGCGCCGTTCGGGCGAAGTTTATTCACATCAGCCTGGTTCTTTATTCACATCAGCCTGGTTCTTTATTCACATCAGCCTGGTTCTTTGTTCACATCAGCCTGGTTCTTTGTTCACATCAGCCTGGTTCTTTGTTCACATCAGCCTGGTTCTTTATTCACATCAGCCTGGTTCTTTATTCACATCAGCCTGGTTCTTTATTCACATCAGCCTGGTTCTCGGTGGAGAACCGTGGTGCCTTCAGCCTCCGTTGGTGTCCTACTCTATCTGCCGGACGTAACCCAAGCAGACACTCGTGACTCACGGCCGCATGGCTCGTGTCATGCAGAGTGAGGCCTGACGGGCCCTGCAGGCAGTCAGGGCATCACGGGTGGGGGGACGACATTATACATTACATACATGTTTATTTAGACATATACATCCCTATAAAGTACATACACTTACTTTTTTTTGTTTCATATATTTTTATTAACCACATGGCATAATGGACATGAAGAAATGTAACTTTTTCTTTTTTATGTTTTCAACATTTGACAATCGGATAAAAAACATTATTCATATTTCACACAGTATTTTGACCCAAAAAAGGGTAACAGAAGGAGCATATACAGTTTAGTACAATATGTAAAAATAAGTAAGTATCAGTACAGTAAAGTAAACCTTGGAGAATAGTAAAAAAATATTATAGTAATAATAATATTTTTTTTTTTTTTTAAATAATAATAATTAAACATACACTTACTTTTGTACTCTCATTTGTGTTTTACACATGTTCTTGAATGAGTGTGTGCTAAAGTACTGACGCTGGGTAATGGGTTACAGTAGGAATCATTAAAGCTCTCTCTCGTGAGTAATCGGCTGGGAATGACAAAGCGAGGCCGTGGTTAATTAAACCATTTCTTCGTTACCAAAACAACGCTACCTGCGTTCTGAGCACAGTTAAACGTCAACAAACTGTTTGGCAGACACTGGCCAAAAATACAACCCGTTTTTGTATTATGGTCTTATAATAACACCATATTACAATGGTTAAAAGTAATACAAAAAACGATTTAGTGTCCCTTTAACGCTGTCTTGTTAATTGCTACGATCTTTTGAGTAGCAACAAAAAAAATATACAGAGCCAATTACTTAACACAAGGCTTCCATCTAGTGGAGGGAGTAACAATTGCACCCATAATGACAATCAATGATAATCTGCGTGTTGCACGTCAGTTACCACACTACTGGTACAGCTCTACCTCGTGTATATGTGATTGAATGTGAAGGTTGACTTTGATTGGTTGTTGACCAATGCCATATCTTATGGAATACGATCTGAGATGCACCATATCTTGTGTTGACAGCATGTGGAACTGGCCAAAGTGTTCGAGAGTCTGGTGAGGAAGGATGAGAGGTTTGAGATCTGTGCCGAGGTCGTCATGGGACTGGTCTGCTTCAGGCTGAAGGTAAGCAGACCCCCTGCATATTGCTGTACTTCTTCCATCTTTCTTTTGTTCCTGCTAACCTATACATCCCTACGTGGTTTAGTGCCAAAATATTTAACTGATACATACGCCTTCTAGGCAAGATCTCCTTATCCCCAGAGTCAACACGAAACACGGGGAAGCAGGATTTACTATGCAAACAATAGCTGGAATAAACTCTGAGGATTTAAGACTCACCCCAACTCTGACAACAAGCCTGGAGACTTTTATGTTTGCTTTAGCTTTATGCTTAAACTTAAATCTACAATGCTTTTTTAACTTTGCCTTTATTTATTTGCCTTTATTTACCTTTATTTTTTTACTTTATACCTTTATACCTTTTTTTACTTATACTTTATATTTTTTTACTTAAATTTCTTAAATACTTAAATTTAAATTACTTAAATTACTAAAATTTTTACTTTATACCTTTAAAAAAATATTTTCAATCCATTTTACTTTGTTATTGTATGACAAAGTTTATATCTGAAGCACTCTGAGTCTGCCTTGTGTATGAAAAGTGCGATATAAATAAAGTTGCCTCGCCCTGCCATGCCTTCCTTCCTTCCTCCATCAATGTTTTAACTGGACTTAACGTACTCCCAGGGTCCCGATGAGCCGAACGAAGCCCTCCTGAAAGAACTCAACAGGATTGGCAAGATCCACCTGGTGCCTTGCACGCTCCGCGGACGCTTCGTCCTGCGCTTCGCAGTCTGCGCGCGGACCACCGAGATGCGGCACGTGGAAGAGACGTGGCTGCACATCAGCGAGCTGGCCAGGGACGTCCTGCTGAAGCGCCATTAACTGCCGCGATCCTCACCATAACAGTAGGCCTGGTGGTGTTAACGGTAACGACCCTCTGCGTTGGGTGGGCCTTGAGTCCCGCGTGTCACCGGGACCAAACTCTGGGGGTGGCTAAGATTCAGGCGCTATCGGTGTGATTTGTTGGGGATGCCGCTGTGGTCTGTCAAGCTTTTAGTGGGTGAAATGCTGTGTGAGGATATCTATGCTGGTCGACTGTGTGCCTCTGTATCGTGAGACAAGTTGAGATTTGAATGGGTCATTTCTGACCACTGTAGGTGTGTGTGTGTGTTCTGTGTTGTGTGTGCGTGTACGCGTGTGTGTGTGTCGGTCTGTCTATTGTTTGACGGGGTGAGTCTTTGATTGATTGTATTCGACTTGTGCTTCAAGGGAATTTCGAACAACGTGGCACATGTAAGTTAAGTAACTATAATACGACTGGATATTCGAATTTGAATCAGAATTGAAATGAAAGACACTCCAAATATCCTTATATTAGGTGGACATGCCTTGTTTGCAAAATTAACACGCACAAAAACACACAAGATGAATATATATAATAATTTATATATTTATTTATTAATAATTATGTAATGTATTGACTATTTGTCTTTTGTCTTATCTTTCATGTCAATATTGGAACAAACAAAGAGCAAATGAGAAAAGCTACAGTATAGGAGTTCTTCGAGAAAGGCAATATATTCTCAGCCTAAGGTGATGTTTTTTTCTGAAATAATCAGAATAAAATGAACCCACACGTCCCCTTTAACCCTTAAGAGTAGAAGTGTTGCCCTGCCTACATGTTCCTGACCAACCTCTTGAATGTGTTCTCCAAACTAGCACATTTCAAAAGCCTTATACATAAGCTTGAATAAATACCAAAGAAAGCTTGTACTTATACAGTTTAAATAGAATCAGAAGGATAACTTGGGTTGAGGATGCATTAGTAAAAGTATCTTATTGATCTACGGAGCCCCACAGTGTCTGAACCGGAGAACATGAACACGTGGTTTGTTGAAGCCGTCATTATGTGTAGTGATCGTAATAGTTATTGGATGCGTGTTGGACTCTGCGTTGTATAAAAAAAGAACTTTTAGTTCACACGTATGAATAATAAATAAGCCAAATGGTACGTACTGTGGCGACTCCCCCCGGGATCGCGGGAGGAGTAAATTCCTTAAAGTAAAAGTGTGATTTTACTCGCGTTTTATTTTTTTTCATGTCTTGGGTTGTTCGGGCTTTACTGTGTATGTGTGTATCTTTGTAATCATGTGTTTATGGCATTTTCGCCACCGTCACCCAGAACAACATGTGCGTTAATCGGTTGCGCTGTTTTTACTGTGTTGTGTGTTGTGTGAATAAACGGGCATTCTGGATTCAAGCGGTGTGTGCGGCACAGAACCCTTTGAGTGACAGCCGGACTCTGTGTTTTCTTGGCCGCCGCCACAGTACGATGTCTATAGAGCTGGTCCGGTTAAGTCCCGCCACTTCCGCTAAACCCTCCTGGACCTCTAAGTCGAAAAATCGCCAATGCATGTGTATGTGAGAACATTTTTATTTTCTGGTCCCGTTTGAATTTTGCCATGAACGCGAACATATGTCGTCTGTGAATTTTTTATATTATTTTTCATGTTAAGAGTTTAACTGTATATTGTATGATTATTCGGCTAGCCGTTGTGGAAAAGACAACGATAAAGTCGCCTATATGACGTCACTCCATAACACATTTTCCCTCCACTTGTCAAATCACAGTGCTAATGCTAATGCTGCGTATTTGTCCATAATCTACGGAGACGGCTCAAGATGCCTGTGTGTTTTGTACCCAAATGTCACCATACCAACAAAATGGGCTGTATCAAAACGCTCGCACACAAAATCGAACCGTATCAAATTTCTACTCGCTAAATTGTAGCAGTCTTTGCACGAAAAATTATATTAAAAATTCACAGACAACATAAGTTCGCATTCATAGCAAAATTCAAACGGGACCAGAAAATAATAATTTTCTCACGTACACATGCATTAGCGATTTTTCGACTTGGAGGTCCAGGGGGTTTAGCGGAAGGGGCGGGACTTAGCAGCTCTATCGGCAGGGGGTTTAGCGGAAGGGGCGGGACTTCCCAGCTCTATAGGGCGGACAGAGCAGCAGCTCTGGTGTGTGTTGGTGTTTGTTTGTTCAGAACTAGGAAGCAAAACTGCCAGGCCATAAGGAAACATGATCTGTTGAGCTTTATCTAATAAGTCACCCCAGAATAATACTGAGCATCAAGCCTACATATAGGCTAAAAAGTGGTTTCCTCTGCTAAAGGGTTAGTTATACCTATTGTCCCCAGCAATGCACCTATATTAATAAAACACGTTTTATTAATATAGAAATAACAATTATCCTTTTTGTGATAAAACACTGTCATTAATGTTTGCTTTAATAGAGTCTTTGGGGTAAACGCGTTTCCTGACAGCTGCCGTTTCCAGACTCCACCACACGGTGTCGCCACTACTGCGATATAGTTCACCCATTATAGCACTTCACCTATTAAATTCGGATTTCACACAATTAATGTCGACCAAAAAGTAGCGGGAAAAGTGACGTATAATGATGAGTAAAAGGAGGATTACAAAAACCTAAAATGTGCACTAGCGAATTAACCCCACTAGAAGAACCGAATGAAGTGTGTGGAAAACGTCTCCATTGATAAATAACGCACTGACTCACTTGGTAGGTGCGATCAACTCACGCGAGAAGTTCTATGTTACGCGATCAACTCACGCGAGATGTTCTATGAGACGTGATTGGAGATGGCGGAATATAACACAAACATACGTGACAGCGGTTTATTAAATTAGGCAAGGCAAGCTTATTAGTATAGCACAATTCAGCAGCAAGGCAATTCATTGTGCTTTACATACATAAAAGCACTAAAATACAATAAAAGCATAGCAAAACAAAACAAAAATAACACATATACATTATTAAAAGCATTGAAATTAAAATACAAGCATAAAAAGGAAATTAAAACAAGTTAAGATAAGCTTAAGGGAAGGCAGCAGCAAACATAAGGGTCTTTAATCTGGATTTAAAAGTGGTGATTTAAAAATTAGTTAATATTATGCCAGAGGGCAAAGTATACACTATAAAAACAAAATCCGAACTACCCCTTTAATTAGATTCACCTGCGTGCTCTCTGATTGGGTCCTCATGCTCATTAGCGCTTAATTAAACTCACCTGTGTCGCGCACGTCCTATATAAGGCGCACGCGCAGTGGGTGCTGTAGTGCGGTGAGGGACAAGGCGGTCTCTGAAGAAGAAGAAGAAGAAGAAGAAGAAGAAGAAGAAGAAGAAGAAGAAGAAGAAGAAGAAGAGGTCCGTGTTTTCGTGTACTTTGAACAAACCAGACGACCATATGGCCAACAACGCGCTTCCTCAACGAGACATTCACCTCTGAGTACCGTTTTATTATATCACTAGTGGTGGAAAGGGTTTGTATATTTGGTATTCAGTTTAGCCCTTTATTGACTTACTTTTAAAACAGCACGTGGTTTTATTCATTTTTGGTTATGGTTTTAAGGTTAATTTGTGAATGATGTCTAACCTGTCGTAGACATTCAATGTAATCTTGGTATGTTGTTCATCTGTTAATGTTGTGACTGACCTGATTTATGGGGGGGCCCCCTTTGGGGCCCCCTCGCCGAAGGTATGCTCATTGTTTTGCTCTGCTCAGTATTCTAGGAACCCTGGGAAACACTGTAGGGAAACTGGCAACTTGAAGTAGTGGGTTGGCCGGTGCCTCGCTAGGAGGAGCTGGGCCAACCCTATAGTCTCATGCTCCGTCCTGTTCAGTCGTACGGTTATCCGGTTAAAGTCTCCCACCATCTGGTTGTTGGTGTACCTCACCTGTTTGACCTACAGACCCTGTACTGGGATGTGACCGCCGTAAGAGCCAGTGCTAACTGGAAAATGTAGTGTGGAGGATGGCTTAAGGCAAGCCCCAGTTTGACTTCTCCCCAAAGTGTGAAGGTCTAAAAGATCTGAGATTCGAGCTGTCCAAATAGGGTTGTCTGATCTGAGGTCCCTGGTCTGGTGCAAGGTCCCTGGTCTGAGGTCTGGTACGAGGGCTTCCTGGACCTGCAGGTGAGCACTTAAAATTGTTCACTTGTGCGTTACATAATCCCTCCTGGTCTTCAGAACCTTTCTGGAACCGTCTCTATGGACTTGTGTACTTTGCAACTATTCGGATCCAACAATGTTCCAGTAAATGTTTGTTTATGTTGGCATGTCAATTCTCCAGCAAAAAACTATGACTCTTGGAGAAGGTTTTTATTTATGAATTAATCCACAACAGTTGCCCTGCACTGGACCAGAAACCTACTGCACCTGGACCAGTAACCCACCGGACCAAAACCTTACCAGACCAGTGACCCTCCAGACCAGAAAGTTATTGGACCTGGAAATGTACAGGATTCTCTTGGACTGATGGTTTGCATTATGTCTGTTTTGCTAGTACTGAGGAAAATAATTAAAAGTGTTTGAAAATGCAGTGAAAGTTCTTTACCTTGTAGTGTACTAGGGAGTCAAATGAGGGTGAGGTGACTCGTGTGTTGCATCTCTAGCTTGTCTTTGTGTATAATGTCCAATGCTAGTACCAAGACTTGGTCTTGAACTTTTTCTGCTTCTCACTGGAGCGCCTAATAAAGGCCAAATACTTATCCGGAACTGACTTACTTTGGAGGCTAATCACCAGAGCGATGGCTTAAAGGGAAAATGGTGATCTAGGATCATGGAACCAGCAGAATCGGCTGCGTGTCTCACTCTTGCCAGTCTTCGTACATTTGAGAGACCTGAATGAGAAAAATACAGCGACGATGCTTGAGCCGTAGATCTACTCTTAGCTGATGTACACATTCAGTATTCCTACAAAGCACAGGACCAACATGTTGGTGGAAGTGCCCTATTGGAAGCCTAGGCAGACTTTCTAAAGCATATTGAGTGTAAGTGCTCCCTTTGACAGACTGCATTAGCTGTCCTTTATAAGGAAATGGATATGAAGGATATTGCATTGGAGTTTGGCCGATTGGCAATTGTTTTCAGAACCAGGCAGAGTACAGTACATAAACAAAACAACCGCCCTTCTCTGCCTTTAATAGTCAATACTGGCTGCTACTTGATGTGTTCGTTGTTTGGGTGACTTAGAATTTGGAACATGGAGTGAGATTGGTTAGGTAAGAATATCAGGGTATATGCCAATCAGATGCAGAGTAGGACTTATCACACAAGTGCCTCTCAATGAAACAAATGCGTGAGATGAATGCGAACAGGTGGGTGGGAGGTGATGTCATCTGTGGTCGTGCATCGCCCACTCCCCTCCTCCACCCTTTATCGTGCACTCTGAGGTGGAGCTGCATTTCCTCCTGTGTGCAAGGGATGAAGAGAAACGCATTAGAGTCTGGCCGCCGGCATCACCACTAATCTAATCCCAAGTCACACAGCTACACTCAAAGTCTGGCGCAGGATCCATTACGTAGCCGGTGCAGTCGGCAAACGCCTCGCGTCGGAGGGGGCTCTTAGGTCGACGAACGTCGGCATTTAAAATCCTATAAAGATAAGTGTTTCCCCGTTGTAATTTAATATGAACCCTAATGAGTGCTCGCCCCTCAATGTTGACGAGGCACGAGTTGAAGCCTCGGACGAGGATGACAACCACACCGTAGTGCGTCCACAATGGCCGTGTGGTGGTGGCGGCCGCGGCGGCGGCGTTGCCCAGGCGCATCCTGTTCTAGTGTGAGTCTAAGGCTTGCCACAGGTGCTTTTACAAGAGGTTCTGGGGCTGGCAGGGGGGTGGGTGTGTGTGTGGGTGTGGGTGTGGGCGGATGGATGCCCCAAAATAATGAGTTCCCCTGCTGCCAGAGTTCCCCGATCCACACATTAGCAGTCCGCCCGCGGGATGACGTATGCAGAAAGCATCATTAGCATTTCACTTTGGTGCATTAGGGGTTGCAGGACCAGGGCCATTAACCATCTCCTCTTTGACCAGGCTGGCTCATAAGGGATCACTTTAGGCCTCGCTGCACGTCAAAGCCACCCTGGGAATTACGTCCCAAGACATGCTATTGAATGGTTCAATAAAACAGCAATAGCCTTTTAAAAGCAGCATGGAGGATAAACAGGTTGGGTATGGTGATGATGATTACTTGGCAGGCCATTAGGACCGTACCTGGCATCTGCTGGAGCTAAGGCCAACCTGACACACACACATGGAAATGAAAGTAGAGCTTTCATTGGTTCGCAGATGGATCTGTATATAATCACATACACACATGCCATGTCTGCGTATTGGTCCCCCTGTCAGTCTGTCAGTCTATATCTATCTACCTATCTACCTATCTATCTATCTGTCTGTCTGTCTGTCTGTCTGTCTGTCTGTCTCTATCTACCTATCTGTCTGTCTGTCTGTCTGTCTGTCTGTCTGTCTGTATGTATCTATCTACCTATCTATCTGTCTTTCTACCTGTTTATCTGTCTGTCTGTCTGTCTGTCTACCTGTTTATCTGGCTGTCTTCCTATTCATGAAATTATTTGTTATTCGATTGAGATACAAATAGCACGGTCCTGTAAGAAACCTTTCCGATCTCACTTACAAAACCTTACGATGGCATGTATTGTCCATTAATAATAAATACAAAATATATATTGGGCATTCCACAACTGTCTTTGTTGAATGAAATATAAACCACAAGGGTTGCACATAGTGCCTCACGTGAGGCAATGTAAGTAACATTTAAGAGCTATTCTTTGAGTGGAACCAGGCGGAACCGGCCCATCTGCTTAAAGTTGACAGAGCCTCTTTCTGTCTGTGCCAAATAAGATCTTAGACCACTCCTAGCGTATTTGTGACCAATCCTTCCTGATTCTGGGAATCCATCTTCTAGACCATCGAGGTTGAATGAGGAACATAGAGGAGAGGGAGCGGTCTTGATGTACAACTCTCGACCGTGGCCTACAGCGGCTTCCAAGAGCCCAGTGCAAAGGTAATGAATTTATACTGTAATATACAAACTCCTATCACGCATCATCACAGTAATCACATATACAAATCAATCGTCCTCACCGCTCGCCCTGCAAGTGGCGAAGGCGAGGCCCGGATCATACTAATAACAAGCGGGTGGGCAGAGACTGAAGGAGAGCTAAGATGCGAGCTCGCCGCCCATGCACTTGCAGCGCTGAAATCATTTGACCGCGATAGCGCGGGGCCCCATTATCCACCACCATCACGGGCCTAATTGCATTGTGCGTAGACGTGGCAGGGCATCGCGCCGCCAGCTGCAGATGAGTGCCTGAGGTCCCGCTAATTGTTCTGGCCACAAGACGGAACCAGAGCGTTTCCCCCCCCGGCACTACAGTACAGATTACCGCATTTTGAGAGCATGAAAGGGATTCTTTTTGTTTTATTGTCGTCGACGGGACCGTGGGGGGAGATCAAGTTCTGGTGGACATGTATGGAACATATCTGGAACAAAGTGCTAGAAAGTCGTTGGTCTGCTGAAACACTCACCACTTTTAAATCCAGATTAAAGACCTTTATGTTTGCTGCAGCCTTCCCTTATCTTAACTTGTTTTAATTTCCTTTTTATGACTATATGCTTGTATATAAATTTCAATGCTTTTAATGCTTTATATTTATGTATTTGTTTAGTTTTTTGTTGTTTTTTGCTACGCTTTTATTGTATTTGAATGCTTTTATGTAAAGCACAATGAATTGCCTTGCTGCTGAATTGTGCTATACTAATAAACTCGCCTTGCCTCGCCTTGGATGACGCAACACTTGGGT
>JAOPJJ010000008.1:13512307-13525801 GCA_027122795.1 Enchelyopus cimbrius
CCACCTAAACAACCTCATTATTATTATTAATAATAACGATGAAAACCCCGGTGAACTATATGTAGACTAGAGTAGTGGTTTGAGAGGACTCCACGTTTTGGATACAGATACAAATGTCAACCAGCCCTGTTCAGTCTTCCTGACCAGCTTTTTGCCATATCACAGCATGAGTCTAATTGACAATAGTGACAAATGATTTCCCATGCCATTCATGGTGACAGAGGGACTTCTGTCGGGGAAATGTAGCAGCCAAGATGTTCTGCTGAAGCACACAAACCCATTGAACTGCCTCTGCTAAATACGTTTACTGAGACTTATGATGGAGAAACGGTGCCTTCTGCGCTTAAAAGTAAGAGAATTCTTTCAGTCCTCACTAAGTTAGGACGCATTGGTCCACACCACGGTGCGGCACTATGAATGAAATGAACTCGATCCACCGACAACATACGGGGTTTTCAACATTTAAGTCAAATTTAAAGGAGGAGGATTTAGGGAGCCCACGCCAACCCCATCCCTCAAGGTTACTATGGAAACCAGAGGGTTTCGCTGACTGGAGACCGGTCATGCTGCTCTCCTGCCAAACGTACACAAAGAGAGTTTACTCTCAGCATCAACTCAGGGCGGAGTCAATGCCCCGTCCCCCTGAAGTTACACCGCAGTGGTGTAGTGTTATCTGTTTTTCCCTGAGGACAAATTGAGAATCTGAGGACCCAAATGACCTCAACAAATTATCCTCTAAATGTTATTGTTACTTAACATTTCACTTTTACAGCCAACCCTGTGTTTGTGGAGTTGTTTTTTGGGGGTTTTTACCTGTGAAGGTAAGTGTTCACACAGACAAGCATACGCACGCACACACACACACGCACACACACACACACACACACACACACACACACACACACACACACACACACACACACACACACACTCAACACTCAAGATAGTAATATCAAGTTACTATAAGAGGGCTGTACCTTAAGGCCGTTATAACAAGGGCGGACCTGTATATGGTTTTCTAAAGACACAACTTGTTGACTTACTTGTACTGACAAGGTGTGTCTAAAAGGGAAATGTATTTAAAAACATGAATCCTCACGAGGCACTAAATTGAGCGCGTTTCCTTGTCAAAGTGACCTAACGCTCTAACGTGGTATACGCCAAATACAAGGGTTCCAGCTTTAATCAAGTGTTTGTTGTCCCTCCCAGACGTTTGAGGCGCAGTGTGTTCATCTGAACGGTGTGGACGTTCCACGAGACGCTCTAGACTCTCGTTTACATGCAAAGCTGCTGCCAATAAGCAGCAGCTGCCGATCACCGTCTGGCTTAAAGCACAGCCCTCAGGAAGTGGACGTTAGGAGGAGGGTTCACCGGGTATTTAAGCTAGTACAAGCCAATAAAGCATGCAACATTAGCATGCTAATGGGGGCCGGTTTGATATCATATGCTGCTGTTTGAACTAGGATGGGGGCCGTTAGGGGCTGAAAGACCCCGTGCCATGCTCAAACAGATGGGCTGACCTTTTTGTTCTGTCTGGTTGCTTGTTTAGTTTTGGTGAAGGCCTACGTCTTTAAACGAAAGTCTGATGAAACCCACACGCAAGAAATACGTTGGATATGAATTATAGGTGAACCGTCTGATAGGTGGGCTGGCACAGCTCATCTTACACACTGCTGTGTGTACATTATTCTGCTCGGTGAGTAGCCATGATTTGTCTCAGGATATTTAAAATACCCTGAGAGAAGAGGTTAAGACTGTTTATTTAAAAAATCCCCCTGGAATAGTTACGATAATGAAATGATTAATTTCCTTTAATTTGTCTTTTCTTTGTATCATTTCAGAGGTCTATATACATATAGGGTAAAGCACAGTAATGTTTCTGTTGAAATATATTGTTTATGTCGACCAGAGGGAATACAAACTGCCTAGTCGTACCTATTCCCAATGACATCCAATTAAACAATAGAAGGCTTCATAATAATTGTCCAGTTATTGGTTTATTCTGTGCCTGTTGTACAATGCATTGGATGAACGCTTATTATATTTCAAATCTGTAAATTGTCCATCAGTGAGTTCTCTCTTTATTTCATGCGCGCTCGCTCTACCTGTGAGTGTCCGTGCACGCGCACGCCCCGCCCCCCACCCGGAGAGCAGGACGGCGCGTGCTGATAGGCTGCCGTCCCCGCGTCATCGCCGCGGGAGAACACGTGCTCCAGACTCGAGACGCCGCACAGCGACTCGTTGCTCCGCGAGCGCGTCCTGCTTACCGAACCCGCGGCGGAATGAAGACTTTTCACTGATCTCCGTTTGATGTTCGCGTGCTTTTCGATGAGGACGCAACAGGTTTATAGATTATTATTACAAGTCTGATCATCAGAGCAGCAGGAGCGTCGCTCGGTGAGTTTGCACATTTTCATCGCTTAAGTGCTGTTTAGGTTGACATTAAGGTTGAGATTTCTGCATATTTAAAAAAAAAAATTGGACAATTTTTTTTGCTTTTTGGAGAAAAATAACCAGAATATTATGGTGTTCATTTGTGTCATTCAGTCCCTCCTGTGCGGAGATCCTTCATGTTTGTCTGAACTGAGAAACATCACAGGGTTCTTCAGACGGAAAATGAATTGTAATGGCAATTGTATTTCTTCGCATTGTGGCATCACGCGCTGCTCACTGCTCGGCATAATGTGGTCTACGGAATTAAATCATGTTGGCCAAATTTAATCTTTAACGGCTTAAATCGATCTTTGATATAATGCATCAAAGTTGTTAAATGCTCCAAAAGTATATGCGTTGGAAACCTGCACCTCTGCGTCCATGTTTCAGCAGAATAGAGACTTCAAGTTAATCATTTGTACAATCATTTTGAATCATTGCAGTAGGATGGGCTAAATGATCCAGTAAGAAATCTTATCTCATTAATTTCATATAAATAGTTAAAAAAACAATAGAACAAAATATTTTTGGTTTCAACTTTCAACCTTTAAACATATCTAACAGCCTATATCTGTATTATCCAAGAAGGAAAAATTTAGTAGATATGTCCTTTTGGGCAGTTTATTAATGACAGGTGAAGGCCTTTGTATAATTGTGTGTTTTTATAAGGGCCTCTTCGTTACATTTGTTTTCAGGCTAAATGTGTTTTCTTTCTTTGAAATTCGATAGCCATGCAAACAGTTGAACTTTCTGTTTAAAAAAGTCTCACAAGCACAGCTGTGCATCTCACACATTATTAAGGTGAACGAGAGAGAGAGACGTTATGGCATTTTAGTTTTTTTAAACACATTTTACAATGCATTAACCCATCGCAGTGACGGTATCCCTGTAAACACGACGCTCCTTCTGCACTTCTTAAGAATCCTCTCCAGTGAAGCGTCTGGTCAGCACGGTGTCCGCGGCACCCTGCAGACCCCCCGGAGCTGCACCCACCATGCTGGGCAGCGAGGGAGAGAGCAGCAGCTACTCCCCCAAAGATGCCCCCGAGGAGAGGGACAAACCCCCGGCGGTGGACGGCGCTGATCCGACCACCAATCGATACCCAGAGCCTGGCCTCGGCACGGACCGATACTTCCTAACCCCGCCGTCCAAACAGAGCGCAGAGGAGCCTGCGAGCCCCTGCTCCTTCCTCCCCTACACCAGCCAGGCGGGCCCCGTGTACCCGTCCTCCGGCTCCTCCAGATACCCCTCATCCCTGCACTTCGGCTCCGTCCTGCCGCCCCCCGCCGGCTTCTCCCCGGCCGTGTGCACCCCGGGCCGCTCGCAGTTCAGCTCGCCCTACCCGTTCGGACAGAGCCCCAACTGCATCTACCCGCCCTACAGTACCGGACCCGGACCGGGACCGGGGCCGGGCCTCAGCCCCATGCCCCTGCACCCCGGCGGCGGCGGCCCCCCCGGGGCCCGGGCCCAGGTGTACCTCTGCAACCGGCCGCTGTGGCTCAAGTTCCACCGGCACCAGACCGAGATGATCATCACCAAGCAGGGCAGGTGGGGAGCGTTTGATTGGTGACTTTTAATAGGCTAAGGTGTTTTATTACATGACATCCGCTGATTGAATGTTAAGAATAAAGTGCTTTGATTTTAACAATAAAGTGCTTTGATTTTAACAATAAAGTGCTTTGATTTAAATTCAGTATGCTGCTGCTCGAGTCCTCACAAAAACTAAGAAAATGGATCTCATTACTCCAGTTCTCAGATCCTTACATTGGAAACACTCACCACTTTTAAATCCAGATTAAAGACCCTTATATTTGCTGCTGCCTTCCCTTAAGCTTATCTTAACTTGTTATAATTTCCTTTTTATGCTTGTATTTTAATTTCAATGCTTTTAATGCTGTATATGTATATGTGTTATTTAAAAAAAAAATTGCTATGCTTTTATTGTATTTTAATGCTTTTCTGTATGTAAAGCACAATGAATTGCCTTGCTGCTGAATTGTGCTGCACTAATAAACTTGCCTTGCCTAACAAGTGACTTTGCTCTTCCCACGTCTTTCTGCAGACGGATGTTCCCGTTCCTGAGCTTCAACCTCGCGGGCCTGCACCTCACGAGGCCCTACAACGTGTTCGTGGAGGTGGGGCTGGCGGACCCCAACCACTGGAGGTTCCAGGGCGGGAAGTGGGTGACGTGCGGGAAGGCGGACAACAACATGCAGGGTAGGACCGTTAAACATGTTGAACTACAATAGGGGGTCATACCCGACATCATTTTGCCTCTCTTTCCCGAATTGAAATATTTGTTTTCGTAATGAATGAAGGAATAATTAACAATAATTCAGTTTTACTTCTTGAATAGGTTTTTTTTGGTACTATAATGTCAACTGTAATGTTGTTTGTTTGAAGGGAATAAGGTGTACATCCACCCGGAATCCCCCAACACGGGGGCCCACTGGATGAGGCAGGAGATCTCCTTCGGGAAACTGAAGGTCACCAACAACAAAGGGATCAACACGAGCTCCTCACAGGTAAGAAATCATACAGAAATACACGCATGATGGTAGTAAAATTATTATTATTATTATTATTATTATTATTATTATAACAAATATTATTATTATTATTAATAATAATAATAAAATAAAAAATAATAAAAATACAATTGGGATTTTAGTAATAATCGTAATTATACTAACAATATCCTAGCCTATTAATGATAAACGTAGACATTTTCTTCAGAACATAATTGAAGTTATTAACCTTTGAATTTGATTGCTCGTTCCGTCAGGTTGCGGTTTTCTTAAACGCATGTTAATTGCTAGGCCTTTATTTGTTTATTCGGGCCTCAGCAGTTGGGGGCCTAAATATTCAATGTGTGTGTTAGTGGTTTCGGGCCGTTCATTGCGTGTAATATAAATTGCGGAAAAGTGATGCTTTTTAAATGATCAACGTTATGCTTATCGTCGTCGGAACGTGCACGAAAAAATAAGATCCCATAAAATAGCCTATCGTCTATTTCTGTCTATTTTCTTTTTATATAGGCCTATGCCTAGCCTAAATATATATATATAAAAACAAGAAACGTTTGAACCCAACGTATAACAGTCTTAATAAATAAATAAATACATAAATAAATAAATAAATAAATAAATAAGGGTGTAAACACTTTTTCCTCAACCCACCGCCTTGTGACCCCATGACCCCCCGCGGTTCAGATGATTGTGCTGCAGTCGCTGCATAAGTACCAGCCCAGGCTGCACCTGGTGGAGGTGACCGAGGACGGAGCGGAGGACCTCAACACCAACCTGAAGACCCAGACCTTCACCTTCCCAGAGACCCAGTTCATAGCCGTCACCGCCTACCAGAACACAGACGTAAGCAGAGCTCAGGAACTCAAACAGTACCACACGGGCCTGTGTCTTGCGTAATATGTCAGTTAAATATAGGAAGGATTTCATGTTTCATGTCATGCGCTACTAAAAAACAAATGACTGTTTATGTGTTGATTTATTTTTAGATCACTCAGCTGAAAATCGACCACAACCCTTTTGCCAAAGGATTCAGAGATAACTATGATTCGTGAGTACCTCGATTAATTTGTTATGAGTTACACACTTACTATTAAATATGAATGCATTATTTGTGAACCATAGCCCCCAACACTGACAAATACAAAAAATAGCACCTATTTAGTCTAAACCTATTAAAAAAAAAACCTTTGACCCTATAGCATACCAATGTTGTCTCTCTATGCATCCAGCAAATTTGTTGAAATAAAAAACACTACAAAAACTACGATTAATGCACAATTTTAACACGCATACAAATAAGTGGTGCCAGAGTGGAAGGCAGAGTGTGTTTCTAAGATCCCAATATCAGCACCGCAGTCCAGCTGAATCATTAACATAAATAAATCACAAAATAAATAAATAACATGTACATCGTAACGCCCCGCTGTCTCTCCATGAAGGATGTACACGGCCCCGGACGGCGACCGACTGACGCCGTCCCCTACCGACTCGCCCTGCTCGCACCAGATCGTCCCGGGGGCCCGATACGCCATGCAGCCCTTCTTCCAGGACCAGTTCGTCAACAACCTGCCCCCCGGCCGCTTCTACGGCGGCGGCGGGGGCTGCGGCGGCGAGAGGGCTGTCCCCCAGACCAACGGCTTCCTGACGGCCTCCCAGCCCGAGGACGCCGCCTCCCAGCGCTGGTTTGTGGCCTCCATGCAGCAGGGGGCCTCCAGCGGAGGGGCGGCCCCCAACAAGCTGGAGCTGACCCCCTACGAGGCCGAGTACCCGGGTCCTCTGCTCCCGTACGGCCTCAAGTCCCTGTCCATGCAGACGTCGGCCCACGCCCTCAGCTACTACCCGGACTCCCCCTTCAGCAGCGTGGCGGCCGCGGGCTGGGGCTCCGGCAGGGGGCCCTACCAGAGGAAGGGGATGGCCCCCGGCCTGCCCTGGTCCCCCAGGCCCAGCCCCACAGCCGCCGCAGGCTTCCCCGAGGACCTGGAGGGCAAGGACAAGCCCCTGGCCAGGGAGACCATGAGTGAGGGAGGTGGCGGCGGCGGCGTGGGGGGTCTGATCTCGGCTTGGACGGACACGCCGGCCTCGGCTCCGCTGGCCCTCGACAAGCCGGACTCTGGGACGTACGCCACGGGCTGCAAGCGGCGGCGCCCGTCCCTGGAGGGTTCGACGGCCGACAGCCACTCCCCCACCGAGATAAAGTGTGAGGATTTGGCCCCTGCTACGACCATGCACAGCGGCTCCTACTGCAAGGACGGGGGCCCCCGGGTGCTGCCGGCTTACTATTCCTTTTACACCAGCCCGTAAGGGCCCGCACGTCCTGGGCCGCTACAAAAAAGCCATTTTAAAATGATAATATAGGTTTGTGGCTGACCATGAATTGGTGATATTTTGCGTTTTACAATTTGTGATACAGAACGATACTGAAATTGGAGGGAAAACAAAGCTATCGACATGTGGGGTCGCACGGTATCTCAGAGCACTTGGGGCCGCAACACTTTACATGTAAAGATCCAAATGAACTAAGACTATCACTTTATATTTTTGGTCTGTATTTGCATATTTAAACGTTCAAAGACATTTGCCCAATTTGTTTCTGTGGTGCTAACGGTCCCGTTATCTTTTTCTTATGTACATTCAAGATTTGTGATATGTTATTTATTTTAAAGCTTCTTTGTATTACATTTGGCATCCTCCAGTGTTTGTAAATAGCTGCATTTCAATGTTCAGAGATTTGTTAATAAAGTGCCAATGTGTAACAAGCAGACCCAGAGTGTGTCCGTCTGTGTTGGTAAACGCTTGTGTTATGAGTGGAATGGTTGCTGTTATGACCACTGTTTGTTTGTTTGTTTGTTGCTACCTTTTTGTTTACCACTGTCATGTGCAGGTGCCAGTCACTAACCATTCATCATCCCGCCTCAACCGACCAGCTTCCACCAATCACCTCATTGGTGTTCAGGGACAGGTAAGACGAGGACTCATTACATTAACAACACGTAGTGCTATTCTTTGTTTACAAACATTAGGCTTGCAGTGTTGCCACTGTATTTTTTGGCTTGGTCTAGTTTAGAGCAGCGGACGTGTGGTCTGCAGGTTAGCTGTGGGCATAGCTTTGATTTTTGGGATATTTTCTTTGGCAACACTCAAGTCCCAAGTCCCAAGGCTTTGTCTTGTACTTTTGTGTTTTAGTAAACCCGTGTTCACCCTCATCCGTTGTTTGTGTCACTCCTTTATTATTCACTCACAAACCGTTCATTTATATTTTTTAATTTTTGTTTTCATTTATTTTCCCCCATCACCCAGGTCTCACAAAACGACGTTGACAATTCTGCGTCACCATGGACACATGTTTCATGAGTATTATAATTTATTTATTCTTTTTACGATATATGGCCTACATAAAAAAAATCTAAAACCAAGCAGGGCTACACTATATCCTCACCTGCAAAGAGGGTTTCAAAATTCGGATTAGGCTGCACATTTTAAAGGAGACCTCCGGTGTAAAATGGTTCTGATATCTTTAGTATGATAACGAGTTCCAACGTTTGGTGTAGAGCAAAATACATTCTATACGACGCAAAGCTAAGTGAGATGTTTTTATCCGATTCTACCAAAATGCTATACGTTTGAGTCATGGGGGCATCGGCTGATGTACAAAATAAATCGCTTTTTAAACCACTTACAAGGCTAGAAGCAGCCTGACATTTATTTGGTAGTTTTAAGTGGGGTCTTAACATATACAACGAGGCATTGACAACTTTGTAAGTGTACAGATAGTTTATTTATTATAACAAACTTCAGTAGTTCACCCGTCCACGTCATGTCCTTTTTGTGACTGAATCAGTCGTTTGACGAACAGTGTCAGGCTACTTCTAGCTTTGAAAGTGGTTTAAAAAAGCGATTTCTTTTTTACATCAGCCGATAACCCCATTACTCAAACGTATAACATTTTGGTAGAATCGGATAAAAACATCTAACTTAGCTTAGCGTCGTATAGAATTTATTTTGCTCTTCACCAAACGTTGGAGCTCGTTATCATACTACACAAATCCCAGAACCATTTCACCCCGCAGTTCTCCTTTAATCTCGTCTGGGGTAACACTGCATGTATCATGCAGAGCTCTAGCGCCCTCTCCTGTTTGTATCGGAACTGCACATCAGAACCAACGCCGAGTATACATCTGATCAGTGTCTTTGCTTCTCCACCCGTCTCAATGAACCAATGTAACCACCCCAAATATGGTAACCAATAATTATACTTGGCGTGCCGTAGACCTAACCTATAAATGTGTGTGTGTGTGTGTGACGTGTGCGGGCGTGTGCGTGTGTGTGCGCGCGCGTAAGCAAACTATAAATAACTGACAGCATGACGCGTTGTGTTGTGTACCTGTGCATCGTTACCTCCTGCCGGATACGAAGGGCGCATGCGCAGAACCAAGCGGAATGTGCACACGATCATGTTTACCGCGAAGCTGACAGTAATGAAGGTTCACCTGTGGGGGGCAGCAACGCGCCTGACAGCAAACCAGAGTCCCTAAACGTCCACAATAAAGAAGATGGAGAATGTCATTGCTGTTATCATGTTAAAACAAGAGCTTTTATAGAATAATTTGATAGAATGTTGTTTTAATCTGTCTTTTTATTTATTTTTATGCTTGTAAGGCGACCTTGAGTGCCCTGAAATGCGCCATATAACTTACATTTATTATTATTATTATACAATTGAAGTAATACAGTCCTTTAATTTAGAAAATGCAGCCAAGAGGTGGGGCGTCTCGCCCTGTAAACCAAATCAAAGCCATCGACCTGACAACAAGTAACCGTTGTTTAAGCTAAATGGATCGCTCTCAGAATTTAATGGAAAATCCATGTGCTGTTTTTCCTTATTCAAGCCTTTTCTGAATTCTCCTGTTATGTCAGCCTATCTGTAGGTCCCCCATTAGGTCTGTCTTGAACTTGAGTAAAGGGGCATCTGGTTATTTAGTGTGCTGAGCAGTAGGAGACGAAGCATGGATGAGGCGGTGAAACTAGGATGCTTCAATCCTTTGATTTAAGGACAGGCCTTCTATAGGATCGGTTAAACTGTGTTAAAAGGATCTGTGAAACTCTCTGAGACTCACTCTGACTAGAGAGAATGTGTGCCTTTATCAATTCAGTTAATTCTACAACTATTGTGTGCTGTTTGGCATTAAGCAGTGTCACCCAGCAGTGCCTTTTGGGAGTAAAATCTCGAAAAATAGAAACTCAAAGTTCAAAGTTGCTGCGTTCCTGATTTCTGACATTGTTTATATGGGCTCTGTCGCCATCTGGTTGTTAAATGTTGCCATTTCACAATTTAAACATTAATTTATGAACACAAATGTATCAATGTCGACAATTTACCTCAATAAATCGGTCTGTATGGTTCGGTTGTTATTTATTTAATTCTTAATTATATTATACACACTTTGAGAATTAGAAAGCTTTGAGCAAAAGCCTCAATGTTATTCAGTGTTCTACTTTAGTAACGTTATTTTGTATAACTTGACCCACATGTGATTTCTTGGACACGTTCTGTACTGGACTGTATCCGTCAACCAGATGACAAAACGGTGACGTCTCGTGTTTCCCAGCAGGTCTCTCCTCACGCCCAAACGCGTGGAACGCGACGCTCCGCGTTGTAGATGTGGGCGGGACTTTCTATTTCATGGACATTGCTGCTCAAAGACAGAGAGAGGCGGAACTCCCTTTTGTCAAACTATTAACAAGTAAACTCAATATGGTTTCCTTTGTTATTGTGTTCTGTTATTTTCCTGCGATGTGTGTTTTATTATTGCGCTGTGCACTATTAACGGGTGTACAAGGCTCACAGGAAGCGAGAGACCGGACATGGCTTTGCGGTGACCGGGATAACGCTACACTCCATGACCCTTTCCCAGCCTACCGAGTTTGACAGGAAGGGACATCATCATGATCACAGCGTCCAACACGTAACTCATGGGAGGAAACCATCGCCTCATGTAACAACAAGAAAGGAAACATACATTGTTGTTGTGGTAACCCGACCGCCAACCAAAGCCCCAGAACCAGACGTACACACCTCGTAAGTCAACTTTTGCTACTTCACTCGTCTAACTTCGCTTAGCATTTGTAGCTTCGCTTTCCGCACTAGTCGCTACCATCACACGCATGGGCGCTAGACAACGCAGGGGTTGGATTTCTGAAATGTGATTTAAATGAGATTGTATATAGTATTGTACTTGTTGACCACACGTCGTTCTGTTTCAAGCTGATCTGCACCCAGCTCTTTGTTGGACAGCTCTTACAGTGGGCTAGTTAAGCTAGCCTGGAGCTAGCATGTGGGTTTGACTCAACACGTTAGCGTTAGGAGGAATCAACACAACAATGTACATTACTTTATTCTATTCTTTATTCTATTACTTTATTCTCTGTCTTCATACTTGGGGTTTGGGGGTTCATTCGGGGTCTATCTCCCTCGTCAGGGCGCGTTGTGGCTACACTTTTGTTTGTTTACTTTGTGTGGTTTGTTTACAAAGTCGTTAACAATGCGCTCTGACTGCCAAACGGGTCATCGCAGTTTGTTTGTGTTGTTTGTTTAGTGAGTGTTGACGACCTGTGGACTACTTCTGTCTGCATCTGCTGTCTTGTGTTATCTGGTGCTCTGAGGAGTTTCATTGACAGATCAGTTTGATTTGGTCACTCAGGGCTTGGTTATGTGAACAACAGGTTTGTAAATATGTCCACGCATGGACTGAATCTTATTTCCTGGAACCAATGCATTTCCTTACAAAACAATTAGTTGTCATATCAAGTAGGTTGTCTCATGTGTGTTTCAGTCACAATGTGTAAACCAGTCCAGGCGCTGCTGTGAATATCATCAGGTTCACTGAACTGCACTGCACTTTGTAACCCGATCTGTCTTTTGTGTAACTGTCAGTTGATAAATATGCACCAACTAGCGTTTATTCAACAATAGATGAGGAAGATGGGGATTTTCTTTCAGCGACAACAACCATAATAGCCTGTAGTGTAGATGAACCCAAAACAAACGACACAAAGAAATGCCTCAGCCTGAGTGCTCTGTGGCTCATACAGTCATGACATATGGTCCTACTGTAGGGCCATGTGTTGGCTCTCCGCATGCAGTTTTTGTTTAATTCCGGTGGTGCCTCGTGATAGCGGTCCACGGGCCTCACTGGGGTGAGCGGCGCTGGCAGGGACCGACGGAAAACTCCCGGTGGTGCCGGAGGAAGCATTGTCCCGCTCGCTGCGTGGCTTCTGTCATTACAACACTGAGTCACTTGACGAACGGCAAAAAATAAATAAAAGAAGAAGGTGTTGGACAGAGTAGCAGTGACCCTGGGACCCGTTCAGTGCTGCAGGGAAGCCGGGACAAAGATGTTGTTTTTGCTTTGACAAAGGGCAGTTCCTGGTTTCTGGAGGACATTTTAAGGTGCGATTCAGGGATTTTGTGACGGCATAGTGTTGATGAATACCTAGTGGGGGGTGGGGTGGACCTTGAAGGTCAAGATCGCTCCGCGTGCTTCCAGATAAGCTCACCTTTTTAAATATTTACAAGGAGGGATATTGCCGGACTGCAAACAGCCATTTTTAACCACCGAAACCCTCTCTCCCCTTCCCTTCAGCGCACGCAACATGGTGACCGCTCGCACACAGGGACCCTGAGGGCGACTTGGACGCATTTCCACGAGACCTTCTATTTTTTATTTTTTTACTTTATCGTCCGAGCTGACGGCAGCGGCGGCGGGGTGGGTGGGCTGGAGGGGATAGCGGAAGATGGGAAACACGGCCACAAAGTTCCGCAAGGCACTCATCAACGGCGATGAGCTGCTGTCGTGCCAGCTGTACGAGGGCAACCCCCAGTTCAAGGAGGCGATGGACCCCAACACCAGCTACGGAGAGCCCTACCAGCACAACACGCCGCTGCACTACGCCGCGCGCCATGCCATGACGCGCCTGCTCAGGTGAGGCTGCCGCCAGGCCACCGCACGGACGTGATGATGACATGAAATGCATTCAAAACTCCGTGCTTCTCGTTTCATTTGATGTATATTTTGTGGCCCTTGTGGGTCAGTTGAACACTCGCACCGTCTTATCTTCCGAGTGTTTCCCGTACCGTTTTCGGTGGTCTGTCATGTGTCAAGTGTGTACAGTCTGCCGTTGTGCGTGTCTCTTTACAGTCATGCCGCGACCTAGATGCTGTCAGGTAAAAGCAACGCAGGAGAAGCCGCTTGCTCGTTTTTCCCTCGTATACGTCCGTCCCTGCGCCATCTGGCTCTTCTCGGCGATACCATCTGTTAGCGGCACCGAGGAATACTCTGCATGCTGGGAATCATCGGGAAGGTGTTCCAAGAGCTCCCACTTTCAGCAAACTGAGAGCCACACACATCTGAATTGTTTATTTAAATCCACACGCACACACACACACACACACACACAGGCACACACACACACACACACACACACACACACACACACACACACACACACACACAGGCACACACAGACACACTTGCCT
>JAOPJJ010000008.1:13994651-14006949 GCA_027122795.1 Enchelyopus cimbrius
CCCCCCCCCCCCCCCCCCCCCCCCCCCCCCCCCCCCCCCCCAAAACCAGACCCTGTGGAAAACGGTGATCTGATGGAGCAGAGAGACGCTGCCCAGGGGAACACTGGTGACCTGTTGCTTTAAATCTAATAACCATGCAAGACGCCAGCATTCACCGCTGGAGGAGTCATCTCGTTTTACTACGAGGCGATTTAATGATTAACAGGTCATGGATTAGGATTGTTAGGACTTTAGCCTCAAAGGGACTTCCCGTCTTGTGACTAATTAACTACCTTGACTCGAGGGGTTAATTACCTGCCTTGATTGAATTGTGAAATGAATTAACACGTTGAAAAATGGTTTTCTAAACCGCCACGATAAAAATGTAAGTTCACGTGATTCAACTACCTTGAATAAAAGGGATCATTACCAAGCTTGATTTAAATGTCAGATCATGTGACTTAACTACCTTCATTCAAACATCGGGTCATGTTGCCTCACTGGCTTGATTAATAGATTGGGTCATGTGACTCTTTAGCTACATTTATTAAAAGGTTGGGTCATGTGACTCGTTAGCCACCTTGATTAAAAGACTGGGTCATGTGACTCATTAGCTACTACCTTGATTAAAACGAGGTCCGTGGCCCCTCCTCCTGGCCGGGGAGGCGGAGCTGGGCGGGGCCTTGAGGTCCAGGTCCGAGTCGTAGTCCAGCAGGTCAAAGTAGATGCGGGGCTTGACCACGCGCTTGGGCTGCTTCCTGACCGACAGGCTCTGGCCGTCGCCGGGGAGCCCGAACGGGGAGCCGCCCTCCTCGCCCTCCTCGTTGCTGGAGTGTCCGGCGCTCAGCGAGGCGCGCCTGCGTTTGGAGGGACCTGGGGGCGGGGGGGGGGCGCGGGAGAGGGCGTTAAGGGCATGAGGGGTCTGCGGCGGTTTCAGCCATGAGGTTCGTTATGAAAACACCAGAAAGGAGATCACCTTTAGGAACGATTTTCCCACTGAGGCGCCGGGCCTTCCTCTCCTCGATCTGGTCGCATCTCTTGTACCTTCGGGTTGAAATGGTGAGAATTACAAACCTCTCAAAATACACTTGCAGCGAATCAAGTTTTCTGTCAATCTTCAAAGCTCAGACGTTTGGCACTGAATTAAAGGAGTCGAGGGCAAAACGCCGAGACTTACACACAACACTGGCGCTTGGTGTTGGGCCCGCCGAACTTGGGCTTGTCCAGACAGTTGATGCACTTGCCGCAGTCGTCCTCGTGGTGGCAGCCTTTACAGACGCCGCACCTCTTGGACCGGTAGCCAAACGGACCCAGGCCTTTGCGCTTCACGAAGCTCGACGGTTTCCGGACTTTGGTGACCTTCTGGTCCGACAGCGCAGGGCTGTCCGACTCCGACGGAGAGCCGACGTCTACGGGAACACAAAAACAAAACGGCAAACGAGTTGGAACCCCGCGGTGATGTAGCGGTGGGTGGGAGCCCACCGCGTCATGAGGTTCAGCTCCTCCCAGCTGGCTCAAACTGCCTGCTTCTAAAACCAAGCGTTTTAAAAACAGCTTTGTCCCCTCTACCATCAGAGAGATGAACAACACAGGCCCTGAACTAAGGTCATAATAGCTCATTTATAATTTATTTACTTTTTTATTTTTATCTTCTTCATCCATGCTCCTCAGTAGTGTCCAGCGCGTAGTACTTGCACTTTGCTTTCACTTTTAATATTGTTGTAATTCCTTTATGTTTCTATGTCTTACATGTCCGTTACATGTCTTACTTGCCTGCATCACAGATCTACCCGTGGGTATAAATAAAGTGTCTTATCTTATCGTATCTTGCGCCATCCCGTCACACCCAGCTGCGTACCTTTAGTCACGTCTGACGGCGAGATCCCAGTCCTCTCGTGCAGCGGCAGGGCGCTGAGTCGGGGGATGTCGTCGGGCACCAGCGCCCGGGGCTGGCCCAGGACCACCGCCGCCGCCCGGCACACGTGCTTGATGCGCGGCCCGCCCGCCCTGCGGAACTCCTGGCACAGAGGGGACCCCATCTGGGGCTGGGAGGGAGACCGCACAGCGCACACCGTGAACACACCGTGAACACACCGGCCCTCTCTGGAGCCCGCTGCGCCCTAATGGGGGATCAGGTGATGCACTTTGCCTGACGTGCCTCTCCTCTGGGGTCTTACCCCGTGCCGGCGCTTGCTAGCCTTTTGGGTGCCCTCGGCAAAACTGCATTTTGGTGCACTGCCCCCCCCCCCCCCCCCCCAACTGAGATGGGGAGAGTCAGTACAATTCGCAAAGCAATCTATTAACACGTTTTATACATGTTACACAAGATTTTTTACGAGACACTTTTTTTTGGGTGTCCTCCCGCAGGCACTTTTTGCCCTACGCACAGTACATGTTCAGCATGTGCGGAGCGCCGGCGCTGTTCCTACCTGTCCGAGGGGCACCTCCGTCTTGACGGGGACGGGGTCTTCAGGCTGCTCCTTCCGTTTCCTCCTCCGTCTCTTGGAGGTCACGTCTCTGGACGCGGCGGCGCCGGGCGGGCCTGACAGGAGCTGCGGCGTGGATAGATACGTCACGGCTTGAACCGCAGGCTTCAGCAGGGAAACGACGAGAAACGAAATGTTCCGCTGGCAGAGCGACGCGGCCTTACCCCGGAGGATTTGAGCTGTTTCTGCTGGTCGATCTTGATGAGCTGGACCTTGGCTTTCTTCAGGAGGTTGAACATGCGTCGGTTTGCCCCCGTGAGGCGCATCTTCTGAGACGCTCCCTTCTCCTCGGACTCCGGACGCCCGTGTCTGTCTGCAGCGTCGAACTCATACGCAGGCAGCTCTGTGAAACGGAGAAATAAACGCGTCTTTAACGGACCCAGTCTGTTAGTTAAAACTTAAGACCTTTTTGAGACCACTTTAAAAGAAATATGGCCAGACCAAGGTCGCAACTTCCCTGGTATGCGTGTGAATAAAAAAAAAGGAAATCTATCAATCAGTGTTGTGGGTGGCGCCGTGTCAAATAAGGAAGGGGGTACAAATGAATACAAAATGTACAAAATGTAAGACCTGTGAACAAAATTCAATACCTTTTCAAGGCCTTAAAATACGAATACTAAATGTAAGATTTTTTCAAGTTTTTAAGACCTCGCGGGAACCCTGTTGACCTCGTTGGTGTAAAACAGTTTTTTGCCAATAAATCTTTTTTTCTGATTCTGGTTCTGGTTCTGCGCGACCTGTGGAGCTGGACTCACCTGTGGGCTCCTCCTTGCCGGCAAAGTCCCGCGGGACGCCGTCGCTGAGCGTGAGCAGCTTGGAGCTCCCCGTTCTGACGCACACGGACACCTTCCGCACCACGCCCGGGCTGTCCAGGTCTTCGATCTTCAGCTTGGACTTGGCCTTCTCCGTGTGCGTGGTCCTCTGCCGGAGGCTGATGCTCTTCACCTCGTCGTCCAGGCCCTCGGCCAGGTCCACCGGCGGCGGGGGCGGTCTCCGGAAGACCTCCGGCGCCGCCGCCTTGGCCTTGCTTCGAGGAAGGCCCGGGCGCATCTCCTTCAGTCGCTTGTAGATCTTGAGGTGGGCCGTCTGCTTGTTGAACTTGGAGCCCCGCTTCTTCTTCTTCTGGACCAGCGGGGCGTTTCTAGGCGGGGAGGGGGGTGGCAGTTCAAACGGATTGGACGAGAAGGTGTTCTCAAACTTGTTCTCCGCAGGCTTGGCGAGGGCGTACACTTCCTCTCCGGACTCGGCGGGCACGTGCCACTTGAAACTGGGGTTCCTCAGGAGTGATCTCCTCTTGTCGGACTTTGACGATTTCTTCCCGAAGAGGAATTTTGCGCCGACGTCCGGGCTGTCGTCCAGCCCCTGGATGGAGAACAGATCCACGTCGAGTTGGGCGTCTCCCAGAAGGTCGTCTTCCTCCGGCAGGTCTGGAGACAGCTCGACCTCCGCCTCGTCGTCCTGCCTCTTCACCGGGCGCGCCGGCAGACCCAGCTGGAAGCCCTTCTTCGGGGAGTTCCTCCGCGGTAGGACGGACATGCCAGCGTCGTCCATGAACCTCTGCGGGGTCTTGATGACCCGCGAGGACCGGGCGCTGACCACGGGCATGATGAAATGTTTGATGTTCTTGAGGAACTTGGTTTTCCCGGGCTGGGTGTCAAGCACATCCAGCTGCGCGTTGTCGACCAACGTGTCTGTCTCCTCCTGCTTCAGATCCTCTTTGTCGAACACCATTTCCACCATTTTGGACAGTTTCTTGGACTGCCCTTTGGGCCTTTTTGGGCCAAGCAACTTCAGACCTTTCTGCCGCCTCTTAAACTTTTTATGCACTCCGATCAACTTGGATCGTGAGGACAGAGTGGACAGAGCAGTGGTGAGGGGAACCTCCGCAAACACCTCTGTGTTTTCACCGAGGGGGTCTTCAGGAAATGTGACATCAGAGAGCGCTTGCCTCCTGGACTTGAGCTTTTGTTTTGGACGCTGTCCAATGAAACTTCTCCGTCTCTTTTTCCCTGGTTTGATCGATTTCGTCGGCAGACATGATTTCTGAGGACCGATGGCGGGCGGCGGTTCTGTTAACGTTGCGGCTGGATCTTGATGATCAATGGGGTGAGTCTCGGGTTCCTCCTTCACTACTGGGAGAAGGTCCTCCTCCGCCAGCGGCCCGGCGTCCTGTACGTCGGGCGGCGCACACTCATGGGGTCCAGCGGTGGCGGCCTCCTTCACCAGAGATGGGGTGTTTACGCTTTCGGCGGCAAGCGTGTCAGATTCGTCCACGGCCGCCTCGATGCTGGGGAGGATTTCCGTCGGCGCAGACCTCTTCCTCTTTCTCATGGAGAACTTGGTTTTCCGTCTCCTTGCTTTGGGTTGCGACTTGACCTGCCCGCCCATCTGCAGTTTGGCCTCGTCCATCGGCGTCTGCTCGGGAAGCGCCGTGAGATTGGGAGGGGGGGCGTCGGGATTCCGGGAAGATTTTTCAGAGACTTCGGATTCGGCGACAGCAGCTTCGGACACGGTGGCTTGCGGAACGACCGCCTCAGGGACCACGGCCTCAGGAACCACGGCCTCAGGAACCACGGCCTCAAGTACCACAGCTTCTGGAACTACAGCGTCTGGGTGGAGTTGGGAGTGGTCCTCAGACAGCGCCTGAATGGGGGGGGCTTCTTGGGGTACGTTAGACGATGGGCCTTCAGTTGAAGCGGTGTTAGAATCGTCAACCGTTACTCCTGTTTTACTTTTATCAGCTGCGCCGGATCGTGGTCGCCGCTTGGGCATCGACGACTGCTTCGGGCCGCTGGACTTCCGGGGTGGGGCGGTGAGGTTGGGCGGTCTCTTCCTCAGCCTGGACGTGGGAGGCTCCGGCTCTTCCTCGCACGCCTGTTTCTCCTCCTTGACTTGAACCGATTCCTTGGCGTTGTCCTCTTTCTCCTCGAGGAAGGGACTGGCGTTCTGAATTAAAAACGACGGCTTGGAGCTTTTGTGTTTACCTGGCGAGGAGACCTTCCTGATCTGAAGAGGAGGGACCTTCCCACAGTCCGCTTTGGCGCCCTCTTGGGAATTGGAACGAGACGTTGGCTCCGCTTCAGCCTCAGCCTGTAACGAGCACTTCTCCTCCGGCGGTGCGTCAGAGTTCGGCGCGGAGCGTTTCTCACTGTTTGCATCTTTTTTGCCCTTTTGTGGATCAGAATCAGCTGCATCCACGTCTAACTTTTTGGCTGAACTGACTAAACGTGTAATGACACCGCTGTCAGGGAGCGTGGAGGAGTCCACATTGGGCGCCATCTTGGGCTCCGTTACTGGAATGGATATTTCAGTGTCGTGCGCTTGGCTTTCGCCTTTCACCAGCGTGAGAGTCCAGACAAACTTGCTCCTCTTCTTCTTTCGGGCGATCTTTGACGGGATGTCCAATTTGGGATTTCTAATCCTAAACAATTTAAATCCTGGTATTCTCATTTCCTCCTTGTCTGACAACACTTCCTCCCCGGTCTCAGTAGCTACCTTATTGGGTGATGCAGATGATTTATCCTCAGCCTCTGGCACGGTGGTGTCCTTGTTCAGCCTCTTGCTTTGCCTCAGTCCTTCCCTCCCACGCAGAGCTTTGGTCTGGCCCGTCCTGGAGACCCTTAGCGTGGATTCGGCCATGCTGACTTTGTTTGGACTCAGGTTTTCTGGTTCAATGACACAATCTGTGGCCGTTTTCGGGGCCACGTTTCTGGCTCTGCTTCTCTTGCGCAGCGGTTTATCCGCGTCCGTGTTTTTCACCGGGCTCTTCTCTGATTTCTGCATGAATTTATCACCGTTAGATTCGGGTTCAACCGTTACACCCTCGTGCGCCGCATCAGGTTGGTGGTCTGTTTTCACCTCCTCTGATATTTGGTCATCCACCTCCACTTTGGCACTATCCCCGACCCCAGGGACTGTGGTCTTGGCAGCAGACCTCCCGCGCCGCCTCGCCGGTCCAGCGTCTTCCCCGGTGTCGGGTCCATCGTTGAGCGGCTCCGTTTTTAACTTGACATGAGCGCTGGAGATCTGGCCACCTTGCATCTCTTCGGCATTTTGCTGATCCTGAAATCCTTTAATCTTCAACTTTCTCGTGGATTTCCCCTTTTCGCCCTTAACCTTCTTCTTGGCCATCAACTTGATAGTAATCCGTGGGGAAGTTATAGCAGCTCCGTGTTTGGTGGACTGTCTCTCCTTTGCATTTTTCCCCTTGGGACATTTCCTGCCGTCCTTGGCTGGCTCTGTGTCGGCCAGCAAGGCGTATGGCTCCAGTGCAGAGTCTACATGGTTCTCCGGGTCTGGGATGGAAAGCCCCACCTCCACCGTGCCCTCGTCAGGAGGGGGCTTCTCTTTCTGCCTCTTAGATTTTGTGCCGACAGGATCCCCTGAAAAAAACAGAACACAATGCCACCATATGAGACATGTGCACTCATGGAACCAATCAGAGGGCAGTTTAAGAGAAATTCCAAAATGTGCAATATGTATTTGCGGTCTGCGGGTTCAAACACGCATGTATTGTTCATTTCAATATGTGGCGTACCTTTAGTGGGGTTCTTTCGTGACCGCAAGGGTCCTTTATAGCCCTTTCTTTCAGCTTCAAACCCTCTGAAGTCGTCACCCTAGAAACAACAGAGAGCAATCAAAACGCAAAATAACCGTATACACACGCACTGCAGAATGTTAATCCTTATGGGCAGGATAAACTCCTATAGCTGATAATGTGCAACAGCACAGTAATTAATGGGGGTTCAAAATATGGAACTCTTATCAGCAAGACTGACAATGCTATACATGTTTAACGATTTTGATGAACACCACCAAATCAAAAGCTTTTTCAAGTCGGTTTCTAAATCGCATTACCTTAAAGGGTGTTTGGTATATTTCAGTTATATTACTACATGTCGTTTACATTTATCAGCATATATTTACACACATTGAACATGCACATTTTCATTCATACACACATTCTCCCAATCTTACAAAAACGTCAATGCAGTAGTATTGGGCTACAGTCCTACCTAACGTTTCCATAAGTGGTCTGAATGAATGGCTGAATCATGCCAGATTCGTTTACAATGCAATATGATAATGTCGTGGAATGAAATGTTATAATGCACTCGAAGATGTTATTTAAACCACACATTGAAAGAATTCCCTCCAATTCAACAGTAGTATCATAAGTGCAGACGCGGCCTGGCAGTACACTGTGTGCGTGTATATGTGGTGCTAACAAGCACAGATCACATGCATGAGGCACTACAACCATATAACACAATGCACGAACGAGGTAGGCCCATTGTGTTTTTAAGCGTGAAGTCAAATTTTTATATACTAGCAACTGACGCCAGCCCTTCCCCCTCCACCGAATCCATTTAAACAACCTGCTCTGGCCAGGCGAGCTAATGTTGGCTACATACAGTAGCTCTTAAACATAGCTTGGTAGACTACAATGCCCCCCTTTATGTAACCTTGCACAGTCGGGTTTGGGGACATTCGTGTAACCCCTTATGAAGTGGCGACTAGCATATCGTACACCTGGACAGCGAGTCTGAGAGGGAAACCACTAGCGGCAGCTTGTGTCTGGGCACTTCTTTGTGTTGGCTAATGCTAGCGGCTAACTACTTTAGCCGATGAGAGCGTAACAGGCCTGTGCGAACAGATGATTTGTTAAATCGTAAGTACCCCCATACGTGTACAAACTATCCCACTTCGTACATTGCTTATTTTAAAAAACACACTGTTCCTCAAACGCGCGGTCTGAGGTTGCAGACCAAAAATGACAAATAGTTGAAACGTTAACGCTAGCGAACTTCATTCCCGTCCCTGCAACCGAGCATGTGTTAAGGAGCGATCGCGCATTAAATGGCCCGCATAGGAGGGAAACAACCTCGCTTTGCGTATAGAAATACGGAGCTAATCGTCCCTGCGAGCGGCAGCGGGTCCTGATCTCCGGCTGGGGCAGCCTGTACGGAGCGCCCGCTTGACGAGCTTGGAGGCTCCGGTGGACATTAGCGGATGATGTTGACATTTCTGCCTGGTAGTCACGACGTGAGGGGACAGCACTCATTCACAACACGCATCACCCGCTCACACGTCATGTGGAAGTAAATAAGTAAAGGTACTGACTCCTGAGTGGGTTTGGGACCTCACCTCTTCACTCCCACTCGAGCTGTACCCCGCCTGGCCGAGGCGCTTGTGGTCCGCCTCTATGCCCAGCAGGCGCCAGTGAGACGGGTCTTCGTTTAACGCGAGGAGCGGCGGTGGGTTGGTGGGCCTCGGGCCTCCGTGGGTCACATCCTCCAGTTCTGGTCCCGATCGCCCCAGTTGCCATCGTTTGTCAGAGTGCAGACGACTGCGAGAATACCGAGGCCGACCGGGGAAACGACCCCTAGCCGCGGCAGTACCGCCCTGGCCTCCCACGGCAGCCGCGGTTGCTGGTCCGCATCCCGCCGCCGCCATCATTTCTTCAACAACAACACGGAGAGCTAGCAGTCCGAGGAGACGCAAGAGGGAAGGCGGGAGATGGGCGGGGGGCCGCAATGCTGCATGGGAGAGTGTGTTTTTTTCCAGTGTAAACAAAAAAAACATAATCTCTCACTTATCTGACGGCTAATTAGTGTGTTGAGTAGACCCGTTTGACTGCATGATTGACCAAATGGCATGTTATTGGTGGCGTATTTTTTTTTTACCAGAGGGAAACATAGAACTGCAAATCCTGCAAAATGTTGGTTCTTCACAATAAAAGTTGTTTCAGCGTTTCTAAATAGTTAAAAACGTACTTTTTCAAATGCTGCATAATTTTCATTATAGCATTAACCTAAGACCAACCGTCCATTTTAGACATAATGGCCCGTCTTATTTGGTTGAACTGGTACGGAAAATGATACTATTTATAATAACAAGGTTTTATCAAATCAACGAAAGCGCCTATCACCTCTTTTTTGTAGCATTTCCTTTTGTTTTGATACCGTCCCAAAATTAACTTGAAATGTGCTCTATTGGAATTATGCTCTAGTAATTATAGAATTTCCTGGTTACTTTTTTTGTTATAATGTTGTATTGTATGGAAGCTATGGAAGCCTACACCCGCCAGTAACAAAAAAAGAACCCCATTGTAAGTCATAATAATAATTATGAGATAAAAAGTAATTTTTTTTCTTTCTTCGTTATTTTGACTTTTTATCTAATGATGTCGATTATTTCCGCCACGTCACGATCTGTTTCCGCTACGTCACGTAGAACGCAGACTACCACTTCCGTGTCGAACTCGTCGTTCCACCCAGGAATACAAGGAAGTGTAAAGATTGAGTAAACAAAGTCTAATTGGTTATCGACCACACTTATTCCTTTTCCAGCTTAAATCTGTGAACAGAAGTATAATTGTTTTATTAAAGAGCCGTCTCTTGATCGGCATCTCGGTGAGTTTGTACCGTTTGTGGGCCGATGCCATTGTTGTGCATCCAGGTTATTCCATCATAACGTTATGCTCTTGGTGTTTATTTTCTTTAAATGCCACAATTCTTAGCCCGGTCAGTTCATCGTCTAGCTTAAAGAGGGTTTCTTGTTTGCTGTAAATATGTACCCCTTACTCATATTTTTTAGTTTGATGTAAAGATTCATTATTTCGTTCATGAATCGCTTGTATTGTTTCGTGTACCACTTTTCAGAACACGCCATAAGATGAACCTGGAAAGAGTCTCCAATGAGGATAAACTCGGGCTGTGCAGAAAATATTATTTAGGTAAGTCATTGTTTCAACATTGTTCCTACTTGCACACCTCTGTGATCCGATCCCTGCCTTGCCTCTGTGAGATGGGAAGTCATGGGAGATCACATGACCTCATGAAAGCTTTTATTGTGTGCCACTTTTTTTCACACAGGATATCTTTTCTTTTTTTAGCTTATTATATTTAGAAGTAATAATGGTGATGTGCATCCTTAAAACTAGTTAACAATATGTGCTGTTTTTAGGATTGTCCTTGCACCTTATCCTGTGTATTAATGAATGTGTTGTTTTTAGGGGGGTTTGCCTTCCTACCCTTCCTCTGGTTGGTCAACGTTGTCTGGTTTTTCCAAGACGCCTTCATAAAGCCAGCCTACACAGAACAACCTCAAATAAAAAAATGTAAGTGTCAACTCTGCATATGCATTAAATGACAAAGTACTATAAGTATATTGTTGCTAATAAGTTGTTATGCATGTTGTATGTCTTATCCCAGACCATATTGTTTAGCCTATGTTATGTATTGTTATGGTGTTAAAACATCTTCTTTCAAAAAAATGGTCACTATAAATACATCTGACTTCTGAAGACGTGATGCGAGAGATGTGAAGAGGAAGTTCTAATGCGTGTCATTTCCTGTCCCAGATGTAAAGCGGTCAGGCCTGGGATTGGCCCTCTGGGTGGCTGTGCTGACCACATGGATCTCCATATATCAACACTACCGTTCTCAGTGGGGGGAAGTGGGAGATTACCTTTCATTCACCATCCCGCTTGGCATTCCCTAAAGCTATTTTATGTCGGCCGACAAACGGCCCATTACGATCGTCTCATTACATTACTTGCAAATATGGGTCCTATGTATGCACAGATTACACGTTTAATACTAATAGGTTCAACACGAATATTGCAGTATGTAACTGGAAGTAGACAATTGCTAGATGCAATAAATATTATTTCCAAAAGTTAGATTACTACAACCACTTTCCAACCGCTTTTATTTTGTCAAATCAGTGTTTTGGTTTTTGATGCCTCACTTTGTTTTGTACTTGCAGAATACCAGTGAATAAATGTACATACAATGTGTGTCTTAGTTGCCTGTTTGAACTGAGACTAATTCGATTATCAGCAGTGTGCCAGCCAAGAGCCACCTTGACCAATCAAGTCTGATTGTCTCTAATCTAGTGTCTAGCGTGCCAGCAGAAGTCTTCTGAAAGCCTCCGTCCACACAGGCGCCTGTTGTGAAACTCAATCCTCCTGGACGTCTCCGCCTCTGAGCCAAAGTCAGGGACATTTTTAGGTATGAGTTAAGGCCTGTGACGGCGCTGTATCCATGCTTTATATTCCCGGAGGTACTTTAAGCTATTGGACACAATACGTCAACGTTGTCAACAGGCAGGAACAGTATGACTTTTTGATAAAGTTATCTGCCTATCGCTTATACCCCAGCTCTTTTATGACTTTACAAGACTGATCTAACGTCAACAATCACAAAGGCCTGCACACAAATACACATAAGATTATACTGGCCTATGATTGAGCACATTTAGAATATGGGACACCAAGGTCAAATGTATTATTACTCTCAGACATTCATTTCATTCCAAACATTTCTGTTTCCCTTCATGTTCCCAAGTATTTGGACGGAGGTGGGAGAAAGCGAGAGGGCCACGTGCTCGGCCATGTGACCCCCGCCCCCCTCCCGTGCCCGTCGCTCTGCCATTGGTCGCCTCATAAAGAATGTATTTATGTACACACACATGCACACACACACCCACGCCAGCACACGATCTTCTAGTGAATATTGCAACAACAAAAAAAACAATGAAATAAAAAAAATGGAAAAAAATGCTGTCATCTATTGACATTGGATTGATCAACACCAGAGCTAAGCCTCCTTTCTTCAGCTCATTTATCTTATTATCCTACGACAGCTGCATATCTGCCCAGACAATGGGGCTGCAGTCACGTGGTGCACGCTAAATACCCACCACGGGGATTCTCCTAATTGGTCCACGAGAGCATCAAGGTGCCCCGCGCACACGCGCACACGCACACACACACACACACACACACACACACACACACACACACACACACACACACACACACACAC
>JAOPJJ010000008.1:14376866-14386939 GCA_027122795.1 Enchelyopus cimbrius
TCTCCTAGCCTGGTGATACCAGCTACGTACTTCCGCCCAATTTGATTTCGCTCCGAAACCTAGTCTGGCAAAGCACTCGCTACTTTCGAGATCCAGTGTCTCAATTTTTGGCGGGCCAATCAGCGACGGGGGGGTGGTGTTTAGAGCGATGAGCAAGGTGAATCTCCGCCCCAGGAGGTAGTACCCGAGTTTGTCCACTGCCCACTTGATGGCGAGGGCCTCCTTCTCCACCGTGGAGTAGGCCCTCTCATTCTTTAGGAGCTTCCTGCTCACATAGGTTACAGCATGCTCTTCTCTGTCAAGATTCTGGGACAGTATATCTTTTGTATATTGTTTTTTTTCTTCAAAAGTTAAAAAAATAAATATATCAAAGTTTATCGATCTATAGACAGGTTGAGGTGATTCTACATTCTAACGCCTAGGAAAAAATTGTAAGAGGTTTGAAAAGCTGACAGCCAATGATCAGCCAAACACGTCATCTGGGCTGGGGTAGTGGATCAATGGAAGACGTTAAGCAGAGCTCCTCACCCTGATGTCTAACAAAGCAGAATCTCTCCTAACTGAAAGCTCTTCTGTCAATTTGGGACCCTGTCTGTTGTCAAGATGTGTGTGTGTGCCCCCACACATACGGAAAAGGGACCACTCACCAACGTCATCAGCCTCTTGCTCACCTCACCCCAAGGTCTTCCCAGCAGTTAACATATGTTGTAATATGTTTTTACTGTAATTGTTGTGGTTTGCCCAGATGGGGATTCATCAGTTCCAAACGAACAAGCCGTCCACTCCACCATAACTCAATAATTGTCCTGATGCGCTTGCCATACCCGTTCCTTGCGACTGACATTCGCTCATGGGTCATGATCGGCTCGGTGTGAGCCTGGACTCTTAAAGTTCAAGTCTGCATCTAGGTGAATGAATGTAAATTAATGCTTTGCTTATTTTGTGTATTTTTATGTACCTCAAGGATTTGTAAAATGTTGACGGGTATGTCTTCAATGCTTACTGTGTGTCCAGTGGCGCCCCCAGAACATTTGCATAGGGGGGGCCAGATGGGGCCAGTGAAAATCTTAGGGTGGCACACCAAATTGGTCCCTCTCAGACTCAGTTCCAGTCTTTGGGCTCTGTATTGCATTCCCCTTCCCTGTTTTTCAGTGAAAAGACAATATGCATCCAATACACTTACCTCAAGTTTGAGAAACACACAAACATTCCAGAAAAACACACAAATGTTTCAAATTATTTTCAATACATCTTTATTTGGGAAATTGTTGGGACCACTGTGGGGGTCAGTGGGTGGCCAGCAATTTTCCAGGGGTGGCCACAGATTATTGTGCACTAATCAAATACATTATAGTCCAAAACAAAGAGCCTCCCTGAGATGTACTCCTTCAAACGTTCCCATAACTATCTGCATGCCTTTTATATCTTCCAATATTCTTCTCAATCAAAAGTATTACATTCTTATTATTAAATGTTCTCAATGCATAAAAAATAACTCTGTGGCACCACACAGCTTGGGGTTGGACTAATGGGAACAAAACACAGTTGTGCTCTACCCCATGCCCCACTACTCATGAAAACAAGTGTGCTTCGAACAGAGTGTTTCCTGTAGTGTGGTGTTGGAGAGTCTTGTTGGTCTATTGTTATAATCTTGCCAAGCACAAACAGGGGGATGAAGATGTACCATTTGTACAGTATATCAAACGAGAAATCCCTGTAGTGAGTGACCATAACAAAGTGAATAGATAATGCAAAAAATAATACAACTTCAACAAATACACACGTACATGCCCACATTCACATGCAACACACAAACATACAGCACTTGCATGTATGCCAGGGGGAGGTCCTTGACTTCCTGGCAAACCTTAACAGGCCGGAGTCTGTTAAGGTCCATGGAATCGCATCATCCACCATGGTGCTCAATATCGGCTCGCCTCAGGGGTGTGTATTGAGCCCCCTCCTCTATACGCTCCTCACACATGAGTGCTCTGCCAGGTATCAGGGCCGTCATACAGTGAGGTTTGCTGATGACATTGCCGTTGTTTGACTATTCTCTAATGGCAATGAGTCTGCGTATAGGAAGGAGGACGATTTGGTGGACTGGTGCACAATCTCTTTATCAATGTGGATAAGACCAAAGAGATTGTTGTGGAGTTTAGGAGGGGGAGGCATACCCCATGGCTTCTTGTCATCGGAGGAGCTGAGGTCGAGATGGACATTATCATAAAAAGACACCCACATCCAATTTTTAACAAGAGACAACCCAGTTATATCAGTCTACTGTATCACTTGTTTCAAAGGGCAGCAGAACCTAGATTTGAATCTTACATCTGTTATTAATGGGTTACCTGGATGTGAGCACTGAGAACTAGCTAACAGTGAGAGATAAGGGAATCAACTGTGATACGAGAACGATGGATTAAGAGCTGGGTGGTCAACATCTGGGATGGAGGGGGCGTTAATTGTAGTGTGTGTTTACATATGTGTGTGGTTGTGTGTGTGGGTCCTCTACCCAGGTCAGACTTTGTCTGGACCACTGAGACAAAGTCAACCACTGAAACACCACTTAACAAATCCATTCTACCTGAACATACGGGTGGCTAATGCTCTGCAGACATGTGGTGACTCAAAAGAACTGTCATCATGATGCTACGCTTTGATTTTGACCCATTTCTGTGGGGGGGGGGGGGGGAGGGGTTTGCTCCAAACATGTCTGTTGTTTTTTTTGGAAAAGGTTAAAACACTTTTCGGGCAAGGGAACACCTGGGAGTTTTTGCAAGCAATTAGCCCTGGCAAATAAGGCCCATTATGTGGTTAAAAACATCAGAAGAACGGAAGTGGATGACCAAGGAAGGAGAATGAGGAGTTGAGAGTAGCCAGCGGGTGGGTGGGGGAAGGAGGAGGCTGATGAGTTTGCATGACTTGAGAAATAAAGAGAGCCCGGGAGGAGACTGATGAACTGCGGAGAGCGAACGCAACCCAAAAAGCTATTGAGGAGGTTGGATGAATCAGGAGGTGTGACCACAAAATCAGAAGCAATAAAGATGAGGGATCTGCGGGTGTGGATTCGCTTAGGAGTGGATTATCCCTAAAATTACTGAAATTTAAATTCCTCTAATCTCCAAAAGTGCGGAAAATGCCTCCAGACCCACCCAGGGGTGTGCTGTGAAGTATATCTATGAAGACGTACAAAACACCCCTTAATGACTTCCAGAAATTGTTACTGCCATATACTGACCTGGGTGAAACCTGGTGCACACCCATACATTAAAAGCATTCTATTGTTACACAGTGCACATACAACATAGTACAATAGCAGCAGTAGCAGCACAGATCTCAAATAGTAGGATAATTTAAATCAAACAAGTCAATGCTTTCTTATTGGCCAGCGAAGGCAAAATTCTACAAATGCATTGCAGGAATCCAACCTAACTATGAACTTTGTTGTTGCTAAGCTACTGATATTCAAAATAAACACAAGCTAACTATCACTGTTCTTCAGAAGTGAGGGACTAATTGATCATAGTCTGAAGTAGTCTGAAGTATAGCCATGGTCCTTTTTATACCTTAGCTTCAATTCCACAGTTGTAGATGGAGATCTGCTACAAACACAATTGGCCATCCCTTTTGGTTAATTTCACCAAAATTCCATCCATTCCATTCCAACTTCATTATTTCATGTATGTGACATTATTTGGCATTGAGTTTTGCTTAAATCAAGTACACTGTATAAAGTATGGTCAGCTTCAATGCTATTGAGCTGGATTCAAACATTGCTTCCACATTAACCAAACTAATTCTCTTGAATCAATTTATTAGTCGCCTGACTGGAACTCCATTGTGGTTCATGTCCATTTCACTTCACTATATATACTGTGTTTGAAATGTATGCTCAAAACAATCAAAGATAATACTCCTAACAATATTATTTTCAACTTGTATGAAAAGGTGCATTTTCCTAACCTTAACATTTGTAATGAACTGTTCCCTCTGTTTTTGTCCATCGATGGGAAACATCTCCACTTCCTATCTTTTCACCACGACATGAGTTGTTGGCACACTGTCCACACCAGATGTTCGATAAACAGCTGGAAGTTAAACTAGTTCTCTGCGTCAAAGCTGTGATACAGGATTTGTCAAATCGGGGGTGGGGTAAAATACTGCACTATGCAACATGTTTCGGTGACTTCAACATGATGGATTGGAACCCAGGGTTAATACTTCCAATACAGGTTTTGTAAACAAATGTTTAACGTCACAATATGTTATAGCATAATAATAATATTTCATGGCCAATACATTGGAGATCAAAACTAAAATCTTCATTAGCTATGCACAAAGTTCAAGGCAGTAATCTGTTTGACGACTGATGACATTGTGGGAAGTAAAGACCAATTTCATAACTTTAAACTAAAGTTCATAACTTTAAACTAAACTAAATGTTGCTTCAATACAAAGTAAACCATTGAACGTGAAATGTGAACATGGCTGATGTTAAAAAAAACTCTGTAAAGACTCACAATAATAAACAATACTTAATAAAGGAATTTAACGAACAAGTCATTAGACAGGCAGATACGAAAAACAGTTTTATTTGGCACAACACAAAAGTGCTTTGATAACATTGCGCACATTCATCACTAGTTCCCATATATTATAAATCGGTAGATAGAAAATCTTTCCTCAAACTCAAACAAACTAAAATCTGTCCTTTTTAACTGCTCAGTACAGCAAAAGGGTTGCATATCATGGAAACAAATACACATGTATTTGTATACAAATACCTGATTGTTTTTCCATCTAATGTGGTATGAATGAAAAAGAAAATTGCTAAAAATGTGATGCAGGTCCCTAAATGCACGATAGGAGTTGTGTTAACATTGACTCTATCCAGGATTTTATTCTGGACTTTCAAATCAAATCTACGTATTGTTTTAGGGCACAGAATGCTGTTATATTTGATCAAACACTTAAAACAACACTTAGAAACACATTATCATAAAACACTTTGCTTTGTTTTGCTTTTTTGCAGTGTCCTACACAGTAACCTATGGACCATATAATACTGTTACATAAATACGTCGGCTTTCTATCAAAGCACAGAAAAACACAGGTTCCTTATCCTTCTCATAATCAATAAGTTATCCCATAAATTGCATCTTTATTGTTGTTATTGCATACAAACCCCCAGCTCATAATTTCACATTGTTTGGTCATTTACAGGTCATTGTCAGAACACTTGAAAGTACTACATACTTCTAATTTCCATATTTAAAAGGGAATAAAATAGAGAATGAAGCAAAAAAAAAATAGATGTCTATATAAAAAAATGCAATGAAATACAACAAGAAACATAAAACAAATATCAGGTCAACAAATAACGGTTACAGCAAAAAAGGCCAAGAAGGCGAAGAAATCCAGCTTTGTCTTAAGAGGGAACTGCGTATAAAGAAGGACATTATAATTTTATATATATATATCACACAAAGATCATAAATTACACAAGACCTTTGGAATGTGCCAGTCTTTGAACAGCATCCTGGCACCTTGATGCAACGTAAAGAGATCCATTGAGGTATTTCTTCCCATTTGCTATGTGTCAAGCATTCTGCAGGACAATGGGAGAGACATAAAAGTGCATAGGAATTAATCTCAAGCCCACTCCTTGTCCATAGGAAACAAAGGACTCATTACATTCCAAAATGCCTGTTTCCGAAACAGTAAGTGCCCTTGTTCAGTTCCAACGTTGACGTTTTTCATTGTTATATATTTTTTTGTAAGTATGGGGGTTCACTTATAATGGCACCACCCAAGTACAAAAAAATGATCACCAATCAATTAGCAGGATATTTTATGTGGATCCCACAACTTACTCACCCACTCCCATGACTATTTGTCAGTATAGGTAAGAAGTGAGCAAGGGCAGATGTAAGGCAAGACAATGAGAAACTCTTTGGATGTGAACAAGCCCAAGGTTGCCACAAGATGATTATCATTCATTTTGCTAGAACATTTAAAAAAATCCAACTTAGTCAACTATAGTGAAACACATTTCCAAAATGCATGTTGGATACACATAAACAAATATTAGAAAACCATTGATTTTGTTAAAAAAACAAAACAGTCACAGCAGCAATGTTACACCATTTATTTTTCTGGTCACCTATCCAGAGGTTTCTTATTTTTGTGTTAATCAGTGATCCGATTAAGATGTCCTCCCTTTGTAAACGTTGAAAGATAAAGCAGCCCAACATGCTGTGAACTTTACTCGGCTGCTAAATATTTTCTCGAGGGATACTGTAGAGGTCTCCCTTAAAAAAGACTATTAAATAATAGGAAGTCATACAGTAAACCTTTGTTCTGGCGCTTGACTCTGGCTGGAATGAATCCTTTATAGTGAAGCAGATCATGGTTTGTCTATCCGATTGTCAGCTGGCAAAGGCAATTTGAGTGTTATGATAATAATAGAAGAACAGAATAGGGTAAAAGTTTGTAAAGATTGTGTCCACTCAGTACTCTCAATACACTGGTATGCAATATGCAAGTTAAACAAAGATTGGTTCTTTGAATTACGTTAAGAGGTTTCTGTCTAAAAATGTCTGCCTTTGAGATCGAGGATTGCTCATATGGTTGTTACTCATATGGGTTGGACATGAAATATCATAACACATAACTGGGGATATTTTGTAGTATGTATTGCAATTGAGTAAAAGAAAAAAACCTCTGTGTGTACTACATTTGAGTGGACACAACCTTTAGAGCAACTTAGACATAAAGCAGAACATTGTGAAAGAGTAAATCAGCTGGTGAAATGACCAGGCGCAAAAACAGACCCATACGCTGATAGGTAAAAAACTGATTCTGTATATGGATGAGTTGTATTCTCTGTATTTGCACACACAGCTGCAAACATTTTTTTTTGCTGAATGGTAAAGCCAAATCATGAGGCTATCTTCCCATGGAATACATTTTGGTTTGATTTCGATGTTTCTTTTGAATGCAAGTATTCTCAAGATAGTTCAAGAACAATATGAACACTGCCGATGCGTCATACATCCAACACCATATCATAATGTGGCTCTTTCTTCCTCTTCCCACACTTGTTTATCAGAACCGAGTACAAAGTCAAAAGCATGACCCAGTAACTGGCATACACAATGGCCCCGATGATTAGAACAATGATCTCGCTCTCCGGGAAAGGTTTCCTCGTCTCCTGGATCACTGTATAGAGGATCCCCACGAAGAGGATGGTAAACCACACGGAAATCGGAACCAAGCCGATAAAGTTTGTGACGATCGTCTTCCGTCCCGACGTGCCCCACCCGGCTTTGTTAATTGTTGCGATGGCGAACATTTTCGCAGGCAATAGGCTGGACATATACAATACAGAGTAGAAAGACATGAAAACCATGACAATGTTGCCCCGCAGGCAGCTGGCAAACGACGACTTGATTAGCGCCACAGCCTGCACAATGAGCAGGAACAACAGGATATTCCAGAGCCTCCCTTGGTAGAATAATTGAATTGCAGTGGCTATGAGGAAAAAGGGAAAGAAACCTGTGATCACCGCCTCATAGGTCATCCACAAATGGTGCTTGTGGAACCACATGGAGTTGTACAGCCACTCCCGGAAATAGGACTTACTCCAGCGCGTCTGCTGGTTGAGCCAGCGCAGGTACGTGATGGGTGTCTCAGTCAGGCATTTCGACCGCGCCGTGTATTTAGTCGAGTACCCCAGGCTCAGAACCCGATTGGTCAGATGGCGGTCGTCCCCAAAGCTACAATGGGATCCCATGAAGGTCTGATTGTACCAGGCCTCCATGAACTCGTGCAGCAAGGAGTTACGGTACATCCCTAAAGGTCCACTAATGCACTGGACACAACCAAAGTAGGATTGGCACGCTCGCTCGATGTTGAATGCCATCCAGTACCGAACACTGCTGAGAAAGGAGATCCAGGATTCATACTTATTCAGGATCTAGGGATGAAAAAAAGAGAAAATACAAGATAAGTCATGCATAATAATAATAATATAAACATATAATATAATATAAACATAATAATTATAAACATGGCTTGGTAAGACTTCATGGATGTGCTACTTCTGATTTAGTCGGTACTCGGTCATATACGAAGAAGAAATAATACCACTGCACAAGGCTTTGTATTTTGTAAGTAAGAATGGACTCTTTGAAAAATGAATGAAGATTTCCATTGGTTTCGGATTTCGGAGTTCCATTGCTGAACTATACCTGTACATCTCCTCCTACACCCCCAACCATGGGGTCTTCTTCCAGAACTTTCACCATCTCAACTGATGAGGCTGGATCCAACATGGTGTCCGAGTCGCACACCTGGCATGACACAGCAAACAGACATTGTTACGTCTAAGAAACCTGCTCAGTAAATGTTTTTTTTTAATTAGACTCCAATCTCACTTGTGAGGAATTTGAGATAAAAGGCCAATTAATGTATCATCATTAACCTTTAATTCATCTGTTTTCTTTTTCTTTTTCCACCTCCGGTATTACTTTACCAATATTAATAATAATATCAATAATAGTACATTTGAAGGGGAACAATCTACACATCTGTACATATACATTACATTTAGGGCATTTAGCAGATGCTTTTATCCAAACTACATTTTGTCATTCACACACTGACACCGGATCAACCATGCAAGGCGGGTATCGTACTGTCTACAAAAAGAGAACTTGCGATGTATTATCCCCCCAAAAATTTACTTTTCGTACTTCCATTCAGACATTAGTAGCCAGCATCAATCATTCCTGAGGCAGTGTTGTGTTGTGTTTAAGTCACTAGGGCAGTCAAAAGCCAACCAACTCATGAGACAACCTTGGTGGCTGACTAGCCTCCAGGATAACAACCCCAGGTTATCCAAAGGCTGACCTGGATTTAAAATAATTGAGTTTCCTTCCATAATCTCTCACCCATATGTCTTTGCTGAATGTCAGATCAAAGGAGACTTGTAATGACCAAAAGGTAACCGTTATGAGACAGACCTGATAGGAAAAAAATAGCTCTGCACTTATTACTTCTTCTGTCCTCTTCCTCCTGGTGCCCTTGCATAAAGCAGTTAACACCTACAGCTTATACACCTTAACATCACAGCAAGTGTGATCATTTCTCAGCCAATCATTTATGTTTTGATGGGAAAACTGTTTACAGTATGTTCAAAGCAGCAATGGTGGGGTTCAAAATGAAAGTTCTTACGGCCATGTGTCTGACGTAGTCAACTGTGCCCCACAGGCTAGGGCTGCGGTAGGACAGTCTGCAGAAGAAGAGTCAGAGCACACCACCATCCATGGATCCGAAGCTAAGCGTTCTCTGCGCATATTATTTAGAAAATAACCCTCCTTTGCTCCGCTAGTTTATTGTACCGAATTATACTAAATAAAATGAGTTAAAATTAAGTCAGATTCGAGAGTCATCTTGGAAGAATGCAACAGCTACACATGTAAGCTATAATCCTATAGTGGTATAGTGCAACAGATATTTAGTGAAAAACATTTGACTGCAAATTCTACCAAAATGAGCACCATAATAGGCCGCATGTCTGGATACCAATTCCAACATTGAGTAGCCTTTTGTATACATGACGTAACTCACAATTCTGGAGGAGATCTGCAATTAGAAGTTAGTCTAGGGCTACTCATGCTGATTTTCACTCTGCACTACATGACACTGCCCTCAGCCGCTACAGCACAAAAGACTCTTTGTGGGACGCCTGTATTTATCTTGGCAGGGTCCCTCCTCCCTTCCTCTCCCAAGCATCACCTCATCCTGCTCTTTTCCCGTCTACTCCATGCTTTACTCTCAATCTATCTGTCAATATATCCATCCCATCCAGCCTTTGATCAATCTCGTTCGTCATTTCTTCGACTTCTCTTGACATGCTTGCGCTATGCTCATTGAACAAGTTTTAATCCAACGTTAAACACATTTTTGTGTCCACAGAAATATCCATCCGTCCAGTCACCATCTCACGTCCACCTTCCATCTATTGTCCTGTGACTCAATCTACACACTCATTCATCCATCTTTCT
>JAOPJJ010000008.1:14479083-14496448 GCA_027122795.1 Enchelyopus cimbrius
TTGTTCCCAATATGAGCATGACATACGTCACGACCAAAAGCTAGTGATTGGTTGTGGCAGATCCTGAGTGGCACTAGGCAGATCCAATAGTTTTAAACTTCAACAGACACCTGCCTTCCAGTGAGTTAACATGGGTCAATTGAGCGATTCCAGACCCTCTTTATAAATCAAATGAAATACGATGGTCTGATTGGATCAGGCTACCGGTGTTTGACCATGAAGAGAAAAACGTATGTGCGCATGCTTACCTGTTCGTAGCTCATGTTGCTTTTGGAAACCAGCTCATCCAGATCCAGCTCGTTGAGGAAGCGGTGCCTCAGGTAGTACTCCTTCAGGATGTCCCGCCCGCTCTTGAACTTCACCATCGGAGGAGACCTGTCCAGCTCGGAGGCGGACCTCTTTGGCTGCTTCCTGGTCCGGGAGCGTCCCCAGCCACGGTTTCGGACGCGCCTCTTCCTCCCGTTGTTCCCGCCCCCTGCCGCCATCTTGCCAGCGGCCCCGCCTAAACCGCCGCAGCTCAGCACGTCGCCGCCGCCGCTTTGGTACTGAAAGAACCATTTGAGGTTCCCGTTCTTCCAGGAGTAGCGCGAGTCCCCGAACCAGTTGACGATGTAGGACCTGGGGAGGCCGCTCTCGTCGGCCAGGCGGTCGTATTCCTCGGTCGCCGGCCACTGGGTGCGCACAAAGGCGCTCTTCAGGATGTGGAGCTGCTCCGGGGACTTCTTGGCCTTGTCCCGGCTGTCCTGTGCCTGCTTCCCGCGGCCGCCTGGCGGGGTCTGGCTCCCCTTGCGGAACGAGGAGGAGGAAGAGGGCGTTGGGGAGCTGGGCTGCTGCGGACTCGTCCTCGCGCCGCATTCCCCCGCCTCCGCCTCCATCCGCCCGGCCTCCGGAGAACGGGAGGAGGAGCAGCAGGAGGAGGAGGCGGCGGACGCGGCGGTCGCTGGCGGGGTCTTGCGCCTCTCGGTGAACCAGGCGTCGATCTCGCGACGCGTCAGCTTGGTTTCTTTGCGCAGCCGGCCCAGCTCATCGTCGACCGGCGTGCCGCTCTTCTCGAAGCTCTCCTCCAGCAGCACCAGCTGCTCCGGGGTCTTCTCCTTGAACTTCTGCAGGGTGAAGTCCGGGAAGGCGTTCCACGTCTTCGGTGTGCGCGGCTCCCGGCTGCCCTCCCTTGCCGGAGGCGTGCGCGGCGGCGGGTGGGGCGACGTGGGCTCGTCGCTCGAGTCGATGACGATGGGGCCGCCGCCGGCGCTGCCCACGCGGCCGCCGCCGGTGCCGTCGTGGAAGACGATGACGTGGCTGCTCTTGGAGTTGCGCTGGTTGTAGCGCGTGTCGCTGAACCACTTCTTGATCTCGCCCTTGGTGAGGTTGGTGAGCCGCATGAGGCGGGCGATCTCGGCGTCGCTGGCAAACTGGTTCTTGGTGTAGCTGGCCTTCAGCTCCGCCAGCTGCTCTTTGGACTTCTTGGGCCGCATGCCGAAAGTGTCGCAGCTGAGCGCAGAGTTTTCCTTCAGTACGCGGAGAGGGCAGGGTTACAGATCATGGATTAGCTGCTGCAAATCACCAGATTGAACGTTCTTGCTAGTAAGCAAGAGACAGTCAGCGGACAATTAACTGGCCCTGTGGCTACAAAGACGGCTCCCCACCTGTGGTGACAGAGACGGTGGCTGGACAGTGGTGGCCCTCTTGAGCTCACTGTTCCCTGGGCTGGGCTGACAAGAGAATCCCTTGGCACTCTGAGACTGATTGGGCATGCCGGCCACAGTCAAGGTGATGGGGCTGGTCACCGGCAGGTTGCCACCAGGCCCGACCTGCACAGACAACAGTTCAACTTTTTAAACCCCTTTTCCCTCCCACACACACACACACAAACAAAAAGGGTTGAAGTCATCGCAATGTATATACTGTATATGAAACTATAATGTATGACTCCTGTTTTCTGCATTGTAACAAAGACAAAGGCAAAACATTGAAGGTGTCAGTGCCTAACTTGTAGAGGAGCAAACACCCCGCGTTTTCCTGGTAAATGAATTGCAGTGCAGAAAATGACATCAGTGCACTTAAGAAAGGAAGATGAGGCCTCTTGAGGGAAAACTAGAGTGGAAAAGTTGAACATCTACGTTGTCAGCACGTAGATAATGCAGGTTTAGTAGTCATTTTCAACCATGTAAGCGATCAAAAAGTGAACCAACTTTAACTAGCAGAAGCTCCGTCTCTTCAACCACCCATCTACTCAACAATCACCCTACTAGGTTCACCATACAGCCGCGGACCCTCTTATAAAGCATCCAGAAGTATTCAGGAGTATCGGGTTGTGTCGCATCTTCCGACGCCTTGCGCACTGCGTTTACACGCGTGTTCGTTCATATGCGAGTCCTAAACCCATTTCCCCATGAAAATCCTGGCGCACGGGTGCCAACCTGTGTAAAAAGCAGGCCGTGCTGGCCCACAATCTGGCAGGTCTGCAGGATGGACTGTAGGCCGTTCGCGGCGGCGGACAGGTGGTGGGCGGGGATGACAGTGATGGTCTGGGGCACCGTGTGCACTGTGCCGTTGAACTGCTTCCTGCGGGCCTCCTCCACCTCCTCCGGGGTCCAGCTGACGCCGTGTTTCAGCCGCTGGGCCGAGAACCACACCTGGGGGAGGAAGTGGGGTTGTGGTGGGAACATGTGAGCGGGGGAATCCTGTGGAAGTAATACACTACTCAAACAACTTCAAACACAGTGAGCCGACCATTGATTCAATCGGTCTGGCTGCCCACCTTCCACAGATTTCTTCGGAACTCAAATGCTGCCCGACAATGGTGGCAGGTGCAAGATATGACATTGGTAGCAGTGTCGTCTCAGGGGTTGTCTCAGGCCTCGTCTCAGAGGTGGCATTGTACGACACAAATAGGTGTCACCTTATCGTACCCATTTTGGCTCTGCTCCTGTATTGTTTTCAGGGCATGGGGAGTCACAGTACAGTAGGCCAAACTAGTGAAGGTAACCACACGTCAATCGCTGGTGCTTTAAAACACATACAGATACAATAAACAACTGCCTTCCTACCCAGTGTCAATGCTAGGGGCTACCCCTGTAGCCCGTAGCTACAGGTGTACGTCAATGTATGTTATCTTCACTAGTTTGATCTTTTTTCCGGGCACATAAAAGAAGCGGAGCAAAAGCTAGAGATGTGAGTGACAGCTGTGTTTCCTCTATGAGGAAAGCGATGCATGTCAGAACATTAAGTAAGGATATATATATATATATTGTACGAAACCAAAAAATTGGCCCAATACCTTAATCTGCTCCTCGTTGAATTGCGTCTGGGCGGACAGGCTGGTGATCTCAGCCATAGAAGGGTAGGGGAACTTCTTGTAGGTGTTCCCCAGCAGGGAGTTGTTGTCCATGGCCGCGCTGTAGGAGGGGATGCTGCTGAGAGGGACCAGCAGCTGGGGCTGGACCACCGCTGATGCAGCTGCTGCTGCTGCCGAGTTCTGCTGGGCCTGGAGGGCGGACAGCACCTTCTCAGAACCCAAAGGACCGCAAGGGCAGAACAGATGTTAGCAGTCAATCATGTACACGAGTATTTGATGTAAATAAGCATTGCTCTAGAGGTCAAAAATAGGTTGAAGATCAAATATATCTTGGTTCATCTTAATAATAGTTTTAAAATTAAACAATAGGGTTCATGGTAAGGACATTTTGATTGAAATGTTCAAGATTGTGCCGTAAACGTACATAACATATAATGATATATACTGTTTGCTTATCTTTCGTAACCTTAGGTTATGACAAAAGTTTGACAACTCCCAAGTTAAAACTAGTAGTGGGAGCAGCACAATAACTACAACTACTGCAGTTCAACCGTTGAAACAAATATTACAGATAACACAAACATAGATTAGGGATCCACTCACAATAAATGCTAATTGATTTTTTATTAATGTAAATAATACTATACTTTTCTTGATATATTAATGGACTATCCTATGGACGCACAAATATTTTTTTAAACTGTTCATCACACCCCTTATCCAACCATAACACCTTTAACTAATGATTTTTTTTTTTAAACGTTAAAAATAAAACTACACATTCATAAGTAAATCAAATTAAGCAGCTTGGCAAATTGACTGTAGAACGTTTATTTAATTTCCTCTGTAAACTAATGTTAATATTGACCTGAATTATGAACCGTATATCGTTTCACAGCAGCAACAAATTGACATACCATTTTGACAATTTTGGTGTGAACTTTATTCACTTTAAGCCTGAGCACTTCTGTCCCTTTTTCTGACAATTCAACAAGTTGGATTTGAATGCAAACTGATGAATGTGTATGAATGGGAATTGATTGATGCGAGTGAATGTCAACAGATCAATATGTGTGAATGTTAACAGATCAATGTGTATGAATGGTGACTGATCAATGTGTATAATGTGAACGGACCAATGTGTTTAAGTGCTAATTGATCAAAGTGTGTGAATGGTAACAGAGCAATGTGTTTGAATGGTAACTCCTCACCTGAGCCAGACCTGCAGGCAGCACTGAGGAGCTGAATGATGAAGACTTCTTCCTCTGCTGCTCGGTGGGAAGGTTAACCAGCAGGCTGCCCCCACCAAACCTCATGGAGTCCTGGAGGAGCATCTCCACAGGGGTCATCGGCCCCAGCGGGGCCTCGATAGGCTGCTCCTGCTCCCCTCCTCCTTCTTCTCCCTCTCCCCCTCCTCCTAGCCCTGTCCCAAACACATTGGAGCCCTCTTCCCGGGACTTGAGGGAGACTGCGATGCGCTTTGGCTCAGCCTTGCTCTTCATCCTCATGATGGGGGTCTTGCTGAGAGAGATGGCTGCAACGGCCGCGGCTGCCTGGTCCTCCTCTATCTCCTCTATCTCCTCCTCCTGCCCATCCTCCCTCAGATGGGCCTGGGCTTCCAATCCAGGTACAGCATCACAAGGCTGCTGTTCGGACAACATGGCCAAGTCCCCGTCCGCACAGAGAGGCCCCTCTAGAGAGTGTTCTGGTGGGCCCGGTTTCAGCAAGGAGAGGGGCTCTCTGTGGTCTTCCACAGGGAGGAATGCAGGCTCATCTGCAACACACACATTCGATTTAGGTTCTTCAGACTCAAGATCAACTTGGGGTTAGGTCAACAGTGCTGCTCCAATGGTATGTCAAATCCAGATCCAGATGTACAAATCTCCTTCTCAATTTGTATTTCAAGTTAAACAATTAGCTAAGGCTTAACTAATGAAACAAAACCCTTCTTTGTGAAGCTGGAATGTTACACCACTCCACAATGCAATACACTATACATTTGTATGATCATCCTTGGGGAAATTCTGTTCTGGCATAATTTATTCCAATAAGCACTAACACATTCAATCAAACAAATCCAAATTAACTATATAGAAATATCTAATTATGGCCCCTTCATTATTTACAGATTCAAAAACATTTCTAAGAAAATAAATTGCAAATTAGAAACATTAAACAAATAAATTATATTATAACTATGAAATATGTCTGGGAGATTGGAATAGGCGTAGACTTCTCAATAGGTATTGCAGTATGTCATGCAACAGGTCTGAAAACTCACTTATGTCAGGTGGTGTGGGCGTGACCACCACAAATGTCTCCCTCGTCTCCTCCACCAATGCGGTCTCCTCGTAATCCTCACAGCTCTTCATCTTTCCTGCCTCCTCCCCCTGGACAACTCCCTCCCCCATCAAGGCCATCTTCTCTTCCTCCTCCTCTTCCTCCACCTGCTCCACCACATTGGACGGCAGCACCATGCAGGGTGTGGTCGACTTCCGGCGGCTGGACATCGTGGCACTGATCACTTGAGATACTTGCGATGGTTTAATGCGCTGACGTGAGGCAAGATCCGCAGGTGAACAGGCAGTTTTCTGGAGGGACTCGAACAACACCGCTGTCACATGCTCGAGTCCCCAATTGGTGGAGGTCTAGTGATCAAAAGAAACGGGGGATGTGACCAGACTACAGAAATAGACTGAAGATTCTTTGATGAAAAAACAAAGGATAAAGGATTCATGCCAATACCCAAAAAACAAGGAAGGTCAGGAAGATGGCTATCTTTTCTTACACCATTATTCTTACATTTGACATGATTCATACCGGGTTAGATTCCTCACATGCCAGGTGAAACACAACTATGGGCATCAACTACATCACAATAAACAAAACACATAGAAATGAAGTTACTCTGATCATTTTAAGTGATCAACTATGAAAGAATATCGACTCAATTCTGTGTGATCACATAGTTGAATATTGACTGCATAGCCAAAGAAATAATTATTCATCAGGAAACAATGGTCTGCCAAGTATGGCTATTTTGTTATATTTTGTGTAACACAAAATAGTTTGGGTTTTTGTATGTTGATATCAATAGTAGTATCCATGTAGTGTCAAGTTAACTGAGCTGGAAATAGTCAGTAGTAATGACACAAAGGATAATATAACCCATTATAAAAAATGTGTTTCTAAGACCTGATTTTAAAATCAATATGTAAGCAGACCAGTAAGCAGCAGACCAAAAAGATATTAAAAAACGCAACATTTTTTTGGCAGGTGGGGTGCAACTTTTTTTAAATTGCCTTTTTAAAGATTATCGTACAATGTTTCACATGAATGAAAAGCATGGTTGGACATTTTAGCTAATTAATGTTTGCGGTTGAACAATAATTAGAAATCTAGCTTTTAATAGCATCTAGCCAGCATGTTAGGTGGGCTAAACTAGCCAGTTAGCTGGGCCACTCATTATTGATTATGTCTGGTGGGTAAACTTACTGTAACAACTAAATGTGCAGTGCTGCTACCAGGCTATTGTGACGAAAAGTAGTTTCTGAGTCTGGGCATAAGAGCTTTTCGGGTGTTCTTTGTTCGTATCTCTTGGTTATTCCTACCCTGGTTGAATCGTTCAAGCCTAACCCGGCCGGGACTGCAGTATTTCGGCTTGCGGGTCTCCCAAAAACAGCGGAGGCAGACAGACGGATCGACGAGACTCCGGTCTATCGCTTCTGTCTGCAGATGCTGAAAACATGGACCATCTTTCGCTTTCCCCCCAGTTTGGCTCCCGACGCACCCCCCTTTAAAGTTATTTCAACATTCGAATGACCACGATAGTTTACGCTTGTCCGCAGATTTTGTGGCGGTTTTGCTGACCCAATTCAGATATTTTATAATGGCAGAATTTTTTTTAATGATCAAACAGCGTCATTATTCAATGTGATACGTCGTGACGTCATTCCCCGGCGACTGGCTGTACATTTTGCCGTTTTACAAAGTTGTCGAAATACGTCTGTGGGGGGTTTAAGCGCTGCGATATTATCATTGTTGAGTATTATGTGCATACGCCTACAAACGCACAGAACCACACATGTGCTGAGCTCCAAATACAATGACGATGCTGAAACGATCCGCCTGTAAACTGAACCGTAGCTGCCAAAATGTCCTCACATGACCCGTCATTTCAGACTGCTCGATGGGCACCAGAGGCTACTTGAGGACACGCTATGCACATGTACCGTGACGGTCAATGCTCCGACTGTATACCGTGCCGGGGTGTTGGTTACTCACTAAATGTTCAGCCAAACGAATCCAGAATTTTTCAATCTACATCTAAATATTGTCATTCCTATTTATTTCAGCGAGTCCATGTACAATAGATTGTTTTTATGTGCCATAAAAATGCGTCGGAGGTGGGTCATTTCATTTACAAATGTATAGTTTTTTTGATAACCTTTCAACTCTTACAGAACGGACAATAAACAATTACTGCTTGTACTTGTGCTTCAACTAAATTCCATAGTTATATATATGTTTTGAATATAGACAGTTGGATATCACACTGGAGAGCTGATGCAGTAGGTCATTGGATGCTAAATACAACAGGAATATCTTTAAACATGCACACAAGGTATTCAATTTATGAAACATGGTTGTTTATTTTTCAAATAGATACATAACAAGAATTAATGGGGGTATTTTCATTAAATATACATAAAAACTAGTTTTTAGAATAAAAACGATCGTGTATAGTCCTATAAAAATAGAACTGTTATTAACTGTAGTATTGTTTATTCTATTCATCTAAATAGGGAAACATACCAAGGAGACACACTGAACTAATACAGGTCCACAATTCAGACAAAAAAGCCATCAATCTCTTTTTCCATCTCCTGCAGATAAAACACAAAGCAGATGATGTATTTAAGTACATTTAACAATATATCATGCCAATGTATGAATTAAGCAATACAAAAAGCCAACTCACTATGCAATATCATTTAGATATTTTTGAGTGTAAACTTGCCTTCAACAGATTGGCCTTGTTGTACTCCTGTCGCTGTCTGTAGATGCTCTGGCAGAGCAGAGCGTAGAGTTTCTCCAGCTGGTAGACCTCGCAGTTCTCTGTCCTCATCACAATCTTTTCCAGCAGGTCCTGGTCAAAAAGGCGAGAGGAGTGTATGAGAGCAAAGCACAAAATAAGTAAAAGGTCATCGTCTCGCTGAGCCTTCTTTACTGAAAATGTCGATAAAGCATACTTGTGTGGGCCTAAATAAAGACCCTGTGGTATACCTTCAGCTTATTTCTGTCCACTTCCAACAGAGGAGTCTTCTGGACCAGGACCTGAAAAGCTGGGTCCACTTGATCCATCTGCTGCTGCTGCGCAGCTGCCTTCAGCGCTGTTGCCTCGCGCCTCACACTCGGCTCTGAGAGGAAATGTAAAAACATTGATATATCCGTTGGTCTTCATTATCTACATATTTTCCCAACATTGAACCTGGAAGTAAACAGCAAATGATTATATATTGTATATCTCCAAAGCAAATGGTAGCAAAACTGACCTGAACGCGACTCCTCATCCATTTCTACCGTGGTGCTTTTGCCGTTGGGCTGCCCAGGAGGGACGCAGCTGTCCGAGCCAGCCAAGCTGCTCCCCTCACAGCCTCCTAGATGCATGGCCTCTAGCGGGCGGGTGTCCTTTGATGGAGTCATGTTTCCCGCTGCTTCACAGGTCACGGGATCAGTGCACGTATCCCCTGAAGCTGGTTTTAGTTCCACATTTTGGCCACAATTTCTGGCGCCTTCTCGGCCCGCATGCTGGCTAATTATTTTGTCGATCACCCCAGTGTTGGCTTCTGCCAGAGGGCTGTTTTTTGGCTTCTGGGTCGCATCCCGCTGTCCAGCCTCTATGGAGACCCCACTCCTCTCGTCTTCTCCGTCCTCCTGGGCAGACTGGTCCATCTGAGCATGTGCAGTACCGACTTCCTGCACCTCACTCTCCGTCTGCTCCCGCTCTCCTACCGGCTCCTCGTCGCTCTCCGTTCCTCCCGCCTCTTCCATCTCCTCCTCGTCGGACTGGGCCGGTTGCGTCCCCTTGTCCCTGGTTGTGTAAGGCGATGACTTTTTCTTGGAGATGACGCCGTTGCACCAACGACTCCGGCGACGTTTCTTTCTCTGGGCTGAAAGGGAACAGGAGGGAGCGGAGAACTCAACTCTGGGTGTGTTCTTTATTCCGTAACCTCATGCCTGCTTAAAGGAGTATTTTGGTATTTTACACTTTAATCCTTATTTCCAGTTTGTTTATGATGAAACTCACCGAGTGGTCGCTGGTGTTTGTTGTTCGACCCAAAAAAAATCAGAGCAAAGTAAAATACCGGAATACTCCTTTAAACGTCTAGGTGTATTGTGCGTACTTACTTGTGTTTTTTGGTGTAGTTAAGACAAAGGCACAACTGGACAAAGAGGTGGCACAAGTGGGTTGGACGGGCTCCTGAGTTGGTGCTACCTCACTGGTTTTGGCCTCAGCAGCACAGGCTTTGGGTTGCTTGGGAAGCACATGGTAGAAGGGTGGGGCAGAACGCGACGTGGACCAATCTGAAGACAGGACCAGAGACAGAGAATTAGCCTACAAGTTCCTCTTGGTCACACCAAAAGCTAAATATTAAGTTGGAAAAAATGTAAATAGGCAAGATTCAAGCGCTTTGATTTGAATGTCATGTAAACTGCACCAGCGGTCCCAATTCAGAGCCACAGATAACCATAGCGAGGGTTACGATTCTAAACTAAATACAAATAATAATGAAATATAGTTAGCATCTATTAATTAGTTTTAGAATACATTCACCTCTCTTACTGCGGGAGTCCTTGATTTCCTCACAGATCTTTTCAAAATCTTCATCCAACTCGTGCTTGATGATGGCATGGACAGTGTCCTTCAGAGCACAAGCCCTGTGACGGATCTGACGGTCTATACACACACAAACACACATCTACATATAGTATATATACAGTACATGTGTTGATAAATGCAATGTATTTTCCCATCCAAGTTACCGGAAGGGTCTCTGTCAGGGTTGTACTCCAGGGCATTCTTCCAAATGAGGTCGACGTCATAGAGAAACTCCCTGGCTGTACCGTACTTGTGGAGATCAATCTTTGAGAGAACCGTCGACAGGTCCATCGGCTCTTTGATGACCTCAGCATAGTCCTCCACCTACAACACGCATCGGATGGTTGCTAGAATTTAACACAAGAACCACTACCACACTGAATATTTACAAATGTATTTATACCCAAATTATGTTTTATGTTGTTAAGTTTGAGAGAGCTAAAATCTGTGTGTACTTTGTAGAAAAATGCCAAATGGTTAGTGAGTGAAATGCTCTGTGAGAATATATGGTCTGGATGACTTTTGAATGAGACAATTTAGATTTTAGAGCACTTCTGGCTCACTTCTGACCAATCAGGGCATCTCCTTATTCTCTCTCTCACTTAACTAGATCAGTTTTAGATGAGCATTAGGGAATATTTCTGTAAAATTATACAAAAATAGTCAATTACTCAAACCGTTCCAGCGGTCATCTGTAAATCCAATTCAATTTGTCTGGCTTTGGCAGGGGGAAGGTTATTTGCGTTCTGTCAGTTGGAAAATGATTTGTTGGTGGAGAGAATAAGCCTACCTCCTCCACATCCACAGGTTTTGTGAAAGCCTTAAAGCGTTTGTCCTGGGCGAGACGGTTGGTGACGTCACGCAGGAAGAGGCGGAGCTCCCTCAACGTGGCCTCCTCTTGCTCTTCCAATCGCTGGGTCTCTTCCTTAGTCAGCTGACAAGGGGCAGTAGGCGGGGCAACAGGAAGCACCTCCAGTGACTGGCGCACTGAGGAGAGAGAATAATTAACAAGATGTTCTTGGGTCACAATTCAGAGACAAATTAGCTCGCCCTTGAAGGAACTTTGAGTCAAGTAGCAGCTGTCAATCACAATTAAATCAAACCAGAATCTAAGGGAGCACTAGCACATGGTATTGTCAGTCTGGGTCATAATTTGCCATACATTTTTGTTGACAATTTAGCTTGATCCTGTTCACATTCAACAACAAACGCAGTAACAATCCATGCAAAATAACATTCCAGCACTGACATAAGAAGTTAAGGCGTTCTCAATGACGACTATACCTTTCCACTCTTTGAAATTAATTTTGCAAATACAGAGCTAAAATAAATGTATTTGCTCAAACAAGAAATAGTCTACAATAGGAAAATAGCAATAAAAAGCTCAGTCTGCAAGATACAATACCATCAGTGAAATTTGGGGAGCGACTCAAGAAACATTTCTTAAAACATTTTTCTTTTAAGGGCTTGTGAATCAGATTCCTTACCAGCCTTTTTCTGAGAAGCTGGCGCCTTGGCGGCCTGGTTGAGGATCAAGTCCTTGAAAAAGTTCCTCCTCTCTGTGCTACTGGGCACCGGGACATGAAACACCTCCCCGTACTCCACACAAAACATCTCCTTCAGCTGGAAAGACAGGACAGGAGCACTGTAAACACTGACAAAGGGAATCACTGCAGACTTACAGCCAATTCTGGCACGCCCCCCATGTAAACGTCAAAAACAAAAGCGGTAAATTACAAGATAGCAGAAAAACTGTGAACCGAAGACAGCATACCTTACAGCTGGAGGAATATTACAAAATGATCAATACATATTAAAATGTCTCCAGCGGGCTGAACCAGTGTTTGCTGGGGAATCTGCGGTGTGTACCTCTGGACTGAGACGGTGGTAAGGCAGATTAGAGGTGGCCAGCAGCAGAATGGGGGTGAAGGCAGGTATGGAGCGCAGCAGGCTGAGGAACGTGGCCCTCAGGGCCGGCCCCACAGTCTCCCACCACTGTCCGATGTGGGGGATGTACAGGATGCTGGGAGAGGTCCGCTTCGCCTCCAAAAACATCTGCATGGAACACAGGACGCAGACGATTTTTGTGTTCAGACTTGACAATTATAATGGTCTTGGGTTGACATTTCTTGTTTCTGGTTCAGGTCTTCAAGTTGAACGGCTTTCAAATATAATAGTCTGATTTGGTGGTTTTCAAAAGTCCAAAATGACAGATATGTAGTGTGTATGTGCCGCTAGAAATGCAATTCTACCTCTCAAAAACATTATCATTAACACAATTAACAAAAGGTAGGCTAATAAAAGATTGAAACAACTTTAACAGGTGACGGTTACATATCCATAGGGATCTCTAGTTGGGATAACCATTTCTATGCATTCATTATGCAGTGCCTGTCCACTCCGCTCCTAACTGCGCATGGGTACTAAACACCGGGTGTACCTGAGCACAGGTCTCCTCCGGCGCCGCAGCGCTGGCCCCGAACAGGACGGCCACGTCCAGGGTATACACGGTGAACTTCTCCAGCGCGTGGAGCGCAGCGGGAGCGAGGTGGGAGCTCTGGCCCGAGCCCGGCCGGCCCTCCAGCAGCAGCCTGGGCCGGTAGGAGGTGGGCTGGCTCAGCGCAGTGCTGGAGTGGATGGCGGCAGGAGAACACAAGAAGGGGGATTATTTACAACAAAAGGTCAGCGGTGTTATGGACGTTTTCTATAAGCTATAGGATTAAAGAGATGGAGAACTTTGAGGACTTATGAGTTTAACAGAGTTTATTAACAAGAAGCTTGATCAAGAACTACCGTTCTGAGGAGGATATAGACAACTATTGTTGAGATCCTCCTCAGAACGGTAGTGGCTGGCGCCATGTGTGCGAGCGGCTCTTGTACTCCTTGATCAAGCTTCTTGCTAATAAACTGTTAAACTCATAAGTCATCAAAGTTCTCCATTTCTTTAATCCTATATCTTATAGAAAACTTCCATAACAAGCGGTACATGAGGCGTATGATAGTCGAACAAAGAGGTGAACAAAGATTTCTATATATGAATTTCGTATAGAAAACCATGCAGGACAAAAGCATATCTTCCTGTCGCTTCCAGTGCCAACTTGAGGTCTCCTTGAGTCCCCCAAAGCCCACGATCGAAAGCCCAGGACACATATGGGTAAGGGTCCGTGTATTATTATTGTCATTTGGGTCTGGGTCCGGTCCCGTACAATCCCGCAGGTCCTGTGTGTTTGTCATTATGTTTTAATACCCGAGTGGATCCTAGATAATCTAGAATCAGCAATGATCACAACAGAAAAGCATAGAAATGCTCAACTCCGTGATCATTAGGCTGACCATTAGGACCAGATTACAAGAGCGGGGAATAAGGGAAAAAGACCACAGGTCCGTGGAATTAGAGGAAAAGCACGAGCGAGTCGAGTCAGAGTAGATGAAAGGTGCAGGTAAAAAATGGATGCCTTCGTGACAAAGTGAAAAATAAGCTCAAAGAAGAGGAATATAAAAAGGGGTCAAACCTAGCGGCACCTTTTCTGTATAAGACGACTTTACGCAAATTGTGGACACAGACCAGAAAGAAGTAAAGGCTGTTGGGTTTGTAACTGCTACCAGTCGACTGATGCAAGAGGCGCATTGTACCTTTAAAGGTTTCCCTGTAGCAAATTCAAGGCAAGGCTTTTGTTATGTTGGTCTCCTGTTACTAGGATTCATTGGACATCATAAAATGTTATCACCAGTCGGCATTTTAATTAAAAGGTTTGTCACGTCTGTAAAATCTGTCTATCCCCACGTGGACTTGCACCAGGTAGCATCAGAATACTATTTTTTAGTTCAAGACCTCCTCATCTTCTGAGGAGAACAATGCAACGCACCGGGAGAAGTGAAGGCGTCCCCGGGCATCATGGGCACTGGGCTGTGGTCCCGAGGAGTGAGGGGACAGGCTCTCTTCATCCTCACTGAGCACCATATCATCCTCCTCGCACATTCCACGGGGGACATCTGAACACAAAACATGTCACACATTATTCCATTTCTATTTTCCAATCTGCTGCCGCGGTGTGATCAGCGACGATAAGTCCAGTGAATACGTTGGTCGCCGCGCCTTCCTATCCTGCGCGTGATGAACATCTTCAAAATAGGCCCGGACGGAACGTCTCTCTTCAGAAGTAGAGAGCGAGAGAGTGAATGCCATTAAATCAGCATCATGGGCCTTTCTGAAAGAGGTGTTAACATCAGACACTCTGGTAATAGACCTAGAGTGGAACTAATGAAGACTACTCATGCAGATGCATGACAGCAGCAGAGTGAGTGTTATGAGAGACACCTGGGTTTGTCCCGCCATGCCATCCTTATGAAAAGCATCCGTACAGCGATAAATAAAGGAAAACAAAAAGGACAAAAACCTGAGGGTCCTATTTTCTTGAGGCCCAGCTCGACGTGAGGGAAGACTCTGGCCAGAGTTTCCAGGAGGCTGTGCAGCGAGGCGCTGAGCAAGGGGACGAGTGCTGGGATCAGAGCCTTGGCCGCGGACACCACCGACCTGCAGTCACACCAGCCACAGTGAGTTTGCACACTTCGAACACTGTTTTTAACAAAAAGTATTTAACAAAATGCATTTCAAAACCATGTCCGCTCCCTGGTGTGGTTTACCTCTGAGCCGCAGGCACCATCTTGGTCATGGCGGACAGGAAGTCCCTGCTGCCGATGGTGATGGAGTCGATGTCCAGGACCAGCTTCTGGGACGAGGAGTAGATCTGGGGGTACCTGCGGCGCAGTGCGCAGAGGGCGGCTTCGGAGCACACAGCCTTGATGTCGGCCCCGCAGTAACCTAGGAGAAGGGGCTTATGTTAAGGGCACAGACTTGATTTCTGCCCCGCAGTAACTGAGGGGATGGGGTTCATGTTCGGTGCACAGGCCAAGTTATTTGGGCTGTGTACAAAGTAGTCCAATACAATTTGGGATGTCCAAATCCAAAACGTCCAAGGTTTGTATTTTTTTTAATGAACTGCCACTAGTCAATGGCGGAAATACTTAAATTAATTAATACAAGTGTGTTTTTGCTGTGTATAATCATTTCACTGGCATTTCGACTGCTATACTGAATAAACATAAACGAACCAGTTGCTTTTATGCTTGTACTTCCCTTGGCAGGCATTGCGGAACGACTAGGCCAACACCATGCCATCATGGTATGTGAATATAAGGTTAAGTAATGTATGCTTACCAACACATTTGTCAGCCAGTTCTTCCAGGAAAGCATCACAGGGGGGAGGAGACCACTGTCTGGTGTGTATCGTCAGAATATCCTTCCTGGCCTAACATCCAAACGTTGGTATTACAAACAATTGAGTAGAGCAAAAAGGGGTGCGAGTGAGTGCATGAATGAGCGAGTGAGCTTTCTATGAACAGATTACGAGTCTGCTTTTGAATGACATCACATTATGAGGTTGTGGTTACAATGATGAGCGGGGATGTAAGGGGAAATTCTGGCTCTCACTCCTTCCTTTATTTGTTCTGTATTCGGAGCTCACTACGGTCGCAAGCATTATTCACATCTACACACATGCTGGGGGCATCCAATGAGGCATTGTCGGGTTACATCCCTGGGACGTAGAGTACTACGTAGTGACCCCTACCTCTCTATCTGGGAGGCCGAAGAGGTACTCCCGGTCGAAGCGTCCTGGTCTTCTGAGGGCAGGGTCGATAGAGTCCAGTCTGTTCGTGGCTCCGATCACAACCACCTCCCCCCGGCTGTCCAGCCCGTCCATCAGAGCCAGAAGAGTGGACACTATGGAACTGTTGGGGAATAAAAGGCACGTCGTTTAATTCACAGATGTCGTCTTCTGTCACCCAAAAAAGGGTCAGGGTCGAACACAAATTTCTTGATATAGATCTTCAAGCATGTTAATGGTCAGGCAAATCAAATTTGAAATGATTCAGATGTAAAGTAGTGATTTACGTTGTCCTCCGGTGAAAGTGGAGGTTATATATGCCATCTTAATTCCTATCCTACATTTGTATCGGCACCGCACAAATCAAAACAGTTGCTCGCCTGTGGATCTGGTCTTGCCGACTGGACCGGACCGGGGCCAAGCCGTCTATCTCGTCAAAGAAGATGATGGCTGGACGCATCTGGTACGCCTTTGGACCAATTCCATGGGATACAAATTGTGTTATTTACTCGCTCACAAACGCTGAATGAATACATCGATATCGAAAAAGGCTGATGTTCAAACCTCATTTAGCCATGCATTTTCATGTAAACGACAATCAGCATCGCAGACCTATATAGAGTCATCATGTGCTCCTACTTCATTGACGGTGGTGATATTACGTAATGACCCACCTGGTCAAAGAGCAGCCGGAGCTGCCTCTCCGACTCCCCGACCCATTTGCTGAGGCAGTCGGCTCCCTTCCTCATGAAGAAGGCAACCTTCCTCTCCCCCTCACTGCACTCATTGGCCAGAGCCCGGGCCACCAGGGTCTTCCCTGTGCCCGGAGGTCCGTAGAACAGACAGCCCCTGGTCACACACACAACTTGGTCAATCGTGGGGATGGGACGTCTCTCCACACGTCTGGTGTTACGTGGCTTTATTGTTGACGTCTGGCTCAATACTGCTGCCTTTTGAGCCATTTGAATGAATAGCCAAAATCGATCAATTTTTTCCTCCAAACCATACTTTTGGATTTCTACTAGTTAGTTCCATAAAAGCTAGAGATTATATTACATCTAGTAGAAAAATACAATCACACCCACCCACACCCGCACCCACACTGACACACAAAGTACCTTGGCGGTTGTATCTTGAACTTTTCAAAGACCTCGGGGTAGAGTAGAGGAAAGACCACCATCTCCTTAAGGGATGAGATATGTCTACCCAGCCCCCCGATGCTGTCAAAACGCACCTGGAAGACAAATACACGCACGCTGATCTTAGGCACATTTTCTTTGAAAACCTACTTCCAAAGCAGTGATGTAAAATCATCTTTTCAAACAACCAATCATACATTTAAAAAGGAATCTTACATTCTGAACATCAAATCGAATTCAAGGCAGTTTTGGCATGGTGTGAACGGTGCCTCATTCTATGCACCCGAAACTACGGTATATGATACAAGATTAAGAGGTTCTATATAAAGAGCCTACCGTCTTGTCTATCTGCATGGGGTCGACATCGGCCAGACTGGCACCG
>JAOPJJ010000008.1:14598015-14624948 GCA_027122795.1 Enchelyopus cimbrius
TGTGTGTGTGTGTGTGTGTGTGTGTGTGTGTGTGTGTGTGTGTGTGTGTGTGTGTGTGTGTGTGCACGCGCGCGCGCTTGTATGTGTTTCTGCAGGCCGAAGCTTCAGGCTCAGAGAAAGTTTGCACATTCTCCTCCCAGTTCTCCAGGACCTTTAGTGTCGTCTTCCTCAACACATAACCACAGCTCTTCCACCTCCAGCTGCCTGACAAGACGCCGTCCCAAAACAGAAGACTTTCTTTCTTTTCTTTGTTTAAGAGGTGTGCACACACACACACACACACACACACACACAAACAAATACCAATGATTGAGTGTTGTCAACACAAAAAACTATTTTTGAGTTTCTGAACTAGAACTGCAGCGATAAGTCAATGAACTGATTGGTCAACCGACAGATATATCAGATGAAGCTAATTTAAAGAAACGCCAACACCCAACACCACTACAGAATGTTTGTTCAAGTTTTCAGTTAAAAACCTTCACCTCAAGACAGATAGAACTTAACCCAAGAACCACCAACGGGTTTGTCAGAATGGCATGTTGTTGACAGCATGATAATCATCCTGATTGTGTTTTTTTAAATCGATCAATACTTAGATTAATCTACAATGAAAATAATCGTAACTTGCTGCCCTTATCTGAATACAAACATGCCAAATAGAAACGGTCAATGCTGATTAGACTTACTGGTATAAGGATACCAATATGTTTGTTTGAAGCATCGTATTTCTTTTTCTACACAGGTTCTGTGGCATTGCCCAACAGCATGGCGGTCCTTGGTAGTTGCCAGAAAAAGGAGTCCACTGTCACTTCATGTCTTCCCAGCAGACTGGGGCGCACAACGGAGAAAAGCAGGAGGGCAGCCTTTAGGAGAAAAGGTAACTTGTTTACACTGTATACTAAAGTGAGTGTAAATCCTGCTCTTGCCACACAAACACCGGCAATAATAGCACGTTTACCTTTTTGGAATCTCTATTCTCATGTGAGATGTGGTGAACCAAAATAATTGTACCATTACCAGAAATTGTAATGGCTGTGCATCATGCTAGGGATTAATGTTCATGGTATAAACTGACAGTGTCAAGCAATGCCACATGTAATGAGTGAATCGTTACATTTACATTTAGCAGACGCTTTTATCCAAAGCGAATTACATTTTTGTCATTCACACACCGACAGTAAGGCGAGGTGATATATAAAATATATAATAAAAGTATTGTTATTATTACTATTCCAACAGCCCGCCACAGCATGGCTTCCAGGCCACTGAGAAGGCTGGGGGTGGCAGCTCTCCTACTCCGGGAGGCCGGAGACTCTGAGGTCGCCAGCAAGCAAAGATACGGACTGTGTGCCAACGCCACATCTTCCTTCACTCCAAGGAAACTGAGCCTAAGGGATAGGAAGATGAGCGAGGGGAAGGGAGAGGGGAAGGCGAGGGAGAGAGAGAAATATCGAAGACAAAAGAGAGCGGAGGAGAGAGTCGAGGGGAGAAGGAGGCGTGAACCGGTCCGTGTTCTGCGACCGAGACAGCTTTCTCTGCAGGTGAGGAGGGCGGCGAGAATATTCCTGGCAGTCCTCACGTAATCCAGGTTGGATTTATGCTAATCACTCCCTGGGTACTCCCCTTTGATGTGCTACAATGAGAAGTTAAACAGCTTTCCTAAAGCTGCAATAAGCAATGTTTGCTCTTTCACTAAACTGACCCTTCATAAACTTGACCAACCCAATCTCCACAATTTGAGGGGTATATTTAGTTTTGTCATTATATCATTTACTAACCAAACTGTATTCACGACAATTTAGCAGAAATTATACAGCAGAAACAATCCCTATGTGAGAGAAATATGATGGCTGATGTTGCCAACACGGAATAGTTTTCTCTTAACCTGAGCACAAAGAATTGAAGTTCTCTATTTTTGCTCTTTGCGTCATAGGTTGCCATGGTGACTGGGCTTTCTGATCAACACACTTCCTATGTACTCCAAGCGCCATCCGTCAAGTCTAAATCAACAAATAGCAGCAGACGTTCCGGACCCTATTCCAGTAAGAGCAAAACTAATTTGCCCAGAAGGCATAATGTTAGCATCAAACACCACATTACCCGTAGAAACCTTAAAACGTATACAAATCACAGAATGCCTCAGAACCAGCATGGCGCTTGCAACCACAGAATTGCCTCTGTTCATCATTGCAAACTCAGGAACCTTGCATGTTCCCAAGCGTCAGGGGATAACTCTTCCAGGACCCCAGTCAAAACACCAGGCTCTAACAAAATGCTTTATGCAAATACAGAAGTTAATAGCACCGCTTTAAGGCAACAGAATAAACATGTACGGGAGCATTCTCAGGTCCTGAGACTGTCGAGGAGAATGAGAGGCCTTCCACCAGATACCGGTGGCAACATTTTAAACGCTTTATTTGCAATGCCAAACGACAACAACAACAACCCTAGGAACTGCAGGATACAGCAACACAAAGACTCCAAGATTATGCTGCAGGGCATTCACCGTGTCAAGCAGGTGATCCAAGAGAGGCTTGGACTCGTCCCTGAGGATCAAAGGAAAGAGACGAGACACAATAGCAGTGTCAGAGACCCCGAGGCAGCGCTTGCACTGAAGGAGGGCTTCAGGCATGGAGAGGAGGCAGTTTGGTCGCAGGAGAAGGGACAGCATAAAATGTGTATGAAAGAGATGGACGGGGACCCCAGGGAGAACACCCGTCAACAGCAGTTCGGAAAAGACGGACACGAGTTTATCGTTAATCCCGATAAGGTCAATCATCTGACAACTGGTTACGCTAGTCCGGATACATTTAGAAGCGGAACAATTACGAGTGAGGCAGATTACAGGAGCTGCAACGAATGTAGTGAGGTTGTATGCTGTCAAGGCTGCATCAATCATTTGGCAATAGATGACGATAGCAATGTAACAGCAATCCCATCTAAACTTGCAATGGAAAGAACTCACCCAGACAATCCTACGAGGAGCATCACCAGAGCGGCAGTTGCTAAGGCTAATGCCACCAGTGCTGCTGTTACGTCGTTAACATATGCCAGTGTAGATTCAGGTACAAAAACAAACTGTTCTACCAAGGGTACTAAGCCAACTCTTAACAGCACAAACACGTTTACAAATCTAGCCAGCAATTCCTTTGCCAATACTAGCCAGTACACATCTAAGGAGTCATCACATTTTTTCAATAAGAACTTATCTAAGGGCACTCTGCCCAATGGCAGGAATCCCAAATTAACTTCCAAAGGGCCAAAAAAGCCTTCTACCTCTGTCTCTAAGACCAGGACAAGCCCTAGGAACCTGAAGCGGTAATGTTGCCATACCTTCTTTATGGGATGAGGCTTTATATGAGATGGCATCGTTTCCTTTGCCTGGTACTTTGGGGGGTATTAAAGTGAACACTGGTTATTAAGTGATAATATGGAATTGCATGTAAACTAGTCGAGCCAGTTCTCAACCTTACTTTTTCTTGTTCAATGGCAGCTTCTATATGTATTTTTCTGTCAATTTTAGACCACACGTCTATAAATAATGATAATTGGCAGAACTAACATAACACTGTTTCGACTGAAGCTTAACTGTTTTTAAATATTACTAAATGTGAAAGGTTAAGGTACATGAGTCAAATATAAATGTACATGAGTCAAATATAAATGATTCAGATAGTCTTTGGAGACATTTTTATAAAGAAATCCCTACCTAATGTCTACTGAGATCTTTCAAATTAAACGTACACATTTTACATGTACTCGAATTCCATGTCATTCTACTTGAATATTCAAAATAACAATGACAGCCATTACAGGTCAATTCAATAATTTGTGTTATCAACCACATTGTTCTGAGGCAAGAGGGGACTTTTTCGTTCATCTTATTCGTCTTTTTCGAATAAGATGAGCGATAGACAGACTACGGATGCATTGGTTTGTTGCCTCTAGGGCAACACATTTAAAAAAACATGACTCCTAGTGATCAAACCACTTTCAACTCTGTATGTCCATCGTTGATTGTCCTTTGTACGAGTTATAGTTTATTTTATTCATGTGAATTTAACATACCTTCTAAAGGAAAAATCTAAAAGCTCAACATGGACAAACCGTGTTTACATTTCAGAATAGAAAAGTGTACTTGCATTAATTCCACTATAAAATGTCTTTTTTGAAATATAAATGTCTGTCTCTCACCTTAAATAAATTATTGAAATGAAGTGAAGAGCTGTCTGCCTGAAATTACACAATCTTGCACAATTTGTGTCTTAAAAGTGGTCTAGTTAGTATGAGCAAGAAAAAGCGAATGTGTTAACTTTGTTGCATTGTTCTGCACTACATTTTCTATATAATTGAGACAACAGTGCAAACATTTTAATAAAGAACACAAAAGTGATTAAGGTAAATCAAGTGTTCTTTCCCTTGCTTTTATGGAGGTATATATCCATCAAAAACAATTCGCTTTATTTTGTGAGGTTTATTTGAATTAATTGAACAGATGTCATAATCGTAATTAATCTAGCCAGGCAATAGTGGATGCTGAGAGCTAGTTACCGGTACAGTTAAAAGTTACGAAACGTATGGGTACGTCATTTTTTAAACACACTAATGACTTTGATCAACATGCATTGTGCAACTAACACCAACCTTGAATACTGATTGGACTTACCTTCATTCATATGCAATGGCATGTAGATGTCATTGCATACACGCTATTACTATTGCTACAGCATACATTTGGAGAGATATTTTGTACCGATAAGATTATGAAAATGATCAATTGTTAAACCCAATAGATTCTAATTGCATTAAGGTCATCGGTTCACAGTCAATAACTGTCCATGTGTTTTGCTATGGTTTAACAAAAATAACTTTTCAACTGGCACTGGACAAGCACAAGCCGGTTACACAAACAAATATCGGCATACTGTTTAATTTGTGTATGTACATGCACACACACACATATATGTGCATATATATGCACATTCATACATATACACACACACTTCAATTCAGTGAAACATCAGCCTAGCATAATTTTTTTTCTCATTGAGGGATTTGAGTCTGTAGCGGGCAGCAGACCCACAAACGTAATTGCCTTGAAGTTGCTGCTTGAGGACCCTACCCATTGATCGGTTCCCCGGCTGAGTCACTTTCATCAGAATTCCTTGGCAGAACATCCTCTGGCAGAACAGCCAATAATGTGTCTGCCTGAATGTCCTCTTCATCTGATTGGACAAGAGGGATGTCCTCCTCGTCAGATTGGACCGGAGGGATGTCGCTGTCCTCACTTCCCAAATCCTCGCTGTGCCTGGACTCATCATCCTGCTCATTGGCTGGATGGGTGTGGCTGGTGGAGACCCTCGGAGATTCTGAAGACCAAGACTCCAGATCTGGTCCTGTTAACATCGGGTGGAATAGTTGAGGACCCAACCCAACAACATCAACTACACTTACAATACATTTTGAAGATCTGTTTTTAAATAATACTAAATGTTAAAGGTGAAGGCACATGAGTCGAGTACAAATGATGATGCAGGGGGGATTTCTCAGCATCGCGGTGTGCCAGTGCCCAAGCCAAGGAAATCGCATCCGACAAACGTCAGATTTCAATTTCACAAGAGCTTACCGGAAGTAAGCGACGACATGCTGCTGCGGGCGTCATTAGCGCTCGAATTAAGGAAGTCATCGAGAGCTTCCTGGTCCGAAGTGTCCGTCACCAGCAACTCATCCAGAGCGCACACCTGGCTGCCCCTTACCTCCTCTGTACAAACCGATGCACAAACACAGTGTTAGCGAGTAATAACACAGCCTCGATCACCTTTTTTTATGTACTCCCCACCCCCGTCACTATCATGCTCCTATTCACAGGCGAGTTCTCGGTGTGAGCCCTCACCCTGGAGTTGCAGGTACCCGGTGGACAGGTAGCGCTCCATGTCGTGTTTGAAAGCCTCCTCGTGTATCTTCTGCTGCTCCTTCAGCTTGTGCTGTGTCGCCTGCTCAAGTTCTGCCACCTTCCGCATATGGTCCGAGTCAAGCTCCTCTGGAGGAACACCACACAACAGTTGAGGCGGTCGTGACCAACGCCAATCATCCTGGTCCATTTTGCGTGTGTCGAGTGACACTCCAATTCAAATTCAATTCAATTCAAGTTAAGGATATATTTGTTGATACTGCTGGATTCCCAGTCTGAGTTAGGAAACTTTAAAACCAATGTTCACTGAGTCCAAGTTATAGACCACAGGATCAAGTTATTCAGTTCTAAACCTCTACAAATCAGGGTTGAAATGGTTGCCTGAGCCTGACGATGATCTGACCTTTAAGATCCGGTTTGGCTTTTCTGGCTTTTCTGAAATACTAGAGAAGCCTGAATTTGGGTGAGGGGGCGATTTCTGGTTGGGTTTAAATATTGTTGTTAATGCTGTAAGCGGGCCGGGTCCAGATTTAGCACATAATGCATCAGGGAATATATATATATATATATGTAAATGTTAATGTAGGTCACAATACCCATGATGGACATCTCACCTTTTAGGGCCTCCAGTTCTTTTCTATAAAAATAAATAAAATAAAACGCATGGCAGAAGTTGTAATTTTTTCTTCATCATTTGTATCTTAATTAAACTGTTCATTTCACCCTAATGATTTATCACACAATACCTTTTTTTTTTCTTAAATTTCTCCAACTGGTCGATGTGATGTTGCTTAAATCTCTGCTGGTCACATTTAGAGCACAGGGTTTCAAGGTAGGCCAGCCTGCTTTCCATTTCCTCAAAGTCGGCTTCTAAACGTGCTGTAGACAGAAGCAAAGACCAAAATGGACATCCTTAGGAAGCTCTGGGCTACAACATGATCAATTATTCAAGACATCGGATATGCTTACGCAACCTATAGCATTATATTCTAATAGTCCCTTCTGCCATCAATGCCATTTATTGATCAAAAGCCACATCGATATCTTCTCTCGAGGGTGGAGAAATGTACAGTCAAATCTTACAAACAACAACTTCCAGATATTCACATGCACATTTCATGATCAGCATTTATTCAATACTAGCTTCATAAATCTCCATTTGGATACTTCTAAACTTTTGAAACTGACGAGAAAGGCACAGTAGTGTCTGAAATGTTGTTATACATTCCTTTTGCTTTCTACATTTTCACCTATCGTGTTGCCAATTTGCCCTTTGCGTTAACCCTTGGTGTTTAAAGGTTACAGCAAGTCGGTACCCCATGGCTATAAGAATTGAGTGAGGCGCCTATTGCATACCAGTAGTAAATTCTAAAACCTTTTTCTCAGATGATGACTAAACAGCATGCGTTTTTAATCTTTGACCTACCTATCCTCCCTGAGGCCATCTCCAATTGGTCATTAAAGCCCGGGAGACCATGAATCTGCTCCTGCATCTGTGACATGGCTGATCTTCTCTTCTCCCAGTGAGCTGACAGCATGACCACATCCCCATCCAGAGCCTGGGAGACAAAGCATTAACACAATGTATTACTCCCCAGATAGTATTAAAGATATTATATGCATCCTGGGAAATGTATGCACCTCAAAAGTTGATCACTATGTTTGCTCCAATAAACCAATGAAAAAGGAAAATACTTTTACAATCTAACCATAACGGGCATTATAAGCACACGTGCATCTGTTAAGGGTCAACATAACATTTTCAGGGATGAAGATTATTAAGGAAGTATGACTCCCAATCATCAATTGAAACAAACCATGCCCATGGTTGGTTTTACCAAAAGGTCAAATATGTTATTTTAAAAAAATGGTAAAACCGAAACTAGCTTGGGATGCTTCAAAAACAACAAAAGCCAGATGGAAATCATAACAATATTGCTCAGGGCAATTTGGACGTATACCTAGTTAAGTATAAAAAGGTATCACCCCTTAAACATCTGTACACGACCATAGTTCAATACAGCTGTTGTGGCAGTGCAGTCTAAAAGAGTAAACGGTTGTAAAATAACCCAAACCTCTGCATTCTGAGCACACTCCTTGGTTCCTCTGTGCAGCAGTACCCAGTTCTCTTCATACCTACACAAAGATACATTCGTAAAATCCTTACATTTGCTACCGTTTAATTTAAACGCAAATCAAAACTTGAATGGTATTGTTTGGTAACTGTGGTTCCTTCTGAAACACGGCACTTCAAAATACATCATCAGGAGTGAGGGATCAGTCTGTAGCTCCTCCAATAGACTGCTAGGTTAGAATATCTGACAAAACATGCTGCCCACCAGCTTTCAAAGTACAATGCTGCCACAGTAGTAGCTTTGCATCTATTTGATCCCTGCCTATTTTCTACTGTAGTTCACCAAAACACCTTGAAACAACTTGAATCTTACATACTTATGCCACCAATAGAATAAGCAGGCCAATGGCGACCAAGCGCGCAGTACTTCCTCCCTCACTTTAAAAACCACCAACCGCCACTGATGTCCACAATTACCTGCTCAGGAGCTCTAATCCAGCAGTGAACTGGGGAGGAAATTCCTGGAATCTAAGGACCACAGAATTGTCCACATTTAGACAGAAATAGCACACTGGGCGAAACATTTTGTACAACAACCATGGAATATCTGAGACTCTACACTCAAAAGAAGCTTTTATATATATATATGAAATGGGCGTACCTGGGTCTTTTCTTGACCTCTTTGGACCTTTCACCGAAGGTCTTGATGCTTAAAAATAGAGGGGCAAAAGAACAAGTTTGATTATTTACTTTCCATGGTAAACTGCCTCATCATTTCAAGCAGGCGCAGTTGTTAAATTACAAATCGATTAGGCCAACATTTACTTCATAATGTACATGGTTCGTCATTTTGTAAGTGTGCTACAGAAGGTCACCTGCATACACCTTTTCAGAATAATACAAAGTAACAATTTCCTTGGGTATGAAATGTTTAAATGATATAGTCTATTATACCAGATGCAACTATTTATCAAGAGTCCTGATGATGGAACGTTTCTGATACAGAGCCCCAACCAAAGTCAGTCATGTGATGAAGTCCAGCATGTGACCAGCATCAGCTGAGATCCATTAAACGACCAGCTGAAGGGTTAAACTGGTCCCATTATAGCGATATTAGGGTATATTTGTGACCAAGAATACTTGGCGTATCATCAGACACACCATCAAATAGGACAATAAAAAATAGGACTGGTGTTAGGATGTACACACCGTGTATGTCTAAACATCATGTGCAGCCTTTTTTTAATGAAACGTGTTGTGGGAAGGCAAATAAATGAATGTCTTACCCGGAAGTGAAGTCCTGATGCACTGTTTGAAGACGCTCGCGGAAATTTCCCAACATCTTCTTCCCCTTTCTGAAATACTGAATCACTGGAACCTGAAAAATACATGCATCTCTTAAACAACACAACTCTAAGACAACATGTCAGCCAGTTTAACTGTCGGCGGACGATTAGGTTTTTAGTTTTGTGTTTGTGTCCGACCAAAGTTAGTACAGTAACACAAGGCGACACATAAACGTTGTGTATTTTGTTTACACCGCGCTGTCAATTCGCCTTCAACTGGCCCAACATGGCTTCTTCTTCGTCACTAGGCTGGGGTGGCAGGGAAAGCTAGTGCATTGCTGCCCTCTATCGTTGTTATAACATAAAATAAAAGAGATTCATACAGATGCAATAAGCTGTCCTCGTATATCTGTCAATACATGAGTGTTGACTCCGCGCTGAGCCTTCTTCTGCACGAATACCGGTAATAGTTTATTTATGTTCAGCATCTGGAGGTGTATGAAGATCATCACCACACGTTTGTTACTCAACGCGTTGTAGGCCCGACCGGACCGGATGTGCGCCACAGTTGGTCGCAAAGGCAGTCCAAACTTGTTATTTTATGTCCGTTTTAATGTATGTAGGTATTTATTTGCTTTTGATACCAGCTACCCTCCTGATATTCCTCACATATTCATCAGCCTTATTCATTTGAATGTCACCGACGTTAGATTTAATAATAATAATGTTATTAAATTATTACCCCAGATTGAAGCATTACATAGACCTACATTTATTTCAAGGAAGTAAATGTATTTAAAGAAAGAGCTGTATAAAGTGTACATGGTTGACTCTGTACGCTGTTTAATCAAAGTGTGGTTATACTAGGCGTTGGCTACACCAGAATTTAAGCAAGCATAGCCAGGAACACCTTTCTCTTTGGCAAATTGAGATGATAAGAATGAGTAGTCTATAGGCTTAAGGTTTGTCTTCAAACTAAGAACAAATATTAGAAAAATGGGGGCATCTGGATGTCATGAGGGTGGGTGTTTTTGACGCGGCCTATTTCATTCTATTCCAAATTCCAAATGTATTTTAATTTCCATAAAATAATTTCTATAGTAGCAAAGAAATTGTTTATCCACTGCATGCCATCTTTTTTTGTTTTACTAATAGAACATAGACACACATGTGTGCGTTTGTGTGGCGCAGGGTTTGTGTGTGTGCGCGTGTGTTTGATATGAGATGTCAGTAGAAGAAAAAAACGTGTATATTTGCTATCAGTGGCACGAACACTCGAAAATTCAATATGCTCTTCATTCACCCAGAAAGGAGGAGGGGGATGTTATCCTTGCAGTTCCTTCTCTAGGACTATAAACCTGCCTTTGTGCACACTCAAGCTTATCTTTGTTTCGTGGTCTACAAAGAGGTAAAGTATAGATGCTTGATGGAATAATGGGGGTGGTGGTTGTTTGCCTTTTCTATTCATTGAGAGTTGTGATTTTATTGGGTTTGTGTTAAACATATTAAAAAATATTCTGCTTTTTAACCAAACGGAACAATATTCTGCTTTTTAGTTATTCAAATTATAGTGTGCATCTCTATTTCTATTTCTCTGTTAGGAAAAGCCATGGGATCATTGATGCTCTATGCTTGTGTTGGGGCACTGTTGGCAGGTATGAAACCCTCAAGGATTGTGATGAATGGCTCCGAGATTATGAACCCCTTCAAATGTGATGTAAAGTAGCATGAAACCTCAAAGGGCTGGGACACTTGTAGGCTAACTTGAAGTATGGAGAGTAGATATTTGACACTTTCCAATATGGGTACATTCATGTATGATTAAATAACATTAGTTCATGCATTAACAGTCATTCCTTAACAGTTAATTCATTCTATAAAAAAAATCCTATAACCCATCAACCATCTAAGCCCTATGCTAATGATGCATATGACTTAACTAACATTAATTAATGGTTAATCTATATAGCCTTATTGTTAAGTGTCAGATGTTAATTATTTTGTTGCATTGGAAATGTAGTTGGATAATTTATAAGTAGTAGTAGGCTAATTTAATAAGTAGGCTATGAAGGTGATAGTGTACAGCGACCCTGTCAATTGTGTGAAAAATACATACAGACAGTTCCAAACTTTCACATTTGTTTTTTTGGGGGGGGCAGCAATGTCATTATTTTCGAATTCATTAAATATTTCTTTGTTGATAGATTTTGTGTCAAATAGTTCATTCATCTATTAAGTATTCGTGTAATAAGTGAGGTAATGTACACCGAGCTGGTCATTATTGGGACATAAACCCCGACAGGTGACCACGACAGGACGCAGAGGAGATGATCTAACTGGAAGGGATCTCAACTATTCATTAATGCATGCACAAATAAATTCATGAACATTTAAAATACTTCAAAATATGATTGTAAACATTATTTTATATTTCTCCTCTAAAGTGTGCCACGGTTGTTCCACGGGACGAGATTTCATTGCAACATTTCTACCTTCCTCTAACTCCTTTTGGTGTACGCGGAACCAAAAGCAACAATTGGTTCTGACGGCCGGGGAATCCGCAGCCACAGTTAACATTGAGGTGTGTGCTAGGTTCGCTCCTCCTTTAGGATGATTGTTTATGAATTAACCGTAGGCCTATGGCCAATAAATAACGTATTAGTTCACGTTTACAATGTGTTTGATAATTGTTTGCTCCATATGGAATGCGAGGGAGAGAAAGGTGACCATTTAGTTTTTGATGTTGATTGTACATATTTCAACCATCTCAAAACGAACATTATACATTTTGTTTATTATAAATTATTACATTGGAATGGAAAAACTAATTCCCATGGTATCATAGTAGAATACTCTGATTAAATATTTTTTTCATCAGAGTATTCATGTGTTCATATTTGTATCAACTTTAATAAATAATGTAATGTAATTTGTATAGTGGATGATCCAAAGTAGTGGTCACATTGTTTAGTGTTTTAGGGTGCATCTTAAATTGGCTGGACTTAAACTAAACAGTTGGTCTACTTAGATCTGCGAGATGAATTCCCTTACCACCATGTAGATGTGTAGATAGGCATATTATGAAAATGCAAATAAAGATGTGTCTGCTTTACCACACTAAGAACACGAAGAAGACGATATAGGCAGAATAATATCAGCACGTCATTCTTCTGCAGGTGGCTACGCTGAAGTTCTCCAGTCAGCTGACTCTGTCTCCGGGGGAAACGCGCTCGGTGACCCTGCGTAATAGAGCAGGCCTCGGCAACCCACATTCCAAAGAATCAGCTGTTCACATTGCATCCACCACCGATATCTCTGTGGTTGCAGTCGACCACCGCCCCAACACGCGCGACGGCACGGTGCTCATCCCGACAGACCAGCTTGGTGTGGACTACATTGTGTTCACCCCTGCCAACAGACATGATAAGCAGCTGCTGGCTGTTGTCAACGGGAACAGTCACAACAAGTTCACTTACACGTTTGGTAGATCGCTGCTTGGGAAGGGAGGGACAATTGCCTTGAAACCCTATGAAACCTTCGTCTTACAAAGCAGTAAAACTCTGACAGGGATGCAGATAAAATCACAGAAGCCAGTGGCTGTGTTTTATGGGCACCATGGTTGGTATTTTAGCGTCTCTTGTGACCACATTTACAAACAACTTCCACCGTTGAGCCAGCTTGGAAAAGAATACATGGTGCCCAGTATTGGTCAGGCCTACTCCAAGGTGTACATCATCGCTTCTGAGGACGATACAGAGGTGTCTCTGCAAAGAGGGAAAAAAACACAGAACAGGTCAAGATGATGATTATATTCATTATTATTACGTTAGAATGCATGTTTGTTTATGGAAACAGGGTTATTTAAAAGATGCCCCTCTGGATCAATAAGATACAGGAAAAACACGTTTTCTTTTTCTGTAGTCATTTACCTTGCATTTCTTTTCTTCATTCTGGTCCATTCTTTCATTCCTACTTCATATACAAAAATCAGAAAGCTAAAGAAGTTTGGAGAGGTCCTGACAAGTAATGTCAAGCCCAAACATCCATTTACCGTCACGGGCAACAAGAACCTCATGGTGGTGTTAATGGGCTATAAACGTCATCTTCCCATCATGCTGATACTGCTACCCACGGACAAGCTAGCCAGTGCCTGGTCACTGAAGACAGAGGACGCGCTGAGCAGCACAGCTGTTATTTTCTCAGAGCGGGAGGGTTCCGGCAGCGTCCAGGTATGCTCAAGGTCCCGCTGTAGCTCCCCGACATGGAGCCACTTCCACTCAGGAGGAAAGTGGGTGTGGGCCAACATGCCCCTGGGGAAAGGGAAGAAACACGTGACAGTCGAAGGGGATTCTGGCATGGTGGTTTACGTCTACGGAAGAACACTCGACAGCTATGCGACTGCTGGAGTCTGTTCTGAGGGTAAGGGACACAGATGACAGAGGTCGTCTGAAGCCATGTGTTCAGACAACTCAATGAAAACCCAGGACTTGATTAGAATTCCTTGTTGTTTTTTGAATGTCCAAGTCGAGTCTAACAAAACATGGAGCTGCGTTTGTAAAACACATTTGACAGGCTCCACTGTTTCTCCACAGCCCTCCCTTCCCCCACACCACCCCCAGACCCTTGTGATGGAGTGTCATGTCGAGAGAAGGAGGTTTGTGCAAAGGGTGCGTGTGTCCACGTCTCAACAGCAACATGCAAGGCAGTAGGGGACCCCCACTACCAGACCTTCGATGGCCGTCGTTATGACTTCCAGGTATGAAGCCGACTCACAGGCTATCTTTATTCTTAACCGGTGGGCAGCTGGGAATCTGGGAATCTGGCAACCAGGAGGCTGCTGGTTCGCATCTTGGCATAGAGCCAAGTGGCGCTGCGTCCCTGAGCAAGGCATATGACCCTAACTGCTCCTGAGGAGCTGGCTGTTGCCTTGTTGATGCCACCCGTGCTGTATGAATGGGCCACAGGTAACAAAGGCACTACCGTATATACAATTTATGCTGAAACATGTGTCTTTCCCCCCAAGGGTACCTGCACCTACATTATGACAACAGTCATTAAGCCTGACAAAGACCATACGCCCTTCACTATAACAACCAAGAACGACCACCGCGGTAACCGTAGAGTGTCTTTTGTGAGGACGGTCAACGTCAGCATTTACGACCTGAATGTCATCATAAGCAGACACAGGGGGAAAGTCCTGGTAATTTACATCTCCTTTCTTCTCCTCATCTCGTATTTGATACACATGTTTTATTTGCACAAGGTACAATGTTGAATTGGTTCTGAATCAGAAACCAAAGCAAAACAGCAACCAGCGAGTTAATTACCCAAACAAGAAACGCAACGCTCCTAAGCAAACATGTCTTCGCATGCGTGTGCTTGAATCTGGAGATTAAACTGAGCACACAATTTAACAAGAAAAACACGTGAAGCTGAGAACGCGGGAACAGCGCTCGGGCCAAGAGACCGTTGAAGTTGTGCCAATGATTAAAAAACAAAACAAACACTGAGGCATTTCCACCCCTAGATCATAGCAAACCCAGTCATCAGATATGCCATTCTTTACCTAACGTTTCTCATCCAACCTTCAGGTGAACGGTGAGTTACTATACCTACCGGTCAGTTTGTCTAGCGGTCGGGTGTCGGTGAAACAGGCCGGACAGTATGCCGTTCTCTCCACTGATATCGGCCTGACGGTCAAATACGACTGGAACATGAGACTGTACATCTCAGTGCCGTCCTCCTACTACAAACACCTCGGCGGGCTCTGCGGGAACTACAACGGAGACGGGAAAGACGACCTGCCCACTCCAAGTGGTAAGGAAACACTCAGAAATACTGTCTAAATACTTTTAGACAAAAGTGTTGAAGTTAAGTGTAAAAGTTGTCATTAAAGTGCGTTGAAAACATATGGTACAATAAACGAATTAGGATATGATGGAATAAATTTTAGTAGGCCCAGGGGCGTAGCCAGGACATTATTTCTCGGGGGGCCAGATCGGACCAGTGTTTTATTTGGGGTGGCCATCCTCTGACCAAGGGTGGCCGAGGCCCCCCCTGGCCCCCACGTGGCTACGCCCCTGAGTAGGCCTATTGCAATAAGCAATATTTGCCATAGGTGTGATCGGTACAATAGCGCTTTTTGTACAATCTCTGACAACGTCTACCCTTCAAGGTGCTAGTGTGTCCACTGTTCTCAAGATGATCCGTTCCTGGAAGGTGAAAGACTTTGACCGTTTCTGCAATGATAATTGTGGCGGACGCTGTCCTTTTTGTGAAAAGAAGCAGCAACTTCACTACCTAGGCCCCAAACTATGTGGGCTCCTGACCAAACAAGATGGGGCCTTTGCAAGCTGTCACAAAACAATTAACCCTCAAATGCACACTGCAAACTGTGTGTACGATGTGTGCACCAATAAAGGTAAGCTACATGTATTAAAGGACATTTCAGACTTGTTTCCAGATGCAAAATAGTTGCCAAAAAATACAACAGCAGACATATCAGATGGTAGAACTACCTAATGGTTACTGCAAATTGACGTTTTATGGATAACATTTTACTTTTTTTATCAACAAATGTGAAGGATAGATTATAACAGTATTAATCCGCCAAATGAGATATGTAATTAACCAATCAATTAATAGCTTGAGACCAAAGCTATTAATTGAATGCCTAAGGTTAAGGCTTATAGCCTACCTAAGCCTTAGGTAGGCTTATACAAAGAGAAAACACCAGGAGACTGCTACGTTGAAATGTCCAGTATCTAGCAGGACCGTTTACATTAGACATGTAATGGAGAAAGAGTTCAGTTGACAGCAATGTAAATCAAAGCCCATGACAAACAATGAAACAGTTTGGAACACAGAGGCAAATATTGTGGCTGTGCGTAATCCATTGGTTAACCGGTTATCTTTTTTGTGTTATTATATTTTGAAAGTGTGTTTATCTTAAGAATACAACTAGGAGTAGAAGAGTCCAACCAATATTCCACCAGACAATTAGTCCAAAATCATTGTCTGTATAAAGTTTTTTCAGTGAAATTATAGTCTTTATTTAATTTTTTTTTTTTTACTGTTTTTGTGATTATTGATAACTTAATTTCTATAACTTAATTTCTTTTTTTGTGGGTTCGTTTTCAGCGACGTCTGCTTTGGAGTAGTGATATTGATATAAACAAAGTTGTGTGTGCTGTTTGCCTGGTTCCAAAGGTGCTAAACAGATTCTGTGTGACAATCTCAAGAGCTACAGTGATGAATGTATATCTGAGGGGGCCAAAGTCAGTGCAGAGTGGAGGACGATAACCAACTGTCGTGAGTCACACAGGAAATATTACATTGTAGACTATGTTGTTCTGTTGCCTATACTTTGAAATAATGTTCATACTGTGTAGTAATAATAATGTCAATGATGGGATGTTAAGCAAGGTGAACCATATAATCATTATTCGAGCGATCACTGATAACTGATCCCTCATCATTCATACAGATGAATTGAGCAATCACAGAAGCCAAATGCATAGCATATTCTGTTCGTACTAATATCTACACCTTCTGTCTTAAACCGAACCCCCCCCCCACCCCCACAGCCCTCTATTGCCCAGCGGGGAGTCACTATGAAAGCTGTGGTTCGGCATGTCCATCAACCTGCACGTCCCGGGACACTGAGAAAACATGCAAAGACCTCTGTGTGGAGGGGTGCTTCTGTGATGAAGGCCTGCTGCTTAGTGGAGATAGGTAAGGCTACAATACATCACTTACACTCGTACGTACAACAGTAATTATCACCATCACCATAACCATAAGCATAGTTATATAACAATATACCTCAAAATGTTGTCAAGCTCCAAGATACATATTAATCCAAAAGGTTGTTGTTTATATAATGAGCAAGTACATTTCTGTCAACATATAGACTCAAATCAGTCAAAGTATTTAGGGAAAAAGTAATAACTAGTGATACCTCTTACAGAAAACCTACTAATGATGCTTGATTTGGGTCCTATGATCATCTAAGTGACACCGGTTTGGCGTCTGTGTTTTCTCAAAGTGAACTACATGTATGTGTTTCAGATGTGTCCCCCAGTCCTCCTGTGGCTGTCAGCAACAAGGAAAATATTACCCACAAGGCAGTGTGTTCTGGGGTGACAACAAGTGTAGCAGTAGGTGCAACTGTGATCCAAGTGGAAAGGTATGGAAAGTGTGTGTTTTGTGTCCGTGTTCTTATATTGCATTGTGTTTGACTTCCGCCCTTATATTCCAATACTCCATGGTAATGATGTGTACACATTAGGCCTTTTTTTTAAATGTGCCAATGTTCTTTCAACAGAAAATATTTTATAATGCAATGTTAATGAGGAATCTGAACTTTAGGACATATTCCAAAGGCCTGGAATGTTTGACTGCAGTGGGTTACCGTCACTATGATGTCTGTTTGTATTATATTGTCATACATTACCTCTTATTCCCTAGGTGATGTGCAAACCGCATGGCTGTGGGATGAGCGAACACTGTACCCTTAAGGGGGGCATTCGAGACTGCTACCCGCTCTCCTCTGCAACCTGTCAGGCCACGGGTGACCCGCACTACAGCACGTTTGATGGCCGCCGATACGACTTCCAGGGCACCTGCACCTACGTACTCTCCCAGAAGATCGAGAGTCCTGTTGCTGACCTCGTACCGTACCAAGCTCTGGTCCAAAATGAGAACAGGGGCAGGAACAAAGCCGTGGCCTACACCAAGTCTGTTTCGCTGACGGTGTACAACCGCACCATCAGCATGAGCAGCAACAACCCAGGAAAAGTGCTGGTAAGAGTCGAGCCTTTTGTGCGGCCACACGCCACAAGGCGGACGCTCACCCTTGCCACAGTTTATTCCAAATTATAACCGTAAGTCATTTGCCCTTCGGGTTGATGAACGCATTCATTTGTTAATAAATGCTTCGATTGACTGCTGTTCAATATTAACCTTAACAAATATGAACAAATAGGCAAATAGCAAACATCTGACAAATCTTTAAAAGGGAAGAAAACCATTGCACATTAGCAATACATATTATTTATGTATAATTTTGTATATTACAACCAAGTTAATTCCCTAAGAAAGGTATTGTTACTAACAAACTCTATACTCATTGTTTCCCTACTGTCTGTCTGTCAGGTGAACAGCCAATCTGTAAACCTGCCATACTCCACGATGGACGGAAAGCTGTCCTTGTTCCGGCAGGGCTGCTTCTGCGTTGTGCAGACCAACTTTGGTTTAGTTCTGAAGTTCAACTGGAGGAGCCATGTCAGCCTGACGCTCCCAAGCACCTATGCTGGCTCTGTAGAAGGCAAGTGCTGTATGGTAAACAACAGTGAAATGCCCAAAACACTGCTAGCCATCCTGAAATTGTGGTCACTTTGAGAAGTTAGAAGCTGCTGTTGTGATGTGGCACTTTGCTGAGCTCTAAGAACTTATATTTGGGGTCAAAAGTCAGAACTCTCAGATAATATCAAATAACAATCCATGTTGCCTTGCACTGTTTGCTGTTGATAGGTTTGTGCGGTGATTACAACGGTATGCCTGGTGATGACCTACTTAAAGCTGACAAATCCCCATCCAAAGGGCCTACAGACTTTGGAAACAGTTTCAAGGTAAAACAGTGTTCCTTCTAACAGGTTGAGGCCAAGCAAGATACAAACAATGTTCTCTGAAGTTCATATCAAGTTTCCCCTTCAGGTTGGCGGAGACATCGGGTGCACCAGCGAGTGTCCCGGTGGCATATGTCCTGTCTGCGAACCAGCACTGGCACTACGTTACCAGCAGAGGGAGTACTGTGGCATCCTCTCCCACAAATCAGGACCCTTTAGGTGTGCACTGAAAGTGTTGTTTTTTCAAATGCATTTGTGTGTTGTGAGGCGTGTTGGATTTGTACACCCCAGTATCCATCTGATGTTCCATTTATTTGGTGGTTCCATATATTTGCTGGTTCCATTTATTTTGTGGTCTGATTGTAGGATGGCTTACAGTTCGTTGACAGCTTTACATATGTTTGCATTCTAAATAACTAGTCCATTGCCAATGTTTCACAGTTTAATGTATTCCTTGTTTACCTAATATGCATATCCCCAATGCTGCAAAGACTAATGTATTCTTGTTATTATTCCAGACAATGCCATGCTAAATTGGACAATGCTGTGTACCTCAACGATTGTGTATTCGACATGTGTGCGTATAAAGGCCACATTACTGCCCTTTGCAACAGTCTGACAAGTTACCAGGCTGTTTGTCAAACAGCCGGTGCTTTGGTGGAAAATTGGAGGACCCAAGAATTCTGCCGTAAGAGAAGTGCAAAAGCACACACACATACACCCCCCCACGCACACAGAGCCTATAGGTTATTCTCTGCCCCATATGGCTGTAATTTAGGTCAATATGTTACTAACATGCAGATTCGATTGTTATTTTTAAAGAAACATTGCTGCCGTCCTGCCATCATCTTTCAGAGTTCATTAGGTAGAGATGTGTTATCAAAGGCTGATCATTATGACATGTTTTCAAGAGCAGCAATTTACTGGGAACTACTCAGTCAAGAAGACATTTTGGAGTGCTTTAGCAGCTGTATAATTTGTACTACTGTGTCTTCAAGCCAGTGAGGGCAACACTTTACACCTACGGCCATATTAAATAATAGATGTTTTCCATATTTGGATACCTATATCTACAAAAACTACATTGGCGCATTGTTAATATCACCAAGATTGTGATTGCAAAATGAACGCGCCCACTTGGGCTTCGGAAACACATTTAGTATGCACACACATTTGAATTGAGTCCTTTGCTGCCCCTCCGCTCCTCAGCCCTGTCCTGTGGATACAACAGTCAGTATGAAACATGTGCCAGGCCGTGCCCCCAAACCTGCATCGGCCCCCCGGAGGGCTGTGACATGGATGGCCCCTGCGTTGAAGGCTGTGTCTGCAACGATGGATTTGTGCTCAGCGACGATAAGTGTGTTCCCATGGCAGAATGTGGCTGCCAGTTCAACGAGCAGTACTACCGCAGCGACCAGGTGAGATACCGCTCACATTTCGATAAGCTTGTACAATTATATCTTTACAACAGCCAGCCAGTGGAAATCACACTAAGAAATAAAGAAATAAGTCAAAATCAGAAGCAGAATTCAGTCAAAAATACACATCGTCTTGCACTGAACACATGTTTACAGGAGACCCTCTAATCGTCATTCCGTCCAGGTGTTTTACGGCGCAGATTGCAGGAGCAGGTGCGCCTGTGTGGCAGGACAGGTGAAGTGTGACGACTCGTTTAGTTGCTCAGCCAACGAGAAGTGCGCTCTGGAGTCGGGCGTGTTCTCCTGTGTTCCCAAAACAAGCAGCTCATGCTCTGTGTTCGGGTCCCGCACAGTGACGACACTGGATGGACAGGTAGGGACCTTAATACCAGGATCCATTGAAACTGATACTAAAATTATCAACGCATCGATTTACTTTGGTTTGGTCCTCCATAGTAAACAAGGGTGTATATTAGGGAATGGCATTCCACCCATTTATGATACTTCAATCTCTTCCTCTCTTCCTCCAGTCATATCCGTTGTGGGGAGATTGTGCGTTCCTTCTATCGGAGGTGGAAGTAGAGAACGGAGCGATTTCTGGTTTCTCTTTGTCGGTGCAACAGAACACCAGTAAAGATGGCCATGTCTACCGCAGTGTGACCTTGAAAGCATACAGCGTTGACATCACCATGAGGCCTGGGGTGGTCTGGGAAGTCCTGGTATGATCCACAGCTTCAACTGAAAGAGACACTCTTATTTTTGTTGTCTTCACGTCAATCATTCATTCATTTTCTCTTTCTTATAACCACAGATTGATGAAATCCGAACCAGCCTCCCTCTTTCACTGGCCGATGGCAAGATGCGGTTGCATCAAGGTGGCAGCAGCATCATCATAACAACGGACTTTGGCTTACAGCTGACCTATGACACTCGAGCAGGCGTGAGGCTAACGCTCCCGTCCACCTACGGCGGCGCATTGCACGGCCTGTGCGGCAACTTCAACGGTGATCCGTCGGACGACTTTGTGTTGGCCGGACAAACCGGAGCCCAAACTGCGGAGAGCTTCGTCGCAGCGTGGACAATCAAAGAGGTGCCTTGTGAGCCAGGATGCAAGGGCTCATCATGCAACGAAACAGGAGGAGGGAAGAGTCCGAAATCTAAAAACTGTGACATCATCAAATCAACGAAGGGCCCATTCGTAGCCTGTCACAAAACAGTGACACCTCTTCCCTACTTCAAGGCTTGTGTCAGGCAAGTTTAGCGTTACTTCACAAGATAACAAGTGTACAATTTTTGATGGTCAAATAATGTTGATTTCAAAAGTGATGGAAGTTCAGTTAAGTTAAAAACTGTGAGCTCCCTGTGTCTCCAGTGAGATGAATCGTGAGGGCAGCGGGCAGGACGTGGCGTGTCGGCACATTCAGGACTACGTTTCCGCCTGTCAGTCGACAGGTGCTGTTGTTGCCGAATGGAGGGTGGATGGTTTCTGTGGTAAGTGTTTCCTACCCCTTATGTAAGCTTTTCCAGCCCATGCACATTTGCTCAACAGACATGGTCAACAAAGCGTTAACCTCCAAACACAAGCCTAGTTAAATTGTGTTCATGTGTTGACATTCAAAACTGACTTGCCAATTTAGAACGGAATTGTCTACTGAGCAAATTAATCAACTTTGGAGCTTCTGATTGATGGATATTCATATTGACTCTTTTATCTTACCACATTTGTGTGGAGTGAGGGTCAGCACTTCACCCCAGCAACCTACTTTCACTAAAGTGGCGAAAAATAACCCCCCATTTGAATCACTGAACCTCAAAACGGCAAACAATTGCCTATGTCTGAAATGAGGCGCTGCTCTGCTTCTGCAGTCGCTTCCTGTCCCGGTGGGACTCACTACGAGCTCTGCCCGGACACCTGCACCGCCACATGCGCCTACTTGTCCGAGGCCGGGCCGTGTCCCATCTGCCACGAGGGTTGCCAGTGCGACGCGGACCTGGTGTTCGATGGGGGTCGGTGTGTTCCCACTGAGCAGTGTGGTTGCTTAGTGGACGGCCAGTACTATAAGGTAACTCCGGCGGGTCAGCCTTCGTGTCTTCTCGTATATAAAATCTACTTTTGATTGAACTTTGATTTCACGATAACATTCTTGATCATAAAGAGACAACATTTAGTTGCAACCGCTTGTTATTATTTTTTATAAGGCAGCATAGGCCACATTACTGTCGGGAATACGTTTTGTTGTTGGAACAGTTTCCTTTTCTGGTATCCAGTCAGGTGTATCAATATTCCATGACGACTGCTCCGAGAGATGTGAGTGCGGCGCTGGTCGGTTTAAATGCAACGCTACCAACTGTCAGGAGGAGGAGAGCTGTGACGTCAAGGATGGAACGCTGGGTTGCTACCCGATCGGTAACACATTGTTCAAGATTCAACCCCCAAATCCTGAAAGCCGGTTCATTTTTATTCCTCTATGATTCCACCATCTTTCTTCTCTCTCTACTCTTCAACTGCACTACAACAAAGCACTCTACACTATACTAAAGGGTAATACTGTTTTTATTATTTAGCATTATCCTCTAGTGTATCTTAATAAATACTCTGCGATCATACTGCAGTAGAAAACAATGATTTGATGTTATACTATTATACAACAAGATACTACAGCATGATGTTACACTATACAATACTACACAAATACAATACTACTATTCTACACAACACCATACCATTTTCTGTCTTTAATGTACTTCACTAATACTATGCGGTCCAATTCAATCCTACCGACTATGCTATCATGACTCCTGTGGCCTTTGTGTCCTAGACCCCTGTGCGGACGCGGGCTGCAGACTGAAGGAACACTGTGAGGTACAGGAGGGCCTGGCCGCGTGTGTCCCGGACTCCAAGGCGCTCTGCTGGGCCTTCGGAGACCCCCACTACAAAACCTTCGATGGCTGGACCTACTCCTTCCAAGGGACATGCACCTACGTCCTGGTCAACACCACAGGTTTCAGTTACTAGATATTTCAATGAGCATGAATAGAATGTTGGAATTGAGTATCGAGCTGCACGTGTATATACGTGTATATATATCATATGTATATTATTTGGTCATAAATGCTTGCCTGTGTATTTGCCATGTAAATATAAATTATTTGCAAATACCTAATAAGATGAACAGAATTTCATCATTTCTGATCGACTGAAAGCAGAGATTCATTGTAGGCCTGCCTTCATGTGATGTCGCTGTAGGTCAAGATCCGGACCTCCCAGGTCTTGTAGTGCTGACTAAGAACGACCTGCGGGGGGATTTTGAAGGCTCTTTTGTTCGCACCGTCAGTGTGGAGCTGCTAGGTTACACCATCGAGGTCCCCTTCGGCACCAGGGGAAGTGTACTGGTCAGTACCCTCAATTTGTCACGAAAGGAATGATTACAAGGGCTTATTTTCCCTCCATTTCTGTCTGTATGTTAAGAGAATTTCAGGACGACAGATCTTCTAAAATAAATTGCTTAACCTAGCTTTAATGATTATTAATATAAAGGCAGGTAACTCCACTTAGATTCTACCCTTAATTAGAATGTGGCCGCATAAGTCGTAAGATAGGATAACTCCTAAAAAAATAAACATATTTGCATTAAAGTGTTTTTTTTGTGCTAAATATTTAAAAAATGAAATGTGCCTAATCATTACCTAAACATCTCCATAGGTTGATGGTATCAAAGCAGATCTACCGGTTGACCTGGATGGAGGAAGCATCTCCATTACTGAGGCGGGCATCAGGGGGGTCATCCAGACGGATATTGGAATAGAGATCGCTTTTGATTGGACGAACCAAGCTGCCATCTCCCTAAGCAGCAGTTATTTCAACAACGTCGGCGGACTCTGCGGCAACTACAATGGCGTAAAAGAGGACGAACTAAACAAAGGCACAGGTGCTCAGTACAAAAACGTGATCGAGTGGGCCACTTCGTGGAGCGTGGCTGACGGGGACCCTTTTTGCTTCCATCACTGTGAGGGCCATTGTCCCCAATGTTCTCCAGAGGACCAGAAGCGGTACGTATAAGTGGCAAGGACAAAATACATGTTTTACGGCCAACTAGAAATAATTATTGAAATGTTGATCTCAAGTATGCTTCAAGAGTCATGTAGGACATTATTATGTTGGAAATAAAATACAGGAATATGTAAGTCAGTAGGCCTACTTGCAAAAAGTTTTGATATGATATTTAAAAAAATGACACAATTTTGTTTTGTCATAGGTTTACTGGGAAAGAGTATTGTGGCATTGGAGCGGATCAGAAGGGGCCTTTAGCCAGCTGCCATCCGAAAGTGGACATAAAAGACTTCATGTACGACTGCTTGTATGATGTTTGTGTGAACGAAGGGAGACAGGACGTGCTCTGTGAGGCACTGTCTAGTTACACCGATGAATGCCAGAAGGCTGGAGTCACCGTCCTACCATGGAGGGAATTAGCAAACTGCTGTAAGTTTTGATGTTTTCATCTCTTTGGCGACCCGCTTTGGTTATAAGCGGTAATTGTTCCAATCGTCTCAACAGCATTGCCATGAGACTCAGATAGAAACATGCTTAGTAGGCCAAAGGCCCCCAGCATTTAGTTACTTCAGTCGACCTTAACAGACAGTTTGGAGAAACATTAAAAAAATGGAGGTACCTATCTATTAATGGTTTTATATGGCTACACCATTGCTTTTTTGACTACATGCTGAATATTAATCTTTCTTATGAACCAACTAATTGCTGTCCTTTCTGTGTCCTTCCAGCCCTTGCCTGTCCTATAAACAGCCATTACAAACAGTGTGGGCCGGTGTGTCCACAGACCTGCAGTCCTACTCCTGACCTATGCGCCTCAGTTTGTTCAGAAGGCTGCTTCTGTGACCCTGGATTTGTGCTCAGTGGAGAGAAGTAGGTTGTTCTACTTGATGAACTGGATTGTTGTTCCACTTCATGAAATGTGCCAAGTTCATTTTGGAGACCATATGAAAGCGCATTTTTTTAAGTTGCGGTATCTGAAATAAATGTATTGTTGGATTGTTTTTAGTCACTCTCCAAAAATATTGCTATGCTATATATAATTATGGTTTGATTACAATATACCATCTTGTGTAAAATCAAGGCACGGCTGCTCTTGATGAGTTATAAGATTTGGGTTAGCATATTCAACTTTTATAATCCATTAAGAGTTTGTCAATAACAAACCCATCCTTAACCTTAACTATTACAAAAAATGAAACATTTCGTAAAATCCCTCACTACCAAGTGTTGTTAATACATCAGTGTGCCTGTGTGGGAAGATATCGACATCGATCGATCTGTGTCATGTAAATAACCGCTCATTCAGTTTGTATGACTGTCTCACAGGTGCGTGGACAAAGCCACCAGCTGCGGCTGCAATCACGAAGGCCGTTACTACCTGCCAGGCGAGGTGTTCTGGGCTGACTCGGAGTGTGGAAGTAGGTGCGTGTGTGACAGCGCGACGCAACAGGCAGTGTGCAAACCTAGGGGCTGCAAGGCCGGCGAGCACTGCGCCGTGAAGGAAGGGGTTCAGGACTGCTACCCGCTGAGCTTCAAGACCTGCTCAGCCCAGGGAGACCCACACTTCCGCACCTTCGACGGCCACAAGTTTGATTTTCAGGGAAACTGCGTCTACCAGTTTGCCAGCGTGTGTAAAGACACAAAGGAGCTGGAGAGGTTTGAGGTGAGGATGGGCAAAGGAGAGGACATTTGAAAATGTGGGGTTCTGAAATATATAACTATCATTTAGTTAACATTGGAAGAAGTAAGAGTAGAAATGGAAGGCTCTGTTCTGTATTAAATGAAAAGTCTTCACGAGTGGATTCGATGTATCTCATAGATGTTTTCTTGATCCGTATATGTTGGCACTTCTGCCTTACTGTTTACATAAGGAATGTAGGATTTCAGCTTTTTAGCAAATCACATTGATTATTTCATGTTGTTCCTTTCATCTAGGTTAGCCTAGAAAACAATAATCGTGGTTCCAACAGAGTATCTTATGCAAAAACCGTGACTGTGAAGGTCTATGGAAGTACATACAGCATTTCTAAGGACTACCCACAACAAATCCTGGTATGACGGTATTGCATTATCACAGTTCACTCAACATACATGTTTACGCACACATAATAAGTTTAGCCATCACCAAGGATACCTAGTCTTGGTATCGATTCAAATACACAGACTTGCATCGCAAGCATTGCCCCTCAGTGTATTTAATACTCAGCCTCAGTATACTTTATATACATGTAGAGCTACAAGAGAAGTATATAGTGTATATTAGTGGACAGGATAAGAATAGAATAAATCATATAGCAACGTGTTTCTAAATTCCTCAACAGTTTCCAAATGTATTTTTGGTATGTTTTATAATTTAATTTAAAGTATGACAACTATGGCATTGGCAGCACAACAAACTTCTCCTGAACCACTAATGGAAGGGAAAGATCTGATGAATCTGAGCTAATGACATGAAGGCAGAAGCCCATGATATCATGGTGACCAAAAGGTCTATTATGATTGGTCAAGTGCAGTGAAGGTCAAGGTGGCAACTGTTTATCAAAACATGTTATGTGGTCTCT
>JAOPJJ010000008.1:14628280-14643607 GCA_027122795.1 Enchelyopus cimbrius
AGAGGAATAAAATAGGATCACAAAGTGTCACCAACCTGTCTGTAGGTGTTGGTGCCTATAATGGGACGAATCACTGGTACTGCCACTGGTACCTCTTCGCCAACAGTGGGACCTCCTGCCGATACTGGACCACCGAGGACCTCCTGCTCAAAACTTTTGCGATAGAGACAACCACAGGCCAAACCAAAGAAAAAAGAAAGAAGTAAAAACACAGGACGACTCACAACAACGTTAATGATTACAGTACATTGTACAGCAAGGTAATGTATGTTTGTTTAAATATTTAATGTAATTGAAACGTACAGAGCCATTTCAGCCTCCATCTCCTTCAAGCGATCTTCTCCGGTCTTCAGCGCCATACTGATTTGCCAAAAAAGGGATATCAAGATTAAAGTCAAACATTTGATTTGCTGATTTTTATACGGAGTCATATTATGAATCACATTTTGTGCGAAAAAGTTATTTCAACCAACTTTTTTCAAAGAATAATATTCAAGCAAGGACAAAAGCATACATCACAAGTACTTTGCCTCCAAGTTTACCACGGGTATTTATAAAGTATTTTAGTGAACTAAAGAACTCTATAGACTTTACCTTGTATTATGAAGTACACCCTGCAAACCTAGCAGTTGAATGTGCCTTAGCCTTATGTCTGTATCCGCATTCAGCAATGTTGTAAGACAACGAGCACGGTCAACTGTGCAGCGTTATTTTGCTGAGTAGATCATTAGATGACACCTATATGTTACGGCCCAATATTTTCCAGATAGGAATAAATTCCCAAACGCAAAAGCGATTGGAGTTCAAATGCTTAATATCCCGCGCAGATTGAGAAAAACATAGCAGGAAACACTGGATGTGTGAATAACAACGATGGAAGAGCTATTTCCATTGACGGTCGCAGGAAATCAACGTCATTTCTTTTCTTCTTCTTCTTGTTTAGTGGGTATTGGCCGCTAAAATGTTGCTTATTGGTTCATTAACTGCCACCTACTGGACTGGAGTGACGATCATAAGTGCGGCAGTATTTATTTTTGCGTTTTTAAATACAAAAATAAATACTGCTAAAAAATACTCCTAGATTTTATTTGTAATAAAATTATGTTAATATAAAATACATTTTCTCAATTAAACTGTTCTATTTTGTATAAAAGTTATATTGTTTCATTCCCCTAGTAATTTCCGTAATAGTTATAAAATACATCTACTGAAAATCTGCTACATTTCGCTTAGCTCAATGATCACAATGAAACCTATTTCCTTTCTCTGATGAGTGGTTTCTACATCGCAGCAATACATTCTCTGTTTCATTGCAGGGTATACATTTTATTGTTTTCCTGTTGTGGTCTCCAGTTGCAGCTATGTATAACCAAACACTATACTATGCTGTTATCCTATTCTTTATCTTATAATATTTTCTTTGTAACTTCTACCCAAAACACTTCTTGTTGTGACCATTCAAAAGTGGTATTCACTGATAACTCTGAAGTATGAGGCAAGTTATTCTGTGTCTGTTTAGCAGATCGTTTCTCTGTCTCAAGCTCTCGGTCTCCTTCACTCCCTCTCTGTTTCCATACCTCTTTCAAGATTCAAGGCTTTTTTGGCACTGGGACATACATTTATTACAAAAGTAAAATGGAAAAAACACAAAAATAGCACTACAATATTGACATAAATGTATTACAATTGTATAAAATACAAAACATTACAAGTTTAAACTTGTATCGAAAAAGTAAGCTATTTTTGCAGGTATTGATTGGGATAGGGTTCTTCAGGTAATCCATTTGTGTCAAGTGACTGGGCCAAACATTTTCATAAAACTTTGTTGACATTATTTAACACTATGAAATATGCCCCTCTCTCTTTCTCTGTCTCTCCCTGCCTCAATCTATCATTGATTCAATAATGTAAAATGCTTGTAATGCTTAGATTGACACTCATTGTTGACCAACAGACTAATAACAACTTGTTTGAATCTGGATATGGGCAAATCACAATTTAGAGACACCTCTATATCCCTCCTCTGTATCCCTTTAAGTTAAAGCATTAACATGTATAAGTAGTTACAGTATAACAATTACGTAGTATTTTCCTTCTGAACCTATGTAGAGTAGTATGGTAGTAATTAATTATGGAAGCCTTTTCAAATACCATGAGGAGAACCCAAGTGGAACCACACTGCCCATGTCTATATGTGGCCATGTGTAAATATCTGAGGACATAGTCTAACAACCGCGTTTTTTACATTATTATACTAATAAAACCAAACCATGACACAAATCAATATAAATGAATGAAAAAGAAAAGCAGCAGACGTGCCCCCTAGATTGGCCCAATGTAGTATTCTGTGGGGCCCCAGAATTCCTAGCGGCGCCTCTGGATGCTTCTTATTATCTGTCATCAAGCGAGACGTTTGTCTTCCATTGTTTGTCTTCCGTAAGCACAGAATCCACGGCGTGGAGTACACGCCACAGTATCTACCGCCATTGGACTACATACAATGTCGAGCAGTGAATTAAGTTATGTAGGTTGGACCTCTAAGCCGCGAGACTGGACGATTAAACCACACAGTCGTTCAAATTCAAGCCCGCTGATTTAAAGAAGACTTGGGAATGGTGGTAAGGTTTTCCCTGAATTGAAAATTCCCTTATCCAAAAGGAAAAACGCGCCTTTGTTTTTGTGGTCTGTCTGATGTAGGCTACTAGGTGGCTAACGGTCTGTATTCGACGCCAGACATAATAACTAACCCTCTTGCAGTTATATTGTTCAATGTGTTCATTTTGTGATGCTTGGCTCCGGCGGTATAAACGTAGACCAAGCCTTAGCAATAATAATATAAATATGTGATGTAAAACATTAAACTATAGACATAGATGTACAAACATGTATTCACATTTGTGCAGTGTTTGGCTATGGCTTCCACATTTCACACATTGCCTTGTCTCAGGTGCTGTTTCTGGTCTATTTTAGTGGTGTCTACTGGTTCTTCTGGTTTCAGCTAACTAGCCAGCTCAGTGTTCGTGCAGTAGCCGTAAGGGTCTCGTTGTTGCCCTTAGTAACGTGTCTTATCGTGCAGTGCAGCTCAACTTGGTGATGTCTGTAGTCTGCAGGTTAATTCGTCGTCGGATTGGATACGTGTGTTTATATGAACCATAGCAAAACATGAGGACAGTCAAATAAGGCGTTCAATCGAGTGCCGATTTCCGACAAAATTAATAAAAGTCCCTCCCTTGCTTTTATCACAATTACTCTCCAGAAAAGCCGTAGACATAGACACATAATGTTGAGTCCCAACATGTGTTGTTGTGGGGGGCTTCCGCCGAATTTGAATCAAATTCCATAGAATATATGTGCCTATATCTATCTGTAATTGATCAGACGATAAGCTGTTGCGCACAATTCAATCATTTAGTGAAGATGAAACCGCATGGCATGTTTTGTTGAATTCAGAGTTTAATAATGTAATAATCTGTGAGAGTAGCTCAAAAAAAAGCATTGCCTTGTCTATTAATTAAACATGAAATCAACAGATTTTGACGTACAATTTGTCAGTATTTGGGGGTTGCGAAATGCTGATTTTATAATGATTCCCGTGATATATTTGCGGAAATAAACTATAAATTCCGTGTCAACGTTCAGAATGTTGTTTTAGTCATTTTGTCTGAAACAGTTCAATATCCTCATTTAGACTTTGAGAGATTGTCAGGAGGTCTGCTTCTCTAATCACTTTTGGTACAGAGTTCCTGCTCTGTGGTCAAGTAACCCTTTACCCATGATAGCCTTTGCTTCACAGGATGTGATGTCATTTTTCACAATGAAACTCTTATGTTCTTATTTGACTTACTTTGTACCCCAATTCAAATTAGTGTGTGTGTGTGTGTGTGATAGTAGTACAGGTTTTTGTTTGTTTGTTGAAACTCTTAACGTGTTAAACTGGTAGGTTGTTAGAATCCAATTATGGCATCTGAGGTATCCTGCTTTCAGTGGTTCAAAAAGCTGAGGAGGTACATCTTTCAGAATGCCATGTAACACTTTATCTTCTTTTATAGGAGAATAGAGGAGGGTATTTTATGACTGGGTACTGCAGTTGAATTAGAAGTACTTTATTCCTTTACTTTATAGCGTATACCACTACCACCAACCCTTAAAGTTTGCTCTTGGCCCTTCCTCTCATCGCTCAGCTTGCAGCCTGCCTGGGAACATTTAATTTCCCTTGGCCTCTCAAAGAATAGGCTTCAGTCTGGGCACATTAACCCATTTGGGATCCCACCCAGACTGTGTGTCCTCCTAATGCTTTAGCTTCCTCTGCTTCATCAGGTCCTCCCCTCTCCGGTCCGACACTCTCATGTCTCAACTGCTCGCTCGACTTGAGTTCCGGTCTCATTAAGTTATTAAAGTACTTGATGGGGAGTTATGGGGGGGGGGGGGAACTATGGACACAACTAAAAACGGATAAAATCTGAAATTGGTATTAGTGTGGAACACTACGTTTTGCATAGGGTTACGCTATCAAACTGGTTGGGCTATTTTGTATTTTACCGCCTTTTTTAAAGGAATTGTCCAATTCAGTCTCGCACTAGAGTCAAGTCATTGTGTTTTGTCTTTGTTTTTCTACGTGGTTGCACCTGTGGTTTAGAGAGGAGCTTTAGGGGATGTATGCAGGGACTGTGAGCTGGACGCTTCTGTCTGGTAAGTCCCAATGATTATTTGCCTTTTACGTGCCCGTTACAATTCTCCTTTGTCATTTGTTGGAAATGCATGCAAATGTGTCTTTGTTTACTTGTTTTTCTACACACATTTGAATATGACCATTACACAAGTTATTCAAATAGCAGTTATTTCATCACTCAACTAAAATTGGAGCTACCCACCGCATTGTTGAATAGTTAAATTGTTACATTTAAATGTAAGGTATGGCATTGGCACCATGATGGTTTCTTTGTCCACCTGTTTGCATGCCAAAGTTTTCCTTTTGTCTACAAACATGTAATGTGACTTGTTTTTTCGTTCTTTGGAGGGGATGGTCTGACAGGACTGATTTACCATTGCGTTTCACATACAGCTGTTCAAATTGTGGCACATGCCCCAATATTGTCACGTTACATTTTTTATTCATCAAGAATCCGCAAAGTGTAGACGTTTATACTGCTGTGTTTTTGATGATGAGGTCTGTGTAATCAGAAGTGTATTTCCATGCATCAACAACCATTCCGGTGCGTAATTTTTGATCTTGTAATGATACTTTGTTTCTATCACATTAACAATAGGACCGACTAATTGAAACTCCCAAAAACCAAAACTTTCAAACTCACACACCTCTCGGAGCATTGTGTTGAGCCCTTCTTTCGATCCTTCAACACAGTTTGACTTTATCAATAAAATCCCCTCGGTTATGTATTGATCACCTCAAGACTCCTACAAGCTACTGTAAAGCACTTCCACCAAAGATATTTCCATGCCCCACATGTCAATGATATTCATGGAAAACACCTTAATGGTTATTTTTCCCAATAAACCTTAAAATACAAAAGATTATTTTTCATTGATCCCAGATGGGAAATTTGGACATTTAGCAACCACTGTCCCCACTTTGCAGCCAGTAAGATGGCAGTGTGTTGTTGATGTTGTGGAATGTGTGCAACAGAAACAGGAGAGGCTTCAGTGTAAAACAAGACGGGTAGCCATCAATAATTCTCCATCCAACCCCACTCCATTATATTGTAGAAGTGAGACTTCAGTTTCAACACTCCACTAATGCCAAGCTCAGTCTACATGACCATTGACCCTGATTTTTGCTATAGAGAGTACACCCCTAGTGTTATTACCAGTGAAAATCATGATTGAAATGCTTAGCCGGCTGTAATGGTCCTCTGATTTATGGTAGTCAAAGCCGAACCAGTCTTGACCTCTCGCAGGAACCCAGGATAACTTCAAACAGTTCTGTTTATGTCAAGGGTCCAGGTCAAGGCATCGTTCAAATAGAATGTCCCCAATGAACTAGTTGCCAACAAACTGAAAGGATAAAAACAAAGTACACTATCGGTGAGGAACGCAGTCCAACCCATTTGGTTTGGCCAGGGTTGAGAAACAGAAAACGGAGAGCACTGTAATATCGGCTCCAACGTTATCCAAGGACATTTGGTTCCATTCATGATTTGGTGAAAAGCCTACACTACGCCATGCTCATTGATTTAATTTTGAAATGTACAAATCAGATAGGCATATGCACATATGCAAACATTTCATCATTGTCAATCATTTAACAGCTTGTTAAATTAAAGCATACAAGTCATTACTATAGTAGGTACACTCCCGTCTTGGCCTCAGCCTTACCCTCTTTAGTTTAACATTCAAACTCTCCATTTTTAATCATCTTGTATGAGACCTCCTGGTTATTCCCTGTCCTCCCTAAATTGGCTAGCTTGTGCTGCATCACACGGTGGTTTATTTTTAAAGGGCTGTCATTTGACAGTCGCGAGATGTGAGCTGTTCCACTTGGGGAGGATTTTGTTAAGCTTTAAAATACCTGTAATGTGAGCTTGTCATTTGAATGTACGTCCAACAATTCCAGTTATTTTGTAGAAGTGAGACTACTGTTACAACACTCCACTCAGGATGTGCATCCAACTTCCCTCTCATTTTCTGTAGAAGTGAGCCTACAGTTTCAACACTGCATAGAGGAATACCTTGCTTGAGGAGGAATTACAATGTCAATATGGCCACTTTGGTATGTGACTTATTCCTTTGTATAGTCATAAAACTCATCAGCCAACACTTTGTTTGTTTTGCATGACCTGATTATTTTCTGGCCTTTATATGATCTCTTTTAAGCTAATTCAAGCCCCCAATAAGTGCCATGGATCTGCCATGGATCTTGCAAACAATGGCGTCTTCAAGGTTCTTTGTTTAATGGGTTTCACGATGGACCATATATCGAAATTGGTTGTTGACTAAGATGCATACAATTTAAGCAAGAAACGATATTGGCCGCTCTCTTAATAGAAGGCTTCCTAAATTACTACATTGTCAGTTATAAAGCTGGATAGTCCTGCCCAGTTTGTTGACTAACATTTTAGAAAAGTTTCTATCAACGGATAATTCTTAAAAATAAAAAAAAGATCAATGATTTCCTTCATAGCCAACTTTGTATCACCTACCACTCGCACCTTGGAGACCCTTTTAGGACTCTCATTGTATGTTGATCATTCTAAAAACAACCATAAGTTGACTTAAATAAAACATTTGTAAGCATCAACATCTTGTGGAAATAGGATGAACTTAGTCGAAATTACTGAATTAAGTCATTTGTTACAAATGCCATCACGATCTATCAGCTAATAGTCAGTGAAATGCTAAGAGAATATCTATTCAGCTTGAGGGGTGCTCTGTATGAGACTATTTAGATTTTTAGATCAGTCTCTGCTAATTTCGAACCAGTCTTCTATGCTTGGTCATCGGAATCATCTTGCCTGTTAAACACGTGTGCAGATATAGTTTACAGCATTATGTCTTCCTTACAGGGGCATCTATGCAGATGAGTGTTAGGGAGGCAGCAGAAATGTTTCTCTTGTTCCTTTTCTGTTCTCCAAGTACAACTCGACAATTTTACAGACGGCACCTTTTAATGAACATTCAGTGAATGTATGTATTCATCAAACTATTTCTTAGGAACAATAATGATGAAATATATCTACAATCCAAATGCCTTGAGTTGCACCTGTTGGCTCTATGTAAAATGGCCTATATTAATCAAAACCATAATTTCATATTCATAATTGGTATTGGTTTTACAGATTTATCATTGCACAACTAATGTAGCCTTACACTTTGTTTTGGCTGTATGTATGAGTGCATGTCAACACTGACCCAAAACAAGTAGTCTGAATTTATATTACTTTGTAAAAATGGATGGATATGGTAATGGAATATATGTATACAGTCAGTTGTAAACACAACCATAGTGTTTTTATTTTCTGCTGCATTAAGATACATCTGGAGCAGGCCTATAGCGTTTTGTGATTGACTTTATCTTTGTTTAAGGCTCAGAGCGGTGACCCATTGGAAAGAACTGGACAACCAGTGGCAGAACCTTGCTCAGTGGGCCCCACTTCTAACCCCAACATCAAAATGAACAAAAGGTGACACTTGTTAATCTAGTTGTACATTTTAAAACCTGTCGTTGAATGACACCCGTTTGAGACATTTCTCAGACTAATGCAAACACTCTATCGTTTATATTTTGGAAAGTTAACTGGATAATTCATGGGATTTGACAGCTCTTTCGGATTGCTTGGAGTCCATGCTTTAACTATCTCTTTGTGTTTGAACATTTGAGCAGGTTGATGAACAAATTCAAAGCATGAGCGAAACATCATGACAGCTGCCTAATGTGGCCGTCTAACCCTGGTTGCTTGCATTATAGCTTATTTTGTTTCTGTTTCCAGGGTGTCTGTAGTGAAAGGCCACTTCCCAAAGATTACAGACTGTGCTCATTTCCACTATGATAATGTAGACCTGGGCTCCATTGTGGTAAGAGTGTTTTTCGATACTGTAGTCATGGTCTAAAATATTTAGGGATCAGAATAGTTCATAAAGCATTTTTTTAACCATTATTAGAGTGTGTGTGTGTGTTTGCAAACAATGTGTTTTAACACGATTTGGTGCTGTTGCCTGTATTACAGCTCCAGTATGTCAGTGAACAGGACCATGGGGAGGCCAAGTGGGGGGCAGGTCCCTCCTCCAAAGTGTCTTTGGTACAGGTCTCCTGCCAGGTGAGAGAGACACACACGCATACACACACACACACACACCGCCTTCCCCCCCCCCATCCCCTCATGTTATTTAACTTGGCATACCCAACGGTCTCATTACCCAAAATAAAAAGCAAGACTTTTTTACTTGACCCACATGGCCACCTCATTATCCCCAGGCGTTTGGATTTGGTTTCCTCACCTTCTTGAGTAGCCGGTGTGTGATGAGCGTAGTGAGATGGAATCTCTATCTCTGGCCTGATCAGCATGGATACATACACAACCTTTAGCCTGGTGCGCATAGACGGATACTTATAGCCTGGTGAGATAGACAGTAGATACTGTACATACCTTGAAAATATTTGATTTCTCTCTTGCTTTTTTCAGGGTAAATCATGGATGGTTAGACGGTCCTATGAGGAGTTCTGTACTTTGGACGCCCACCTCCATCAATGTATCTACGACAGACGCTACTCGAAACTGGGGCCGCTGCAACCACTTGGGCAGACCGAAGACAAGACGGAGGTACCAAAACCAAGGCCTCCACCAAAGCGCAAATAATGTTTCACTTTCTTTCCTAACGTTTTCCCTTTGTTCATGGTCTTTGTACTGCATTTTAACCCCACCCCTGCAGATGCTCTGCGCTCTGCTGTCAGAATATCTCAGTCGACTATCGGGCATAATCGACAACAAACTCAACTGTGGACCTGTGCTATCCTGGATGGAGGTGAGGTTTGCCTAGATGTACGGGGACATTCTGACACTTTAAATGCTTAATTTATAAATGTTATCGCCTAAATCATTAATATTGGTGGGTTTGAGGGTAAGTGATAATAATCGCACATTCTGGATTTCATTTGAAACAAATGTCTGGCTTATTTTTTATACAAACATCACCATCTAATTTAAAATCCGTCAAACAGACATGGGCACATGACTGAAACGTTACTGGCATCACCCATCCCTACTAGCGCGTATCACCACTACCGCCTATCACCACTCAAACCTATCACTATTTAATGCCTATCAATACTAAGAGCGAGCCTGAATGCTGACAATTGCCACTGATATTATGTATGTTAGGGCAAATTAAACTCCCTGTGTTCAACATAACATAGCTTAGGGAAGTGTATATTTATTGCCCTGGCATAACCCTCCGTCCTTCTGCCCATTAGATTGATAATCGAGGGAATCGCCTCCTGCTGAAGGAGGAGGCGTCTCTCAACGTGCCAGCCATCGCCGCGGCCCATGTTGTGAAGCGCTACACAGCCCAGGCCTCAGATGAGATATCTATAGAGGTATGTGCTCGATTTGTTTCTAGGACAGAAACGCTGTCCGACTATAGATATGTAGAGCACACAGGAGATGGAGCGCCCTACTTCCGGCTAAATGAGTCCCTCCTCTTATCCTGGGCATTTTATTGCATGGTCACAGGATATGACCATATGGGTTTCATGAGAATTATTTTGCTGGTGTTCTTCTTAAATCCTCTTGCAGATTTCCATCTGTCTCGCGGCCTGTGTCATAGTTTTTCATTTTTGTTTTGTTCATTCTTTTTGGATATAAAATGTATTTAATCAAATGACCTTGTTGCGCTATAGGTTGGAGACATACTGTCTGTTATTGACATGCCTCATAAAGACGAGACCAGCTGGTGGCGAGGGAAGCATTGCTTTCAGGTACACCTTCGCACAAGAAGCGTTCTGAAGAAAAGATGCATATCCTAAATGATTAGAGTTGCTTCTTCGCTGCCTCATTAGTTATACCTCTGAATCATGTGGCTGCAAGTCAATGGACAAATCATGCCAACATGCATGATAAGGATGCCTTATCTGATGATAAGTATGTGAATGGGAGAGAATGATGGGTGCTGAATAATTCTATAATGTGGGAAGTTGAAAAAGGACTGACTACATTTTCATATTAGTTTTTAAAAGAGATCATTTCATTTTTGGACTGAAGTGATTCAGATTGTATTATCAATCATTGAAAACGTCATTTTTCTTTTAGGTGGGCTTTTTCCCCAGTGAATGTGTCGAGCTTATCAATGAGAAACAGACGGGTAACCACGAACACACTAACTGACGTCTACACTTTAGAACATGGGCAAAGCATGCTCTTTTCTTTATGACGTTGTTTAAACTCTAGTTTTCTCCATGCCTCCTAAGATCAAGATGCATCCAGCGCTCCCGGACCAGACTCTCCTACAGCAGGTGTGTCCAAACAGGCCTAAAAAACAGAACAACAAAGCAAATTCTATACGCATGCAACTGAACAACCTTGGACCAGAACCTATTGTGGTTCAGCAGTGGGTAGCCCTCACTTGCTTATGTTGTTATACGTTGGTTAGTTGGATTTCCACCCACTTCTCCAAGTCCATTACTATCCTTAAGGTCTGTCTGTTATCAAACATCACAAACACTTCCAGGTTTTCACAGCATCAGCGTAACCTTGCAATATCGCAGCGGGTTTTGTGAACATGCCGCTCGATTCAAAGAATGGGTGCATAGGGTTGGGTGGTTTTTTTCAGGTATTGTGATTAGGATTGGTGGTTTGTGAGGAAAGGGTGTGATTTATCTCATACTTTGACCGTTTGTTTGCGTTGATACAGTGTGCAAGAAACATGGCAAGATGCTGGGGTTTCTGAGGACCTTCATCAAATCCAGGCCATCCAAACAAAAGCTGAAGCAGAGAGGGATACTCAGGGAAAGGGTGTTTGGCTGTGACCTCGGTGAACATCTCCTCAATTCTGGACTAGATGGTAAAAAAAAAAAGTCACACACACTCACACTCTCACAAGGATAACAAAAGCTACCATTATTCACATTGATTGTTAAGATCTACAATTACATATTATTCCTCAAAGGCACCGGCAGGTTCCTTCAACAATGCCGCTTTAAGGCATTTTCCTTTTAGAAGGAAAATGTCTTTTTGAATACACACTGTTAGATACACAAACATTCCAGGGGAATTGTTGTCATGCGTTTGCATTTCACTGAATTAGCCCAATCCAATAACGAATCACACAAGAAAAGTCTACACATACCTAATGCCAGTTGGCTTACTGGTAGCCTACTGAAAATGGAAAAGCTACAAATCGAAAAGCCACTCGCAATTCTCAAAGGCTCCGTCTCTTTCCGTTGAATGAACTCCTTCCAGGAGGTTTCTGAAGATGAGTAAAGGTGCATCCTTGTATCTGTTCAGTTCCTCAGGTTCTGGTCAGCTGCTCTGAGTTCCTTGAGCAGCACGGGGTGGTGGACGGCATCTATCGGCATTCTGGTGTTTCCTCGAACATCCAGAAACTACGGTAAGGGCTTTGATCAGGGTGGTGATAAGAGTGGCCCCTTACTAAAGGTTATGCTTTAACGTGATATTTGTTTAATTGTCACATGCTTTGCTTAATTACTTCCAAAAATGTTTTGGGGAACCACAAAATGATCAGTTCCAAGGCAAAGAGAGTATTACTCATGTACTCACTAACAAGTTTTTTCTGTTTGTGTTTCCAAAGTCATGAATTCGACAGTGAGATTGTTCCAGACCTCACAAAGGGAATTTACATGCAAGACATCCACTGTGTTGCCTCCTTGTGTAAACTGTACTTCAGAGAGCTGCCCAACCCCTTGCTCACCTACCAGTTGTATGACAAGTTTGCTGTGAGTATATCATGCAGTAGGCAAGTGTTTTACAGCAGAATGTCCCGTGGTACAGCAGTAGTACATGTTTAACAGCAGAATTACATAAATCTGCAGAGAAGTATATACATTTAGCCTGCAGTCGTACACATTTGACAGCACCAGTCTTTGAAGCAACTGAACGGTTCTTTATTTTTCAATATGCAAACTGACAAAGGTGTATATATTTATACAATTTTGAACCAACCATGGATTTATTTTAATAATTGAGAATAACCATGATCACCATGGCTGCTTGTTAAACTAAATGATGAATTTCTCTCTTTCTTGTTTGTAGGATTGCATGGGAGAAATGTCTGATGATGAACGCATGGTAAAAGTTCATGATGTCATCCAACAACTACAACCTCCTCACTACAGGTACTGCTTATGTCTTGGACCTTAGACAGAACTGACGTCTCCATGAATATTTGCATGCACAAACCTGTTATGCTTATGTGTTAGGTTTGAGGAAAATAAATAGGGTATTATGAAAAGTGAAAAGTAAACCTTGAATATTATTAATATTCTTTAATGAGTCCTAACAGTATCTCAGGGAACATTTTAAGATTCTGATAAAAAAAGAATTGAACAATTTGACCGCAAAATATTTGGTTTTTATGGAACGTTGTAAAGGGAAGACACCTGCAGCATTTTACCAAGCATCTTCAGAGAAACAACAAAAGTGAACAACTTGCATCGGGAACTATCAACACATGGATCAATAACACACTGTCGGAAAATAACATAAAGAAGCAGAAGCCTGAAGGAGTTCTCACGGTCTCAACTATTAAGGTGTGATGTAAGGAAGTGAAACAAGGCAACCGAAAGGGGTTCTCACCGTCTAAAGTAGAACCCTAGTTACTTGAGAAGACACATGAGAGTAAGGGATTTAGAAGTACATAGTAAATCAGGAGGGCGGAGTTTGGAAAGGAGAGTTACCGTTACCTCAAAAGCATTGAGGTAATGGTGGTAGGGGAGATCCATGTGGTTTGTTGTGTTATTTTGCTACAGTGGTAGCTGATGCAAATGTCAAATGATGTAAGACCATTCAGTTAAGGGGAGTAAAGCAGCTGTCTTTATGCGCAAATATACTTTATCCAAAGGCATATTAAATGAGTTGGCAATATGGGAGTCTCACACAATCTAGAATAACACCTAAAGTCTGAGGGCAGACCAGCCCAATTCTGCTTTAAATTTCGGCAAGCAATAACAAACAGTTAAAATCGTAATTGTTTAGGTTTTAAAACCCCTATTGAAAGCTTAAATCATTTGCAACATCTCCATAACGAAAAGAGAACTATTTCAGCCCAGGCACTGTGCCCTCTTCCTCCAGAAGTTATAACCTAATGGGACTGCTTGATCTGAGATTAGTAATACGTAATATGATATGTATTTTGTAGGTTCATCTCATCCAACATTTTTGTTCAACATAAAAACAATTGTAAAAAATGTTGAAAGCACAAACGTTTCCCAATCACGTTACCTCTATGTTTAATATAATAAAGTGATGCCTAACACCAGCCTCCATATTTGATGTCCAGAACCCTGGAGTATCTTATCCGCCACTTATCCAGGCTGGCTACGAGGAGCGGGGAAACCAACATGCACATCAAAAACCTGGCTATTGTCTGGGCTCCTAATTTACTAAGGTAAGCAGTTTGTGCGGAGGGAAACCAACAGAAAGGCACGGATGTGTCCGAGGAAAGCGTGTCTAAATGGGTGCTCTCAACTGCCTTATTTACTACCCAAAATGGGAAACATATTTTATGTCTTTTATGTTTGGTACATTGCTAGCAGGACTATTTCCCTGGTGTGTTTGATTGCTCAGTAGGTGCTGGGGTGTTTGCCCCCTCGTGTGCACGTCTTCTTCAAATGCTGATCAACTGCCATGACTTCTTTTGAATTGGACCCTTTGGGGGAATACATAATATATCGGATGGCATGAAACTCTTGTGTCCAGGTCTAAGGAGATCGAGACGGCTGGCCTGGTGGGTTCCGACCCCTTCAGGGAGGTTCGGGTCCAGTCGGTCATTGTGGAGTTTCTTTTGAGTCACGTCAACGTTCTGTTCTCTGACTCCTTTACTTCTGTCGGAAAATTCACACAAGGTGAACACCCAAAAAGTAGATTTTCTGTGACCGCCTGTTGTTTTTCCGTTTTGCTTTTCCATTTTGCTTCTCTAAATGCCTCTTTGAATTATGTCAATGTCTTAAACCACACACGTTCTCATGTAAATGTCAACCGTTACCTGTTCTTATGTAAACATACAACTGTAGAATCCGGTTCTCATGGCCCTCTCTCTCTTCCCCACCAGCAGCAGGCCAGCTGCATCTCGCCAGGCCCAAGTCTTTCGTTTCCACGCGGCTCCTGTCTCTAGAGGAGGCCCAGGCCAGAACCCAGGCTCCTCTGCTCCTGCAGGCAGCCCCACACCCCCCCCTGCAGGAGCAGTACCACACAGTGTTGGAGGCGCAGGATAACAGGTGGGGATTATTAGCATTATTATGAGTCCGTCGGAAAGGTTGAATGGGAAAGTGGTTGACCTTGTTCACTTTTGTTGAGGTGTAAACGATAGAGCTCACTTAGTACGGTGAGCTCTATCTGTTGTATCCACTTTCTGAGAAGCGGTTCAGCCCATTTTTATTAAATAAATGTCTGTTTTTAATTAAAATGCGTGATTGGGGACATTACTTTTTCAAAAGAGGTCAATAACAAATGTTTGATTACATGTAATTGTGTGATTGAAAAAAGCAAATGCAAAGTATTTTCTATGTTGATTGTTTGACCTAATTCAGAACAGTTAGTTTTCCACGTGTTGACTATAGTAAACGTGTTCTGTTTCCTCTCTTAAGGTCTAAGAAGGGTTTCAAAGGGAGGAAGACTGCGGGAAGCTGGAAGACTATTTTTG
>JAOPJJ010000008.1:14673529-14687730 GCA_027122795.1 Enchelyopus cimbrius
TGGAGGTAGTGTAGGATGTCATGAAAGCAGCGGATACATGAATTGCTTTGTTTGTTATTCTGTAGGTTTATTTATTAAATTTTCATCAGTAATATAAGTTATACGAGCAATGTCAGCCAAATGTGCTATTTGATGTGACGATGGCCAATATTAACTAGGGAAGTAATTTTTTTAATTCTGAAACATTGTAAATGTCGCTGGTATTCATGCCCAATGTTCAGGGTCTTAATGGTCAGTCGTTTACTTAGGGCTTCACCCTCAGCCAATGACAAAGCGCCTTTTAGTTTCGCGTTTCACTCGTGGAGCAGTGAGCGCTGTAGCTTGGACTGGAAAGCTAGTGCGACTGCGACAGGAGATAAAGTCAACACAAAACAATGTTGATGATGAGAACCCAGGCTCTAGTGGCGGGAATCAGCCAACCTCTCAGACACAACGCAACTGGTTCCAAAAAAGGCTTGCATTCGGTGGTGTGGAAGTATTTCAGATTTAAGCTAGACGACGAGTGTCAGTCTAATGGGATTTGCCGGTAGGGTTGCCAACGGTCCCGTATTAGCCTGAACATTCTGTATATTGGGCCATATTTATTTGTCCCGTACAGGACCTCTCTTGTCCTAAATTATTGACTGCTGCGCTGATCTAACCACCAACTGATAAAACAACCGCAGCAGCAGTACTGATCACAAACCTAGAGAATCATCAACGACACCTGTCATCATCCAATCACCTGTCATCATCCAATCGCAGCTCCCACCTCACGTATACATCCTCTTTTAAAGGAGAACTCCAGTGTAAAATGGATCTGGGATAGGTTTAGTATAATAACGAGTTTGAACGTTTTGTGTAGAGCAAAAAAAATCCAAAGCTTAGTTGGATGTTTTATCAAATTCTACCAAAATGCTATACGTTTAGTCATGGGGGCATCGGCCCAGAAAGTAATCACTTTTTCAAACCACTTACAAGGCTAGAAGTAGCTTGACACTTCTTTGGTAGTTTAATGAGGGTCTTAACATATAAAACGAGGCATTGACAATTTTGCAAGTGTACAGATAGTTTATTAAAAAGCATTTTATACACACAATGCTTGGTATGCAAATTATCGAGTAATATAGGCTGCCTGATGATAGATGTGTCTGTCTTCGTAAAACCAAATCATTTGTCATTAACCAACTTAAAGTGGCTCCATACTGCACTCCGTTTTGCCCTCTTCATCCTGTCAGTACTGCTTCTCGTTAGCCTGGCTTTTGCCAGTCCAAGTCCAATCGTAGATTGCACGTTGGTCTGGTAAGGGTGTCGTCTTTTTCTACTGAACAAGAGGCGGGCGTTGTTCAAATGACTGCAAGCAATTGGACAGTCCTTCAACCGATCAGACCAACAGTCCGATGACGTACTGCCCAGAGATTAAACTTTTACCAAAACCAGTCGGCAGTAAAGCAAATACATCCGTTCTTTGGATGAATAGCTCCAGGGCAAGTTTCTGCTCAGCTTTCAAAGAAAACTTGCCCCTGAAATCATTTAAAACGGCAGTGACAGCTGCATCAACGGGTAGCGGTTGCTGCGTTTCGGTGGCCGCCATGTTGAATGTAAATTGTAAACACAAAGCTGTTTGCGACGTATCTCTGTCGTCATCATGTTTAACCAGCCAATAGCGCGCCAGGTGAAAAAAGCCAGTGTTGATTGGTGCCAAAGAAATTGGGAAAGGAAACGGAAGGATTATGCTGCAATCCATTTGTCCTTTTTTGCTGGTACACCGACTTGGTCACTGAGAACTTGACGTCATTCCCCCACTTAAGAGTGTTCCAGTTGTCTTTGTGTGCAACAAGTTGGAGAATAATGGATAGATATATACTTTAATCATACTTACATTAATTCAGATACTTTAGATAAATATATACTTTATTCATACTTTAATTAATTAATTCAATATACTTTACTCATTCTTATTCATCCCAGGACAGTTTAGGCATCCAGTAGCATACACACACATAACTCACACACCTAAAAGGTGTTCAAACTATTTAACTACTTAAACTATCTACTATAAACATTAACATTGCAAGCCTTACATTGCATTGATATTTTGTCTTTTTCGCCTATTGCATATTTCAACAGAGCTGTCGCGTTTTCGTCGAGCCAAGAGGTGGCAGCAAACCAGCTTGCTGCATATATTGGTGACCGGACTAAAGCAGCAATGTAATCAAGTGTGTAAGAGCATTATACATCGACATAAGACACCAACGTGGAACAAAGACAAAGAAAATACATCTCAACTACTGTTAACTACGGGCGCAGCCGTCTTCGTTCGTTGAGTGTCGTGAGAGCCCTGCTTCGCTTGTGTTCCCGTGTGTACGTCAAGTACGCGGACTGGCGGGGAATTACGGGTTCAAAACGCAATTAATTGCAATTTATTTATTTTAATCGAGTAATCTTATCGGCAATTCATCGATAATCGATTAATTGTTTGCATCCCTACACAATACCTTCAGTGGGTCACCCGTCAACGTCATGTCTTCTTTGAGGCTGGAGCATCAATTGACAAACACAGAGCAAGCTGTACACCTGGGGAAGTGAACTTGGGGGGGTTAATCGACATGACGTCGACAGGTGAACTACTGAAGGTATTGTGTGTATAAAATATGCTTTTTAATAAACTATCTGTACACTTACAAAGTTGTCAATGCCTCATTTTATATTTTAAGACCCTCATTAAACAACTAAAGAAGTGTTGGGATACTTCTAGCCTTGTAAGTGGTTTAAAAAAGCAATTTATTTTTTACATCAGCCAATGACTCAAACGCATAGCATTTTGGTTAAAAACGGATAAAAACATCTAACTTAACTTCGCGTCGTATAGGATTTGTTTTTATCTACACCAAACGTTCAAACTCGTTATCATACTAAACATATCCCAGAGCCATTTAACACCGGAGTTCTCCTTTAAGACCTAAGAAAAATCGAGAATTGTGATATCGATTCTAACCTTTATATTTCCCCGAATCATGCAGGCCTATTGTCTACCTTCAACAGTTTTTTCCCCCTGCTGCCTTTGTTTGGATAGTTTATAATAGTATTGCTGTTTCTCTTAAATACTGAGCTATAAGCTAACAAAGACAACAACTGTTCCTTGCGTAGAGTTCATGAGCTTGTATCCTGTGATCTGTTTGACACATTCATCATGTAAACACTTTATATATTTTGTGCAATGTTCAGTTTATTTTAAGTGCATTATAGTGTTGTGTGGTGATTGCTTGCTACAAGGTCTACTGTATATGGGGCGCAGGCTTCTCAGCACAGTTTTGCAACATTTGGCTGTCAAGCCGTCTTGATGCGGACCTCTTGATGCGGACATATTGATGCGGACCTCAAGATGCTTCCGGAAAATTATCCCATTACGCTATGTTTCTATGTGAAAAAGACCACTAAACGATGGGCTTCCTTAAGGAGTATGTGAGAATATCTGGAGATTCCAAAATAATTAATATATGTGCAGTCCTAGTGTACTTCTATTAACTACCGTTACTATAACTACTCCTTTTATTTTTACAGGCGTCAAATATGTATGCCAAAATGCTATTACAAGTACATTTTGTCAAAGGGCATAGAAACCAACATATGACCGCAGATCAGCTAGAATCAAGAAGAATAGAAACAAGTTTAAAACACATCTAAGTAGAGTAGCTGCTATTTAGCAAGGATATTTTAATATACAAGTGCTCCGATTGAAGTGCTTAGGATACCATACCATTTTCTTTTGGGGGGAGGGTGGGGTTAGGTGTGGGTACTTTTACATTATGGGCAGATATGTTGCTTGAAACTCATTTCTGTTCTTGATTCTAACTGATCTCCGGTGATATGTTTGTTTCTATGCCCTTCGACAAAATGTACTTGTAAGTTGCTTTGGATAAAAGTGGTAAATATAAATGTAGATGCTCTTCAAAAGTTAAGGAAGCATTATGATATCCAATGTGTTTGCAAGTTTTTGAGACACTTGCACCCGATTAGAAGCAGATAAGTTAATATCATCACATATCACAAACAAACAGCTTATACCCTCCAAACCTCAGAGAGGCGTGCACTCTCTGGAACCAATGCTTCTCAAAGGAACCAAGTCCACCGGCAGGAGAGATCCATGACTACGAGAACGGTTCCAACGCAAGGTTTCCAAAGGATGCTGAGGTGGCGTCTTCTTCATTTAGCTCCCACTGCGTTTCTTCAACAAAATAATTTAATTTAATTGGGTTGCTTATCCAATAAAAAGCAGTCCACCTGCAATGATGTGGGGTAAACAAAATGGTAATCATAAGGACAATTGTCAATTGACAAAAGATCACTTTGAGATGCCATTTGTGTACCAACCCATACAATGCAAAACCTCTGTTTATATCTAATTAAATGGGTTATTATAGCTTGTGTGGCCATTGACATAAGCCAGAGATCGTAAGCATAGTCAATTTGAATGTACACAAATACATTGAGTAGTACCTGGTAAAGGAACCTCTAACCAATTACCATGATCATATTTTGGAAAGGGTGATTGCTTGTTCATAACATTCATTCATTATATTTCAACACAAACCTAATTACATTTAAAAATAAAGAAATGTAAGTTTTCCAGTGTGAAAACAACTTGACCTATTTCTATGGCTCAATTAAGGGTTGCAACATTTTATTTTACTGCCATTATTTATATACCTGTCAATGAGAAACTTTGACCATTGCCAATGCATGTCATTTTATAAACCACCACTAGACCATAACTGATCTTTTATTGTGTAAGTTGATGATCTTGACCTGGTGATTTGTGGTGTAAGACCCAAGCACACAAGTCCTGAACAACACAGACATCTTGGAGATGCTTAATTTTCTAGTGGAAAGAGATAAGGGTCACTTACAACCCGCACACAGAAGGAAATAGGATTATGAACATATCAATGCTCTAAAATTATGCAAGATAAGGCAGTTTATTATTTTTCATCAAACTTGGAAACTTTGCATGATCATAGACAGCCTAACTAGTTTATTATACAGTTAGCACATTTATCAAGTCATTTAAAAGTTAACCAACACTTTTGATCATGATGTGGATAAGTAGGTCATTTAACATTGATGTAGCATGCAATATGTCATGCACTATGAGTTTAACTTAAGTAAGTCTTAACGACGAGATGCACGTTGGCTTCATGTTTTTGAATGATAAATGGATATGCTATTATTTACAATACAGTACAATGCAGAACATCTTCAGACACAATTACGTTTAAACACTTGTTTTATGTAGTATTTGTGTACTACACCAGCTTAAGTTACATGCTCACAGGAGGCTGTGCGACGGCAACTTGGCTTTATCAAGGGACCGCATTGCTGGGAGTGTAAGCATGCTTGGGTCTAAACGATTATTGAAAAAAGAATGATGATACCATTATAACCTGAGAATGCAGAGGGACTGTTTTGGTTAAAACAAAACAACTAAGGGTTGTGTTGGATAAAGTTTGAGTTCAGGCATGGACTCATATGTGTGGGATGCTATTTCAAGGTCCATTCCAGAAGGCTGGAATGCTACTTTACATTTACAAAATATATCAAAAGTAATTTCAAAACGTGAATGAACAAAAAAAATGTGTCAGTTGGCATTACATGTTTTACACGTAACGATTCTGAAATGTTGACTTTTTGCGAGCTGGAAAGCGCTACGCTCTCCATATGTTTTTGTTTTTCTTTATATCAGTATTCTCTAGCACCGCCAGGTGGTGGAAAAAATATATATAATTCAACTCTGCTTATCAGAAGACACTCTTAAACACTCCCCTTTCCGTTAGTTTCCACCCCCACCCTCTCTCTCCTTTCTGCCTTGCCATAAGCACCCTGCAGTGGGAGCATGGTAATTCTGCTCCCCTCTCTTTCCACTGCATCATGTTTACCTAGCAACAAGCATCACCCGCGGCCGGCCCTCCTATTGGTCATTTGAAAACGCAAGCGGGACCAATGTAAGTGCTGTTGCCATGGTACAGTGTGTAGTTGCCGGGTGGAATTTTGCTGCAAGGCACGTGAGTCCAGGAGTCGGTTCCCTCTTGCTGTTGTTGTAATCTTCGTTGTCTAGGCGCAAGCACTACTAAACTGGCACTTACTCATGTAAAATGTTGAACAGAAATAAACAAATATATATCGTGTTTGTATAACGTCGTATCCACCAAAAAAGGTTTGCTCAGAAGTAGAGAGGAAGCAGTAGCGCGGAGTGTAAAGCTGGCAAGTCGAATTGTAAGGCTTTAACCCGCAGTGTTAAAAATGAACGCGCTTACATATCTGCTAGGTCATTCCAAATTATTTTCAAAAAGCTTCATTATCAATGTCTACGGATATCTACCAACCTGACCCACTTCAATCTAGTTTGAGTAATATATGTATATGACTAGTTTGGGTGTGTGAATGTATAAATATATACATAAATATGCATATATATGTGTGTGTTTAGAAAAAAATGTTTAAGGGTCATTCTTGTGTCGTAAGGGAAACAATCGATTGTGCGTAGAAGAATAGAAGAGCGAGTGGTGCCCCATTCAGGGACTTCCCCTGCCTTATGCTGCACAGTCAGTAGGGATAGACAGCAGCAATCATTTCCAGCGCTTCATGATGGCTAACAGCAAACACCATTTAATCTAATTCTATTAATTTACTAACTTAAACATGTATTTGTTAATACTATCACCTTGCACTTGCATAATTCCTAAAACAAATACTATTTAGAAATATACATTCATAGTCCTTAGAGTTTGGGTTATGTTAACCTATAATTCAGGGTTTTGTAATGACTACAATCCTACTTAGCTTTAGCTCTTTACTTTAGCTTTTCAGTGCAAATCTATGAAGAAATTGTCCTCCTTCCCTCTACTTACTCCTCCTAAGTACAGACACCTGTGGTGTAGCAACTTATTTACTAATAAATGATGAAGAAATCTGTATTATAAAAATAGCATGATATTATACCTGATGTGGAAATTGAATTTAATCAATGGCAAAGCAACACATCAGCCTTTGCTGTAAATTCTGGCAATAGACTCTAATAGAGGGGGAAAAAGTATGGCCCTTTTTCAAATTTGACCCAGAACAATGCATTTGAAATATTTTACCTTTAACATCCTAACAACTAATGCAACTATTAATTACACTGTGTGCATGCACCATTCATGTTCTGCTGGGATTAATATCTGAGCAGCCTGGGGCCATGGCATGGTTACTCCTCGCTAGCTTTCATTGCCTGTAAGCACATAAGTTACTTAAATAGAGTGGTACATGGACACTATTTTTCTATCTTTCTAGCCATCAATGAGGAGTTGTGCTTTTATAGGCATTACCAGATATATCATTCACAATTGGTATCAGTCTTTAATGGAAACATTTGAACTCGCTCGATTGTTTAAAAAAAACAACCTGATGGTGAGCACAGTGCTAGGTTATTATGCCAAGATCACTGTTTTCTAGTTCACTGCCGTCTTTTTTTCTAACCTCAATCTGTTCTTTCCAATAATAAATGAATTGACATCCAAAACGCCTTTCTCCCACTCTCCACCAGTGAATGGGTCACTTGATTGCCAAGTTGCTCTCCATGCCTCTTTCAGCTTTTGCCTGTGGGTGTTTCTGGTGGCTTTTTGATAAATGATAATGTCAACATGACAGGAACATTTCATGATTTATATCTTATTTACCGAAATGTACACATTTTATAATGATACATTATTTATGTAGGCAATGATTTCCATCATAGAAAATACAAAATATTTAGGCCAGTTCAAGCTCTCTAATGGAAGTCAATGTACTGTCTTAAGCTGGCCAATTGCAGCTTCAAGTTGCAAAAGCTGCTTGTGGTATTGGCCCGCAACTGCTCAACCATTCTGCATGAACCTTGAAGACAATTCACTGAGTGTGTTTTTGAGGTACACCCCGGCATGCACTCTATATATTCAAATACACTATTGTCCACTTTATTAAGCATGAGAGGCAAATCTGCACCTAATTGGGCAATCGACAGAAACATTGACATGCCAACATTTCGTAAACAAAACATACTAGGATACTAGCAAGATACTAGGGAGTACAGTGTAGGTTAGTATTCATTTAAAATGCATGTTGGAATGCATTGTGCAGGCTAGCTGGCGGAATTTGTAGCATTTATTTATAATAATATTGTAAGATATACTGTATATTTGTATTCAATTTTGTTGATATCCCTCTCTCCTAGTCACCCACACAGACAATAGAATGTTACTGACCTGTAAGTTAAGGCGGGCAGCATATCATGTCCTCCGTTCTGCAGAACAATTGATGTACTGTAGTGTTGTTTTTAAAGCATTGTCCAGCTCTGCATTTAAATTGAAGCATGATAGTAAGCCCTGAAGTAATGTTGCTAGTTATTTTTTTGCTAGGTACTTTTGCTGGAACCAGAACATTAGTATGAGGGCTATAACATGGCGCTGGCTCTTCTTTGTTGATACCATATTACATTAAACATCAGGTTTAAACTTATCAGCAATATCTCAATGCCAGTGATCTGATAACATATTTCTCAAGTGTGCACGGTATGTAATCATGTTTTATGAGGTTGTGACAGGTGTGTTTCGATTGCTCAGTCTGTTAATTACTGTTTATAAGAGCAAGTGCAGTTTTTACTTGAAATTGCATGCTGGACAAAGCAGTTGTATCTGTTGTGAGGACCATCCTTTTAAAATAACACCAATATTGGAATGGGCCTACGTCACTAACATTAACACTGAAACGATGAAATGAAGCATGACAAGAGAATAGAATGTCGCTTTAATGCTCAATGTAGAAATGGTCGAAATCAATTACATGACATTGCATGGGACAAACAGTTTTTTCCCAAAGTTCTATAGATTTAACTATTTGGGTGATTGTGTAAAAGACAAGTGAATATGTTATATGGGTAATGGTCTGCAATATGCAAAAGTGCATTTGAATGGCAGTGTGGCTTGGTGAACTGGAAGGGCTTTGATCCTGTTGTGACCACACCTAACTAGTCATGCTGGTCATAAAGAGATTACATCAGCTGATTAAATATGTACGCTTTTCAATTTGAGGAATGAGCTTCTCAATTTGGTCTAATAGTAAATAGGGTTGTACATTTAATTTGACAGTGTGAATGTATCCAATGAAAACAATAATCCCAGTCTGTGATTGCTCTTCTTAATGTGACTGAAACTTTTATGTTTAACGTCCAAAGTCCAAGTATTGTGTGTTTTTTTTAGATCAAGATGTAGACATTATATCCCGAAAGCTCAAAGATCAGTCTTAAAATGTATGTATGTTCATTTTGAATGCTCAGATCATTTTTATTTAATCAGTTTGATTACCTTTAACTGAATGGACCTAAGATAACGTATGGACCTATAACTAAATGGACTTAAGATTAATGATGTTTTGCTTAGTCATAACAAAAATACAGAAAAGGATATACAGTGGGCAAAGCTCTACCGGGTCTATTGAGTCTAATTTGTCCAAATCTTAGTTTGTGTAGAATATAAAAAAAGTGTAAAGAACCAAATGAGAAACAGCCCTATATCAATGCAACCTTTGGCCCAAATTTCCTTGCACATGCTTGTTGACAAATGTGTGTGTCTGAGAACACTCAGTGTCTTGATACAACATGGTGGGTTCGTTTCTATTCATAATATTGATTCATAACTTCTCTATCCAAAATATTTAGATTTTTTGGTATATACTTTGTATATACCTGTATGTATGTATATATATATAATATATATATGCATCAATCCACACACATACTTAAAGGAGATGTACTGCCTTTCATTTGTACTTTCAAATGTCTCTTGACATTTGTTTTCTATTGTTCCATCGACACACAGTGCTTGTTTATTAGTCACAATCTTGGTAATAATACAATTTTGCAAATAATGTACATAGTATTCAGAAAGTTTATGTCCGATGGCTGAGGATTTGATGATTATCAAGAGAGAATTTGGTCCAACACATTTACTGAGTCTATGCTGTTTATGGGTATATTGGGTTTCCTTTAAATTTGAACGAACATCCTACTGGTTAGTCCCCTCTTGTATACGCATGTTGAGCTGTTCCCAGGCAGCCTTGTGCCTGATTTAGCTCGGAATGGTCGGATAGCAACAGTGGAATAACTTTAAGCGTCAGTTCTTTGACTAGAAGTCACTCATCTCTTCTGTGGAATGCTACTCAATCGGCATGTGCTTATGGAAGCCCTATCCGTTGTTCGATCCCCCTCGCCATCTATTCCTTCTTTTCTTTACTCGATTTCTCTCTGTCTCTCTGCCCCTCTTTCACCTTGTATTAAAACCAACCCCCATTCCCTTCTACCTGGTTTCTTCAAACTATCCGCGTCATTGCTGACTCGCACACTTGGAGGAGGCATGGTGAAACATACCCGACAACCCCGCCTACAAAACCATCCTGTGGCCAATGGCGATGGGGCACAGAACTCAATCTGGCCAATAGCATCGTAGCTTCCATGATGTTGGATAGCAACAGACTAGGATAGAGCATGCTGGGGAAGGAACTAAAGGAGGGAGAGAGGGGAGTAGAAAAAGGCTTCGTGTGTGCGCGCTTTAGCACAACGAAAATAAAATATTTTTGATAGATTCTAGGAGAACGGTGTAAGCCCGTCTGTGCGATGTAGATGTAGATACACTGGTTGTTTATCACAATTTACTGATAATAAAAGGCTAGAATGGTTTCATAAACCACAAAGCTTGCACAATCTTCAGTTTCACTCTACCTATAAGGTTTGGATTCACACATTAGAACTGTATTGCTTTCATCAGTATTGCTGTTGTATTTTAATATTTATTTGAAATATAATTGTTTCTTTTTCACAAGCCATTCGTGTTTACTATCTGCTATAAAGATGTGCATTAGGTCCAAATTATGTATAATGAGGAGATGTTGAGTTCATGACATTACTTATCCATAGTTGTTATTGTCCAGATAGTATTTCGGACTGATTTATGGGTCAATCACATTATATATTTGTATTTTATATTTCTCCAATATAGTAAAACATGTGATGAAGTATTTCAATGTGATTAGTTTAAATAAGAGCGTGACCTGTATGTACACATATAAAGTTCCAATATATATATCCTGCTGTTACTATAAATGGACAATCTAGGGGAGGCCTTCATGGACTCAAGTATTGTGGCCAGAGGGAAGTGTACTTACCCCCCTCAGTGACATACATTCTGCAACAATTATGTTAAACAGTATGTCTTTGGGTCCAGTTGGTATGACACGGTGGATTTCATATCTATGACATCCACGTTGCATTGTCGTGTATGAATGTATTGTATCCTATATGGTTTTGAAAGAAATGTGGTTGAAGCTGCGTCAGACATTCTAGTTCCACCCCCGACATTAAGGAAATGGTACAGTCCCGATCGCAGGGTGGGGAGCTGGGCTCTTTCTGCCAGAGCCGACGGATAACGGGGAAATACGCCACGGATATGGGCAAGGAATATCAACTGAAGTCGCCCTGCGATGCTTTTCATCTCGGATGATTAAAAAACATAACGCCATAAGCAGCGTCGAGCGAAGAAACTACCAAAGGATTCGTGGAAAATGTACGCCGGTCAACAGGCAGAAAGGAGAACCATCTACAGCTCATGTTAACTTGGAAAAGCTCAGAAGGCGTCTGACGGTCAGCTCAGGAACTTGCATTGGATTTGACATGTTTGAGATCACAGTTGGGGTTTCAAACGCCACTTAGTGGGTTCGATTGGACAGGATTCATTTAAAGTGTGTTCACCGTGCTGTGGATGAAGATAATTCTATTTTGTTTAACTGAAGACAAAGGCCTCAAAAAGAGTTCAAAACTGGATTACCGTCATGCGATGTCTGCCCTGTATTAACATAATTCGACGGAGGATAACCAGGAATTATTTGCAATCCTAAATTAATTTTTATTTACCACCTTCTCTCAAAACGTAAAAATACGCTCAGTCGATATATATTCGAGCTGTGGCATTTCCCTCTGGCTTTTTCCAAACGGTCTTTTTGTACTTATGAAGTAGACATTTTTTGACTTTAATTAGACTCCCAAGTTGTTTGTTCACGTGTCCCTGCCATTTACATTGTCAGAATGGGGTTAGGTTATTCTCAGGCATTTTATTAGGATGGCCCCCTGTTTCCCCCCCAATTGGCTAGCACCTAGCTAACACAGCTGACGTCCCACACGCGCTACGGTAAAGCGAGCCAAAACACAAGGTATATAACGACAGTTTGGGTTGTAAAGGGCTAACGTTGAAAACACTCAGTGGTAGAGCTGTTTCAGTTCAATAATCGAAAATATTGCATCGTTCTTTCTCACCGAGGTCTGTCTAGTCCTAAGTCCTTTAGAAAGTGGCAGTAATTGGACCTATTTTTAGTGTTAGGGATGGGGTAAAGGCAGGCGGCTTGAAATTCTAACCCCCTCCACCTCCTCTTCTTCCACCCTTTCCACCACCCAGCTCAGCAATCTTGACAGTATGCTTTACTAGCACTGTGCAGTGTTAGATTCGTGCATGACCTATGCCTTGAATGACCTATGCCTGCTGAAGCTGTTTAAAGGCTCTACTTTAACCAACCGGAAGTTACTATTTGCCACTTAAAGGCTACCTTTCAGTACAGACTACCTACCCTTAGAGAACCAAAACTATAATGGACTTTAAAATAATTTGATAGTTTAATGGCCTGCTTTAAAAAGTGCAAGGCCATTTTTAACCATGTAGACGTAGTTAACTCTTTTTGGATTTGTTGAATGTCCATGCAAGCTAATCCTATGGTACAGTAAAAACTGCTGTATTCATTAGGCCTACATTGGACAACAAATACCCACTAGTGACGATTTAGAAACTTCCAACAAAAAACAATGCATGAAATTATGGAACAAAAGAAAAAAAAAACTAATTTAAAGAACCAAATATTTTATCACCCATAAGTCCTCATATCCACAGAGAGAAAAAAATATATATGGAGGGAAAAATATGTATATGTATAGTGTTATTCCACAAAACAGAACAGAGTTAAATCCTTTATATTTTTACACTGAAAGAGACGGACAAGCTGCCTGCACGCCAGTTGGTTGCCTTAGAAACCACAATAATAATAATAATTTAATACAACAAGCCAGAGGGGACGGTGCCTTTTGATTGGTTGGTTGGTTTCCCACCAATTAGCGTTCAAATGATTTGATTGGATGTAAGTTGTCAAAGAGAACTCTGGGATTGAAAACAATAAGTGACTATCCACTCCAGCCCATCGCACAGCATTTTGATTGACAGTTTCCCTGCTGTGTCGACTTAACGCCAAATATTTCCATGGTGATCACGTCGTCAACAGTGGAGGAGAAGGCAACACCCTCCAGTAGGATGGTCCAGTCAGAGCCCTGGATTACCTCTGCACTGCTTCGCAAGAACAACCAAAGTCAGTACTACCAAACATACACAAGCGTTGACTCAACACCATCAACACTCAATCTCCTTTCTGGTGATTGTGGCTGAATATAGAGCGGTGTGGTAATTTTTTATTGTTTGTTTATTTGATGGAATACATACAAAAGGAAGGGAAATAATGGTGTTTTTCTTGTTTTACTGCTTGTTGAAACTAATGAACTTGGGATTGTTCCTGATTTTTTTCTATGTTTGTATGCTTGGCAATATTAATCTATGCTGCCATTTGATTTTGTATCTGGCCGGTATTCCATATCAAATATGCAGTAAGATGCTGATTCTGTTTCAGTTTAATGGTGCATTTGGATATGGTATTTTATGGCCAAAAGTTATGAACAAGTGTAAAGTTACCATGGAAACAAGTCAACAAATTATAATTATTCCAAAGTTACAAAGTGCCAGAATAGAAGCATAGTTGGTCGTCGCATTTCATGATATGAACATAAACGTAAATATTTCTGATCAGACTGCTCCTCCGTTGCTGTGCCAACCATATTTCCTATTGTCATCGCATTGAAAATGAAATAATGCGCATATTACTGAAATTCAAGTGTGTGTGTGTGTGTGTGTCAGCATGTTAAAGTAGCGGTGTGCATGTCCATGTGGATTTTAACCAGCAACACTTTGGAGGGAGGCGACATGGAGCCTTGTCCGAAAACCAGAAAGCGAAATACATTGAGGGGCATTTGTAGCAGAACACTAAAGTAAAGCCACAGTGGAGTG
>JAOPJJ010000008.1:14687830-14699065 GCA_027122795.1 Enchelyopus cimbrius
TGTGTGTGTGTGTGTGTGTGTGTGTGTGTGTGTGTGTGTGTGTGTGTGTGTGTGTGTGTGTGTGTGTGTGTGTGTTTACATGTGGGTGAATCCAAACTGTGGTGAAGGGAATCCTCACTTGCTTACCTGACACGTACTTTCACTTTGGTTTTCAAACCGATATGAAAATCATTGGCCATGTATACATGACAGACACATTTACAGCAATATATCTTGCACACACATGAGCTCAAAATCACAAGCCATTGTCCATGAAGCAAGATGAGCTTACAGTTGGGGTGAATACAAAATTCAAATTTGCATGGGACAAAATTTCGATGGATTGAAAAAGAAAGCTGTGCATGTTACAAGTCAAGTTATTTCAACGTTACATATATTTACTCTTAAAATACTGACCAATCAGCCATTTTCTTGTGTGTGTGATAATCACAATCATCCTCAAACATTCACAATAAATGAGGTTAGAAAATTTCACTATCCCTTGTTAGAGTTTTAAAATGTTTTACACCTGCCTAATGCAGGAGATTTTCGTTGTCTCCACTTTTTCTATGTTGCTCTCAAGAGTTGTTGAGTACCATGTGGAGGATGTATGTACGATGAGGATGTACAGCTCTTTTGATCTGGAGTGTGTTCAGAAAATGTAGGTTTCTGTGAATGCATGAGTATGGAGGATTTGAGCTTACAAGCGGGCATGGGTTTGTCTGAGAATGTATTGTGCCCTGTGTTGTGTGAATTTCAAACTGTGCATGTGTGGCTGTTACAAGCAAGTGCCTCTCTGGATTGTGACTTTGTGTTTGTAGATTCTTGAAGATTGTGAATCTCAGGATTGACTAGGTGTGTTTATAATTATAATATTAGATTTTACAACCTTGATTTATATCCCTCTAGCTTCATTAGAACCCATGGCCATTATGGCTTGCTGTAGCCATGGCAATCGATGTAAAGAGCACACTGCAGTTGTGTCACAGCACTTAATTACTTCAAAATTGTTGGATGTCATTAGCTATCATGTATGTTTATCTGGCTTGTATTTGGTCTGCTTAGTGAATGAAGCCAACTGTTCCTTACCATTACTTGAAATTAGTTTTTGTTCAGTTGTTGAACTATGCAGTCACTGGAAAACATTTCTTAGAATAGTGCATTATACTGCAGACTGCCATGGTCAATGTATGTCTCAATAAAATAAAACTAACCTAGTGTTTTCTTTTCCCCATCTAATTTCCATCATTGAGATGCAGGTCTTAGGAATGGTATATGCGGGCTTGGCTAACTAGAAGACAAAAACATAGACTGCCATAGGTTACAATTTCCACAACTTGAAGTGCATAGTTGTATCTAAAGTCGAGAAGGTTTTTTTAAGGCAAGTATGTTTTTGTTATCTTGCAATTGGTTAACCTTGTTAGCGCTATAGATTAGAACAAAGACATGTTAATACACATAGATGCCCAAACACTCTTACCACCCTAACACTCTTGTAGCACTTGATTTTTAGTAGTTTTTCTTGGCCTGTAGCCATTGTGTTTTGACCTTTCACAAGAAGCTGTGATAGTCGTTATTGTAAATACAATACTGCATTGAAGTCATGCTGAAAACAATTCAATTGAAAAGTTTTTACTTATAAGCATCTAAAGTTTAGAAATATGAATAACATAGTTCAGTAAAACCATTTTATGAAGGTTTGAGAGTTGTAACCTGAGAGTTGAGGAAGGTATGATATATAAACTAAATAACTCCAATAATGACCCCCATTCCCTTGAGAATAGTTTTTTTTCACACACCTGTTATGATAGGCCAGATTGATTCCCCAAACCAATCAGGGATGAGATGATTTGTGATTGGTCAGAAATGGGCCAGGCGCAGCCTTAAATCATCAAATTAAATGGCTATGATTGCAATGGTCAACTTAAACCAGATATTATATCACAGCCTTTCCCTCCTAAAGCAGAGAAATCTATGCCAAATAATTACACCCAAATAATAATTTTTCTCCCTCAACGGATGGTCTTATGGGTATTCTTTGTTTACTGAAATATAGTCACATCCTGTAATGATTATTGGTCAATTTTATTTAAAATATTATGAATATGGTCAAATTTGGTATATGGTTTGAATATGGTGATTTGGAAATAATCACTTTTTTTTTTTACCTCTTCGAATAACGTGCTTGCCTATCTGCTTTTCTACATACCTTAATTTAAGTGATGAACTAGAACCCCAAATTAGGTATTTTTATCGCTTTTTTATTTATTTATCGGGAATATCTAATCAAGAATTATGCAACTTATCTGAGCAATATGCAGAAGGCACATAACCACATGCTGATATGCAGCTCAGAGTTGATAGAGTTTACTTATTTGGCTCATTAGGCTCATTAAAACCATGTGAAATTGGCTCCAAATGGACTTTCCATATTTTTTTATAAAATCATATGATTTAAGGTTAGCCAAGTTCAGTGTGCATCCACATTTGGGCTGTCACTTTTGCGAAAAATCTAGTTCGAACCTATATCGAATATCAAGCAAAAAAACAAACCCACCGTAAGGGAGAATCAATCACAAATCAGAGAAGACATAAACAGGATTTAGGCCATAGTGTGTCTAAAGAAAAATCTTGAAACATCAACTTAATCAATATCAATTGCCAGTATACGCATCACACAATTAGGCTATGCAATGAGAACAAAAAAATGGAATTGGAACTACACAGGGCGACCAATAACGTGACAACTTAAACAGGAGACAGCAGCAGGAGTAATGCCTATAGGCTATCTGCAAGAAATTCATTTCTTAATGTTGTTTGCGAGAAACCCCAATCTATCAACATGATGTGGATGAAGTGCAGCTCTCTTTTTATTCCCGATGTTACCTGCGGTGGAAAAAACAGTTAGGGATGGCAACTTTCCCGTATTAGCCGGGACGTATATTCCGCCTAATTTATTTGTCCCGTATAGGACCTCTGTCACGACCACTGATCATGCCACTTGAGAATCATCAAGTCACCTGTCATCTTCCAATCACATATCATCATCCAATCACATCCCCACCTCACACATCAGTATACGTCCTCTTGTTAAGACCTAAACATTTTTCCGGGCGGAATTTCCAAATCGTCACGGATTTTGTTCTACTACAGCATGTGTACATTATGTTTCTCTGTGTCGTTCACAAACTAGTTACGCCCTCACCCTTTGCATTGAGTGGAAGTGAGCAGGGGGAGTGGCGAATTAGAGCCTAAAAGTTTCGGATTGCATCCCTTGCATCCCTTAAAACACGTTCAGAGCACACAGACGTGCCTGGCACACAGGCATTTGCTTGTCAATGTTGAACGAAGCAGGTATAATTTTTGAAAATGCGCCACACAACATGGCCCTTTCATTCATTTATATATATTTTAATATGGATATTTCACGTCATATTTGAATGCATATTGCATATGCATATTTGATCACATTTGTATCAAAGAAAAAGTGACAGCCCAAATCAACATATAGAAAATGCTATCGTGAGGGTCCAAATGTAGATTAAGAGGTCAATAAACACAGCAGAGGCAGCACTATGTGGATTATCGTTCAACCCCCACTTGTCAATTGTAACTGGTAGTTTTTGGTTACCAGGGCACATCATTCAAAAGCTTTGGCAACACAAAGTTGAAGTGGAGGCGGCAAAGAGAAGAGGCAAAGAGAGTTATAGCCCAACCCGTAAATAAATAAAAACATTTTTATTTTTGTACTGGATAGGACCTGCTCAAACTGAGTGAATGTAATCAAAATGCTAAATGTCATCACATTATTACAGCATAAGCAAGAGTCGCATACATATCTTGGCTCGTTTTGATTTGCAACATTGAAGGTGCAATTTTTAGTCCCTGTTGCAGCACTTTAAGCCATTATGGTCCCTGCCAATTTGCTAGGTTTTAAAGTCAGCAGTATACCTTACATATGTTACTACACCTATCTCAGCAATTTTATAGCAAGTTTCCAATGTCGGGATATTGGGCTAGACACTGTGCTCAAGCACTTGATCTCATAAAATGGTCATATTATATCCCAACACTGATACAATTGTAACACACAGTTACATGGAGTTGCACTATGTTATACAATGAGTATAACAAGAAGCTATACAGCTATGTCATTGATGAGCAACTGTTCTCTTATTTCCTTTTAACCATTGTTAATGCATTATTTCCACAACATCACACAAACCGTGTATTACTTATCCCTATCCATTCAGATACAGTAATATTTCTTAATTCTTGTTCTTTTAAGATGTGACAAATCACAGCCTTTTATGTGGTTAACTCAAATCAATTTAGCCAGTGGACAGCCCTTGATCTGTTATATAGTTCTGTACAGCCTTCACTGAAAGTGTTTCATGCTCCATTTAACATTTTATCCCTAGAATGTTTTCAGTGCTGCAGCGGGATTGTGGATTATCGACACAATTATTTTTTGACTTATTCTGCAGAATACCTATAACTATTAAATCGTTACCTAAAAGAATCCTCGAAGTTATTTGCTCCTGTAGAGCACTTTTTTTTTTGTTGCATGACGATTATATAATATCATCACAAAACCTTTTTTTACGTTGGTGAATAGAATCTTTAAGCACAGCATGGACACAACACAGCTACCACCAGTGTGGATATAACCACACATGGTCACGTAGGACACTTCATGTGTTCATGTTGCTGGGTAATGTTGCTCATGTTCCGCTATGATGTGTCTGCCATTGACAATAGGGAATGCTATGCTTTTCATATGCTGATGCTTTGTTTCTGCTTACAGTACAATTCAAATGAACGTTACAACACAAAATCAAAGGTACAAAATGATACAAAATATGATGATTTTTCAACGCTACATTATTTTCCAAAGAAATTATTCATTCTAGAGAACAAGGGTGACCAAGCCCAGATGAAATGCTAAAGCCCCTTGCCATCACTATTTTCTACACTGCATGGCTTTTATCTTGTGTTTTATGTCCTATGACACGTCCCATGCCATTCAAAGCCAAAGCAAATCATCGTAAGTAGATGATTTATTTGATATCATATTATAACTAGATGTGAGTTGGAAAAATAGACTAAAATGTATAGCTACTTTGGACAGGCTTACCCTTAATTTCAACCACTATTCAACCGCTCCTTTGTATTTATTAAGGGATATATATGTACTAAACCTGTACTGAACTATGAATATATCACTGGCTCACTGATCTATGTTTGGTTGATAGAGCCAGCTCTAACTAGTATTGCAGGCTGGTAGAGAAGAAGAAAAGAGAAGTAAATAGCAATACAGACAGAGAGAGGCTGGTTGCTGAGAAAGCACAGCGTTTTATTTATAGAGCACTGGCCAGCCAGCCCTTGGATACTAACATCCAATCAGCTCAGACTGAGGGAGGGGGGCCTTGGCCAATGGTATTGCGGAAAAAGAGGTTGTCAGAGTGAGGAAGTGCTCTGAGTGCTTCTTGGCTTCTTAAAGGGACGGAGGCACTTATTTCAGTGCCAGGCAGATATACTAGCACTCTCTCTTTGATCAAACTCTCCCTCTCTCTCTACGTCATCTCTCTTTTCAGGGCAGAACTTACTGCCTCATAACAACAGTGTTCACAGACAGAGTGACTAGCCCCTACTCCAGTTTCCGTTTCTCCTCTATGATCATCCCTAATAAGGACATGCAACTAGACAACAGCAACATAAACCTATTGCGAAGAACATGTTGGTAATATAACTCATAGTTACATGTAAACCATAATAGTGACTTAAGCAATCTACACAATTTATGTTTACCAAAATACAACCTTCCTCTATTATACTAACATTGAACATGGGAAAATGACATTAGTAAAACATGGTAATCGGTTTGTGGTTGGTAATGAGGTTTGTAGCTCAGAAGTTTTACCTGGTGGTTCCTCCTAATTATTGTCAAATACATGCGCCCATCCCCTCTCAACTGATATTTGACTTCCTAATATTTCGTCCACAACCCTTACAGCAACCTCTATCAAACACACAATTTTGTGGCCACGGAGTATTGGTTGTGTAGCAGCCAATTTTGCTAAATGCATTTTGCACAACCTGCAAACACAATACATTTTTTCTGAAAAATGACCAGATCAGTAAGGTTTTAACACTACCACAGCTTTCAGAATACAAAGAAAGAAAATACAAACCAGCGGTTCTCAAAGCTCTGTCTAATAAGTTCTGGGATTCTGCAGTACTTGCTGACTGGATAACATAATGTATTAACACCACACCAGCACCAGCATCCTTTTTACATTTTTGAGTGTTTCTGTGACTAACTTTAACTGATATAAGACTGCATGCCTTATCTGTGCGAGAGAGGTATATGCAGGAATTTAGCAAGATGAGAATTGTCAATTCATTTTTGACATTGAATTATTTTTCATGAATGCCATTATTATAAAAACAGCAATTTATTCAAGTACAAATTAAACAAACACTTTATGCTGATACACACTCATTCTTATTTTTACCGTAAGCTAGCTCACTAGAATTTCTGTTTTACATTTTGTGTATTATTAAGTGATTATTAAATTAGATGCCATATGCTTTGTCACAACATTGTATCTTCACCTTTAATACACTTGTGTATTGTTTATTTTCTGTAAAAAATACCTACATAAGATATAACATGTATTCTGATGAGGGATTTTTGTTGCACTGCTATTACCTATAAAACCGCTCTTTGTTTTCTCATATTTTGTCTGCTGCGGTCCTGGGCTGCATCACGATTGGAATAAAATCTGAAGGCCCAGGTACCTCTAGAACAGTGTTTTTTGAACCACTGTGCCGCCTTACTTTTTTTATTAAAATTTTTGGTTGGTGGTGTGGCGCAAGATTTTTCCAATGTAAAAAATGTGCCGTGGCTCAAAAAGGTTGAAAAACACTGCTCTAGAGCATGCGTTTTGTCTGTTGAAACTAAACCAATTTTAATGCTGGCAATTAATATTTCCATTGCATCTTGAGGAGGAAGTGTGGTTTCATTTGGCTTTTGTTCCTTTGGAAAAAGCTTTTGGGGGACAATGTTGAGGAAACAATCCTATCAAGGTCGATAAAGTGCTAGATACTGTAGTGGACTGGAATTGCTGAAGATCATGAATGTTGAGAGAAAAATGCTATTGGTTCAATTTGCATAATTTGCATAATGCATCTATGTTCATAGAAAGGCTACTGGCTCACTTGTTGATCAACAAGGATGAACTATGCTTGCTTGTTTAACTGCCGTTTGCTCACTTTGACCAGCGAAAAAATATGGTCTTTCGCTGGTCAAAATGTGCTCAGACCTGAGCTACCTAGTCGAATCTACACAGAGATCCGTAAATACCGCCATAATCCCTTGTTCCAACCAATTGACATGCAGATTCAGAGAAGGAAGAAATCCTTATGATGTGTAAATATTTGGTCCAGCTTTAACTGCCAACATAGGTGCCAAGAAGTCTAGTAACTACAAATTAGCTCAATGGCATCTTTCACCTTTTCAGAAATAATTAAAATATTATTGTATTCAAACTAATATCCTCCCTTAATTTTCTTTACCTGTGCATTAAGACATATGCAATGAATAGCAAATGCCTTGTCAGAGTATGGCTATAGTTGTGTAAAGTTAGTAGTTATGTCCTCGGTTTATTATTATTTGAGGTATTCCTATAGAGAATTTGATGTCTGCCCTTTGCTGACATTACAATGATGGTCAAGGAACATTACAATGTCTCTGAATATATATATATGTGTTTGTGTGTAATAGATCTGCATTGGTCTCTATGAAAGCCATTACAATTTACATTTCTGAGGTGACAATATCTGTTCAAATCATAAAAACACAGGGTTGGCTGCAATGTGTTGACGTGTGATACTGTATTGAAGAGTCAGCAAAGCAATGTTTTACCTTTTGTGCATACCTACTAAGCAGTGGAGAATCAAACCCCTCATCCTGGCAGTATTAATGCCATGCAATATCAGTTGAGCTAGACAAGAACGGCGATGAATAGTATACGGAATGCACATTGAATTGGAGAAAAAAGAAGAACACAATGACCCCAATGCTTTCCTTTACGGCTGTGATCCCTAGATGCCGACCGGTCCATACGCAACATTAATTACCATCTCCTGCTAATGCCATATCAATCCTATGTCTTCCCCCTCCAGGTGGAAGCAGCTCAGGATGTCCCCCCACCACCTCCTCCTCCTCCTCCTGCTCCGCTGCCCAGGGCTTCTCCCCTGCTGAGCCAGCCATGACAAGCCAGCACACACACGCACATCCCTCCTTCAGCTCCATTCACTCCATGGCCGAGCAGCAGCAGGTAATGCAGCCTTGCTACCGCCCCACGTTGATTAGCTTGATAATAACCCACATTGTTGAGTTAGTGGATTTGAGAAAAATTTGGATTAGACGAAAACGTTTCTCATCAAAATAGTGTTCCCGAGTATACATGTCTCAATGAAGGGCCCTACCCTGGAGCCGTCTGCAGTCCCAACGCAGTCCCTCCCTCCATTTAAGTTTCCAAATGTAAATTTCTTCATTGTGAAAGATTCAATAATTGCACATGTTGGAAAATATGGGAGCGCTTCAAGTTATCCCTAAACAGAGGTTGTGTGTAGATTGTGCAAGGTTTTGATGAAATTTCAGACACATTTTAATAAATCCCTTTGAAATGCAATGTGGATTTAAGTATTGTTATAGTTCTGAAAACGGTTGGCTCCAGAGTAATATAGAGATAATTGTGGTTCAGAGGTCAAGTGCTGTGTTTGTGGCTTCAGGTTAGATGAGATTAGTTACAACCTGACTGATCGATGGTACTGTGACTTTACCAACTTGGAGAATAGATAAGTGAAGGGCAAAAATTCATAGAGAGTTAAAAAACATTTGTGGTCAAAGTAATCTGCCGACTCTACGACACCACTTCAACACTTCAAACATCGCTAATTGTCATAGTCGCACCAAACCGACAGTAGCAGCAACGTTTAAATCCCATTTTTTATTGACTGATTAGATGTTCAAAGCAGACTTGACAGAGAGATGCTAAAGCCCCCAAACATTTCAGTTTATTACATAACAATGTGGTTTGCGGAACTTCATATATTTGCGGATGTGTTATAGTTTCAGGTACTGCTTTCTTTCTTCAAGATACTTGATCATTAATTTGCATGAACATCGATCCAGATTTCTCCCATGTCATGTCCATACTGAGTCCCTTTAGATTCCCCCTACATTATACCACAAGTCTCATGTGTTAATAAGAACAAATATTTCTCCTTTTCTGCAGGCGCTGTCTGATATGACCATACTCCAGCGGAGGATCCCACCTAGTTTTAGAGACCCAGCCAGCGCTCCATTAAGGAAACTTTCCGTTGACCTAATTAAGACTTACAAGCACATCAATGAGGTAGGAGACATGTGCTGCTCAGTGTAATAGATGATGTACAGATAAGTGTAAAGCATACTATTTTGTCAGACAAGTGACACATGTGTAACTACACTGTAGGCCGGATATCAAAGTAAAAGAATGTCGGCAGATCATTTTATGGTTTTCTTGTTTTATGAAGGCATTATTGTTTGTATTGAAGTAACGCGTTCCAACCATTCAATACTTTTTAACGGGGAATAGATGTAGCAATTCTATTGAGGTCTTTATGCTCCATGCAAATTAAAGACAGACAGAGTTGCAGAAGATTGGTTGATACCTCACTTGATAGATGGTTAGGTGCGTTATATACTTGGCAAATCCTGAAACCTGGCTAAATGTCACAGGACATCACGTATCAAAGACAATCGGAAGTGGAGGGTGGTACCAGTCAGGAATTTGCTGTGTGTCCTGCTTCGTCCAGGTGTACTATACCAAGAAGAAGAGGCGCGCCCAGCAGGTTCCCCCAGAGGACAGCAGCACTAAGAAGGAGCGGAAGGTCTACAATGATGGCTATGATGACGACAACTACGATTACATTGTCAAAAATGGAGAGAAGTGGCTGGACCGCTATGAGATAGACTCACTCATTGGCAAGGGCTCCTTTGGACAGGTGAAGGAAGTGGTTGATTATTTAACGAAAGAAATGGTATCATTTTATAGAATTGGTTTTCCATGCAAATTAGCAAAGCAAATCGGATGTATTCTTCATAAATCTTTTGCAAAAATCAAAAGGGAGTTGCACTGAGATGAGATGAGATAATATTCATCTTTATTGTCATTGAGCAGGTAAGTACAGGTACTGAGACAACGAAATGTCATTGGTATCTCACCAGAAGTGCAAAAAAACAGTAAAGTGCAGTGTATTATGAAATAATGACATATTCAAACAGTTGCACTTGTAGCAGATATGTACAGTTTAAAAAATGTGAAGCACCCAAGCAGACAACTACTAATTTAGCAAATCTGGGGAGACACTTGGCTTTGCAGTACGTCCGTGCCGCCATCTTGGTTCTCTGAACATGTAACCAAAACGGCACAGCATGGTCTTTCATTTCTACATGAAAATACTTGTATCTGGACAGTGTGCCTACCAAGATATGTCCATTTGGTGAATATGTACTACTATTTGTGCCATTTCCCCTTTAGAGACATTTCGATAGGATTTAGATACACTTTTGGGGGGAAAAAATGTTCAACCAACAAAGGCTTTGAGTAGGGACTATCATAACTTTCTTTTCATTTATCAAACTGAAACGGCGGTACTACCCGTCTCTGGGCCATATTAAGGCTTCAGGTAGTTCCGTTGTGCATGCATACAAGTACTGTTTTGACAATGGAATCTACAGAACCATAGATGAAACTATAGAACTCTTGTTATCTATCTATTTTACCGGTAATGTGTGATAAGTATGATAGACGTTTCATTTTTTTTGTGGATATGTGCCTGCTATGAACAAATCTAATCGAACCCGAAATGTAAACCTGTTGATGTGTTCTTGATAAATGTAGTGCTTTAATATGTGTCTTCTTCCAGGTGGTGAAGGCCTACGACCACCATGAGCAGGAATGGGTGGCTATTAAGATCATTAAAAATAAGAAGGCCTTTTTAAACCAGGCACAGATTGAGCTCCGACTGCTGGAGCTCATGAACAAGCACGACACTGAGATGAAATATTACATAGGTAAGCACTGGGAGCATTTATCCTCTTACAACAGCATTGTCAAGCAAGATGGCATCATCAGACTGTTTTGGGGCCTTGCATTCATCCGGAGCACCCTGTCACCACAGATTCATTACAGCTGACAT
>JAOPJJ010000008.1:14845788-14858332 GCA_027122795.1 Enchelyopus cimbrius
CCCCCCCCCCCCCCCCCCCCCCCCCCCCCCCCCCCCCCCCCCCCCCCCCCCCCCCCCCCCCCCCCCCCCCCTCCTGTTTAGTCCAACAGGACGCATTAATAAACAACCTTTTCTGACCGTTGACCGTTGTCTGCTGACACCTAATCCATAATCCATAATCAGACGTATGTAACTAAATATTGTACGCAACCATATCTAACTATTATATCCGTGTCAAACATCCAAATATTCAATCGATTATCCTTCTCCGACATTTCGTCGTCAAAAGAAATCGAACCATCTGAAAACGAAACCAAACTGCAACTCCTACCGAACAGTGAAGTTGTTTCCTCTTACCTGTTCAATGTCAACTCCTTGTAAAAGATGTTATAAAACCTTTAAAAAAAAAGATGTAAACCCTGACTGCAATGTACAGAACAGCCCGATACTAACTGAATATTGAGTCCTACTTCCTTAATGCGTACACAACTTGATCGTGATTAGAGATCCAGCCCCGTTGCTTACTGGTAGTCCCTCCCCGCGTGGACAAAACCTTAACCCTTTGATTATTATTGTGTTTATCTAAAAAATATGGAAGCCCATTCCTGCCAGTGAAGAATATTAAAAAATTAAAAATCTCATAATTATGTGATACTGTTTTCAGATATTGTTTTATTTTTATATTTTACTGTTTTCAAAGGTCCCTTCGTCGTCGCCATCATCGCTGGCATCCCCAACCATGCAAAGACACAACTAGGGTTACTTTTGTTTGTCTTTCCCCGTAATAACTAAACAATTTAGATCTGTGTTCTTGACAATATATTGTCAAGAACAGAGATCTAAATAGTTTAGTAAATAAACAGCTAGCCTATATTTACTATAGGCTACGTTCACACCAATATTGAAAATATTGTTTTTTGTAAAAGAAGCATCGAAAATAGCCATCCACAAAAAGCGTGGACTATTACATGTTGGCCAACCATAACGTAACACAAACAATCTGGAGGGGGAAGGTCGTTTGTACTACGAGTAGGCCTACTAGGCTACTTGCAACCTCTGATTAGGCTACTGCGCACTTGTATTCTAACGTATTGTATCCTACTTTACATTACTTTTTATCTCATAATTAGTTTTTACTGGCGGGAATGGGCTTCCATACAAAAACAACAATAAAAAAAACACTTTATTTTGTACTTTATTTCGTTTAAATGTTTTTTATTTATATTTTTTGCAACAATTGGAATTGTTAACACTTATTGGTCAACTATAATGATGAGATACATTTAGCAATATCAAATATGATCTTGAGCAATGATTTTAGTACCAATTTGAGTTGATGATAATTTGTATGAGGTCGAACCCCGGGAAGTCCACAGCAAGGACACCGAAGCAGGGTCTGGGGTGGTCGGTGGAGTACTGACCCAGGTAGTTGTACAGCCAGGGGTTCAACCTCTCTGCCATGCGGCGGGGGGTTAAAAACATCCCCCATAAGGACCCCCATTCACTGAAGCTGGAATGGTTCACGATGATGTTATCTCCTCCGCATGTTTCCGCTACTTGGCCCAGGAGTTTGGTTAGGGAGTTCTCCTTGTCCCTGATGCTTGTCACACGGCCGTCTCCGCCTCCGTTCACCAGCATGGGCACTCCCAGGGAGGTGGAACGCTTCTGGACCAACACCACCTTCCCCCTGACCTCCCTTATTGTGGGCATGGCAGAACTTATCCAGACCTGCTGCACTGGGCCCACCAGATCCTGCACCATCTGGTTGACTCTGGTGGAGTCAGTTACCTCAGGGATGACATGCAGGAGAACAGCCTCGCTGGGGTACTGTGACAGGAAGGCCAGGATGGTGTCTAGGACCTCCTGTAGTGTGGTATGTTGGTATATAACACCCTGCACCACGTACAGGGTGTTACCAACCGCCAGCACCTCCAACTCCACATAGCGGATGCCTGCTCTCAGCTGCTGGTCCAGGGGCCAGGCCTGGTGTTTGACCAGAGCCCCCCCGTCAAGGGATAGGCTGTCGTGGGTCCCGGGGACCGTCAGAGCGGATAGGCGTCTGGAGTCATCCACCGCCTTCATCCAGGGAACACTGTATGACTCTGGGAGTTGCAAATCTCCGTCGTAATTGAAGAACTTGTCAATCCCATGACAACCAATCCTATACAACAATGTTGTTATGAGGGAATATATTGACAAAGTTATGAATGTGTTAAAATAATGGTATCATATTTCATAATGATGCAGTATGTATAAGTAACATATGATATTATGTGATACAGGATATATAAATGTAGTGTGATTAGCATGCGTGTAACTTTATTAAACTTATTGTTTAATAAAGTTGTATAGTATCTTGTTAATACTTACATGAAAGCAGGCAAAGTAAGAAGGAATAACAGCTTTGTCTCCATTCCTGCTGCTGTGGAAATTACTTTAATATTGAGTATACATCATAAAATAATGTATTTTTTTAATGTATAAAATTGAGTATATATAATATCAAAATGAAAGGGAATATTCCTACCTGATAACTGAGTTTCACAGCAAATGCAATCAAAATGTCACATACACCGTTTTCAGTGATATTTATATGTTACGGTTATCATAGAAGTTGATGACTAAAGTAGGTGTGGATCTGATAATACGCTTTTGTTGTATAAAAGGCCAGCAGGGTTTGTATGATTAAAGGTTTGGTTCTTTGTCCCCTTTGTTTGGTGTGCTACTATTTGCTAGGCGTTTCCCCAGAAACACAAGGTGGACCCTACAATACACAAAATAGGCCTAGTTGGAAAACGGTAATGATTTTAAACAATGGACAAACAGACCTTTAAAGGTTGTATCAGCAATTCCAGGCCGAAACATAAATTATCATATTCATCTGATCTTTCCTCACGATCCGCTAGCTGTCTGCCCCGTTAGGGGCAGGCCGTAAAAAAAACGCGTCTCTATACGCAGCATATTCTTCGAGATCGCACACAAAAACAAGTGTTAGTAACAGCCACTCCAAATCACTCGGAGATAGGCTGCCTAAACGTTTTTTTTGTTACAGAATCGCTGATACCTTATGTCACACGTTAAATGTTGTATCAGCGAGTCTAGGCCGAAACCGCTTCTCTGCAGGCAGCCTATGCTCCGAAATTGTACACAAAAAAATGGTATTAGTAAACAAATTGCAGAATCTCTGATAACCTTTAATAATAAGATCAAGATTTACAGATGTGCATTTTACGTCGTCAGATGACCTAAATGTATTTAAAAAGTTCATTATAAATAGTTATTCAATAAATAAAGGGAGAAGGTGCTTGGATTAACACAATCAAAAACGAAACTAAAAATAGTACATAGTACGACAACCTTCAGAAACAGACCATTACTGACTGACTTAACATGACGAATTCACTTCGGACGTATGTATTATGATCTAAATTAATGTAGCGTTAAGCTCTAGTACCCATCCGCATCTACTACAACGCCCACAATGCACCGCGAGGAACAGACGGAACAGGGAAACATCAGGTGACACAACCTGCGAACTCGCTTTCCCTAGTGTATGTTTTCGTGTAGATATTAGTATTAACTGTGTAATTAACAGTATCATTCATTGTGTTAGTCCTTTCCAGTAGCTAATGAGCGATGTTGCGACCGAAGGCGCTAACGCAGGTCCTCAGCCAGGCGAACACTAACGGAGTTCAGAGCACCCTGTAAGTATGCTAGCCGAAGCTAACTCATTTTATCGTTAAGAAGGCTTACTAAAACCACCACCATGCCAACAAAGAGGACCTACGAACGTTCTGTTTGCTTAACTTAGTTTTTATAATTGTACACTGGAATGTTGTGTGTGTGCCGCATTCTGGAGTTGAGAGAGAGGGCGAAATGTTGCCGCTAAACGACAACAAAAAACGATAGTTATGTTATTATAACTCGTAACTAGTTCAAAATTGTAGACTTGTAGACTTATGGGCTTGTCCCGTGTGCGCACCCAGGTGCACTGACATTTCAACAATGCACCAATGAACTAGCCTGGCCACCTACGTACTTCCACTCAATTTTCTTTTCCCTTCAGTAGTAGGTCTGGGTTTGCTGCATAGACTTAGGTTTTCTCCGGCCACATTTTGGCCGGTCCAATCAGTGAACAGAAGGATTGGCTGAGAGCAATGACGTTGACGTGTTCCAGTTTCAGTTGTAGTTGTTAGAAGACCATGTAGAAAGATGCGAGCGAAGCTATTCTGGTGTGGCAAGGCTGCCGAATATCGAGAAATTAAAGCCGGAGCAAGAACAAGCTTTGCTGGGTTTTGTTGGTGGCCATGATGTTGTGGCGCTTCTCCCCAGGAGTTTGGAAAATGTATGAAGTGGCGTATTATCAATGATAAGACCCAGCTTTGACAGCTGACTGCACACATTATCTCCGTCTTTACGATCTAATATTAATTTAGAATTTGCAGTTGTTCCGGGAACTCATAAACTCGAAGCGTGCTTGGCACCCAGGCAGTGAAGGCACATAAGATGCTATCACCATGGGAGAGCGCCGCTGGGAAGGAATGATAGGTAGTCAATTGCTGAAAGAAAAAGGAGGACGAATGCTGCTCTGCACCAACTTATATACACGGTCCCGCATTGGTACATTGTTGAAATTTCAGTGAACGTGAGTGCGCACATGGGACAAGCCTATAAGGCGAAGCCTTGCATCTTACTATTTGCAGACAGGGATGAAGGAGAAGGACTGGCTTTATGAGTGTGTCAATTCAGTTTTGTGAACTTTTGAATAGTTTATTGAACAACGAGGGATCCCTGCTTGCCTACTCCGGCTACGGCGACACAGACGCCAGAGTCACAGCTGCCATCGCCAGCAACATCTGGGCAGCATATGACAAGAATGGACACCAAGCCTTCAACGAGGACAAGCTCAAGTTCATCTTGATGGACTGCATGGTGAGAGGCTAGCAAGAAAGTGGCAACATGGTTCTTCATGATGTGCCTCCTCATTTAGCGTTACTTCCTTTTACAAATCTCTGTTCTCCTTTTTATAATAGGAGGGCCGAGTTGCTATCACCAGGGTGGCTAACCTGTTGCTTTGTATGTACGCCAAAGAAACGGTTGGTTTTGGAATGCTGAAAGCTAAGGTAAGCTATACAAATAGCATGTACGCTAAAGCAACTGTTGGTTTTGGATGTATTGATAATGCCTTATTGATAAGTTATATTAATATAGTGTTGATATTGCATCACGTTATTTATTAGTAATGTATATTATGTATTGATGGAGCTTCTCTAATTTCAGGCAGAGGCTCTCGTTGATTACCTGGAGGAGCCCTTGACCCAGGTTGCAGCCTCCTAGCAGGGTCAGACCCAATCAGCCCATCTTCCTTTGCACCTCCTCTTCTCTGCTCGGCAACCCCAAGACTCCTCCTGCTTTCCTCTGGAGCTTGAAACATGAACTGCTTTGATGTATGTCTCAAAGTACTGTTTCCCTGTGTATTCAGCGTTTTTGTTGTATTTCTTGGGTCTTCATCTTCTGCATATTTAAACTTATTTTAGTTTAACTCTTGCTTCCATTCAATAATACTGGTATAATAACAATAATTAAACATCAACAGTTGAAAAGCCAGATACCTCTACAAATGATTGCCTGTTCATCAATAATTTTCTGGTAAGGTTTTGGCAAAATACAAATATTTAGTATAATATTTGATTTTGTATGATCATCTTTCCACATTATTTATAACGTCAAAGTATGGTCATCAAGGCACACAGACACTTGGAAACCGTGATTCAAAATGTTTTGAGGATTTGTGGTAACCTTTTTCAGAAGACCCATCTGTCGTTGGAATATATTAGTAAAATACTGCACAATACTTTAAGGTAAAAAAATATTTGTGCTTAAACTGGTTGACAGCTGAATAACGTACTTGTGCAGCAGAGCAAACGTGCACACCCCCAGTTCCCTTGTTCAGGTGTACAGCCGCCTGCGCGCGAGCACGCAAGTCTGTGTTCGGCAATCGACTTCTCCAGCCTCAGAAGACATGATGTCGACGGGTGAACTACTAAAGGTATTGTGTGTATAAAATATGCTTTTTTAATAAACTATGTACACTTACGAAGTTGTCAATGCCTCTTCATATGTTAAGGCCATTATACTACCAAGAAGTGTCAGGCTACTTCGAGCCTTGTAAGAGGTTTAAAAAAGCGATTTCTCTTTTACAACGTATAGCATTGTGGTAGAATCGGATAAAAACATCTAACTTAGTTTTGCGTTGTATAGGATTTGTTTCGCTCTACACCAAACGTTCAAACTCGTTATCATACTACACATATCCCAGATCCATCTTACACAGGAGTTCTCCTTTAAGTCAACGGTAAGTGCCAGCCTGCCAATAAAAACTACACTTTTAACCACTCCACAGTACACCCAAGACAAATACATTATAACGCCAGACTATGGATGCCAATGTCTGTGTTGATAGAATGTTGGAAATAAAACCAACCTTGCATGGCATTGCATTTTGAGGGACTTTAGAGTGTCTCAGCAGCAGTGTTATACTTCCTGGTAGTATGCTATGGTAGAGGCGGACTGATATTACCTGTTACTATGGTAAAATGCCGCTGCTGCTGGGAAACTGATGAGTCATGCAATGCAAGGTTAGTTTAATTTGTAAAATTATAATGTAATCACAGACATTTCCATCGATAGTCCTGTACTGTACTGTGCTGTAATCCTGAGTGGGTACGATTGGCAGGCTAGCACTTACCGTTGACTTTCTCTAGCCTAGCACTAGCTAACTGGCAAAACAGTCCAGAAGGACTGAAGGAAATTTGTTGAAAACATCTTGAAAAAGATGTTCCTGTTACAGAAAGGAATATGTAGCCGTTAACATAATTAATGTCATTCCATTATCATTCTTTATAACTTTGTGGTCAAAGTTCCTGCTCATATGTATGTGAGACATGTAGGAATTACTAGTTGTAGCTTATGTTGCTATTGTGTGTATTACTGCATGGCTTTTTCATCGTTGTCATAAAATAATTAATCGAGAAGTGTATTTATTCAACTGGTTGACTTGGAAATGAGGTCCTATGTCCAAAATTTCGCATTACCCGTTTAAAGTTAAAGGGATGCCTACTGTTTCTCCAGCAGGTGGCTATATATAGGTCTCTGATTGGGAGTTAGTCGCAAAGCTCCGCCCCCAATACGCCCTCTTCCCATTGGTCAACTTCCAGATAGCCGATTAACATCATGACACCATCACAGAATTTGTGTTGCTACTTGTTTCCCCTCCTGAACAGGTTCAGATGTCAGAAGACACAGAGAGTAATATCATGGCCTCAGAAGTTATATCAAGTAATATCATGGCCACAGATGTTGCCTACAACTTTGTCTTCAAAGGTAAGTATCTTTTTCACTAAATCTGATGGTGATCATTCTAAATGGCTTTCTAATGTAGAGATGTCATTTTAAGTATATTATAGTTTTCTATTAGAGCAGTCTGTAATACTTTCTCTAAAAACATGGATTACATAGGAACATATGTATTTTTTTTTTCTCCTCAATAAGGTACAAAGTTTCAACAAAAATTACAAGTCAGGCGGCATTGTCATGGCAACCTTGTAGTATTGTTTACACAAGTTACACAGTGGTCTAAGGAAAAAATTCTCCCAGCGAGTAACAAGTCAAAACATTCTGTTACTGTTTATACACATTGTCATACCCAATGATAACCCGTTAAGTATTGTAGGCTTCATAAAAACCTTTGAACCTCTTCTATTAATCCGTTTTTTAGTTTACTTAACCTTACCAATTATGCCTGGAATGAGCCCATTGTTTTAATGTATGGTTGTGCTGGTGGCAAATTGAAATGTACCATGTGGATATTACAGCTTCTATTAGCTTGAAACCCTGCTTTTATACAACTATATTATATATTTTCCAACATCTTGCTCAGGCACATTGTAAAACCTTTTCCCAATCCTCTTGTTTAACAAGAGTAAATGTGGGGCTTGATAAAAGGCTACCCCTATCTTGAGACTAACCTTCTGAACCAAGGTCCTAAAACAACTGAACATGAATGAGTCAACACTGGACTTCAAGACATACTGAGGTGAACTTTCTTCAAAAAAAGCGAGGCCAAATGATCACTTAAACATACCATCTTTGGGATTACATTTGGGAGTGAATGGGGGTAAATTTGGGAGTAAATTGTGTTTTCTTTCTCAATCAAGGATTAGAGACTAGAGATAGATGAGATAGAAGATTAGCCAAAGAGATGATAAAGGATATACAGTAGATGTCTATAGTCCAGAGATAGTGGACTAGAGACAACAAACTATCTGCCAACAAACAGCCCCTGAAACTCTCAGGGGTCGGAATGCTCAGATTCTCTTATACAAGTTATTATGCACAGACATGCTAATTGTTATACAAGGGAACAGGGTGACCGAGTGCATGTTAAATGTTCTTATAGGAAAAGAGTACAGTTTAATATGAATCTGTGCTATGCCATCCTCAAGTGTTCTCCATGTATTCTGAGATGCTACTGGCTGACAAATATCTTTGCAGCACAATAAATAGATATGTTAGATATAATGTCAAATTTTTTTAACATTAAATTGATTAATTGTAGTTAACTAGATCCCAGCCCTAAATGTAATACTTTAATGACTCCGGTCCCCCTCCTCTCTAGTGGTGCTGGTCGGAGAGTCTGGTGTAGGCAAGAGCAACCTGCTGTCTCGATTCACCAAGAACCAGTTCACCCTCGACAGCCGCACCACCATCGGTGTGGAGTTCAGCACAAAGACCACGCAGCTCGGCGAGGCTAACATAAGGGCTCAGATCTGGGATACCGCTGGCCTGGAGCGATATCGTGCCATCACCTCCGCGTACGCCTTAAGTGCTAATATCATGCAAATAACAAGTTAATACCATGTTAAAATCATGCCAACACTATGCTATAACAAATGAATAGGATTCCACTTACAAGTTAATTCCATGTTAAAAACATGCTAAGAAAAAAACACATGATCACACAAATAAATACCGTACACATCATGTTTAGCACCATGTAGTAAGGTATATCATAAAATAAATATATTGTAGTCTAGGAGGACTTGTATATAACCTAAACCAAAATGGTACAAGTACATGGTACTTAAACTACTATAGGCTACTACCACTCTACTACTTACATGCTGCTAAACTATTGCTAAGCCACTACTATACTAATGCCTACTCCTTTTCGGCTTCTTTAATATTACTTTAATAATACTACTACTATACTACTACTCAGGTATTACCGAGGAGCAGTTGGGGCGTTAGTGGTATATGACATCACAAAGCAGCCAACCTTTGAGTGTGTAGAGAGATGGCTGAGTGAGCTGTATGACCACGCCCACCCTCACGTTGTTGTCATGCTGGTCGGCAACAAGACGGACCTGGAGTCCGACCGGAGCGTAGCCACGGAGGAGGCCAGACAGTACGCAGGTACACCTCCTCTAAATAAACCTCCTCTGAATTATGTCCTCTTAATGCACCTCCTCCTAAACGGCACTTAATTGACCTCTGTAACTCCTCCTCTACGACACCTACATAAACCAAAACACCTAACTTAAACCTCCTTTACACCACTAAAATTCGTCCTCAAAATTAATTCCCCCCAAAAAACTACTACGACGTACACTTCTACAGCACATCTCATCTACAATATAGCCGGGTCAACACCTCCCTGAAACACTACCAGGTACACCTTATTTTCAACCACCTCCCCTGAAAGACCTCCCCTACAAAAAAATCCTTTAAAAAAATCTAGAGTTTTAACACCTTTAAAACTCTATCAGGTACACCTCTAAAACACTTCCTTTTCAAAACTATCAGGTACACATTTAAATCAACTCATCTAAAACACTATTAGGTACACCTCTAAAACAACTTATTTTAAGAACTATCAGACACACCTTGTGACACATCATCTAAAACACTATCAGGTACACCTCTAAAACAGTTCCTTTAAAACACTATCAGGTACACCACTCAAACACTTCCTCTACAGTGCATATTCTAAAATAGTAGCTACACCTCCTCTAACATTTAGATCTCCGTCCCTCTAGAGAAGAAAGCTCTGCTGTTTGTGGAGACGTCTGCGTTAGAGTCCACTAATGTCGAGGTAGCATTCAACAATGTCTTGTCAGGTAATACATTATAACAAATAACTTGTAATGATTACAATTGTATTATTAAAATGTCACAACCTAACGGTTAACAAAAACAGAATGTGGTAACGTTAGGTGAACCACAGAATATGGATTATATCTTTTCAGATTGTAATCAGGTTGTAATGTGATAGTAATATGATAGTATAGGTTGTAATCTGATGGTATTGATTTTATCCTTATGGCATAGTTTGTACCGTATGGAATAGATTACAAAATCTTCTTGTAATTTCATAGTATGGATTATAATTGTATGGATTGCAATGTGTTTGCAATCTGCAATCTGATAGTGTTTGGATCAGAATCAGGTTGTAGGAGGATATGGATGTTAATCTTAGGTGTACCAAATGTCCCCAGAGATCCACAGGAGGCTGGGCCGTGAAGAAGTTATCCATGGGGACCGCAGAGCTCCACTGTCCCTGAGTTGCCAAACCAGAGCAGAGGAGGAGAAGCCCTGCTGTAGAAACATCTGAGCAGCCTCCTCACGTCATCATATTTTGACATTATAGATAACACTAGATGGATGGATTGAATTCATCCCTTTCATAACAGTATCATAGAGTCATACATAATAAAATGGTATATTAAGATTTTTAACAAAGCATTTATAGGGAGAGGATGTCTTCCGAAATCATTTTTATTGCAGTGTTGAATTCACGATAACCATAAACATTTAAACAAAGTGTTCAGCTCAATTATTACAATCAATGTTCTCACCCATTCTTTTATGTTTGCAAGGCTGGGATTTGTAGTAACTCAACATAAGCTGTTCATCAATATTGGGAACACAAAAATATTGGTTAATATATAAGGTTACTAATAGGGAGACGTTCGGGACACAACACGTCACTTAGGCAGCGACCACCAACCAATCGTAGTCGACAGCAAAGTGGACCAATCACATGCAGTCAGGTGTCGATGGTCTTTGCACCAATGGGAACGAGCCATAGGCTGGATCAAGCCATTCACCTGACGGCGTTGGGATCCCTCACAGCGAGGAAGAGGAAACTTTGGGGATAGTATCTTGGTAGTTTTGTAGGGAGGTTGATATTGAAGCAAACTCAGGACCTGGACCAGGTCTATTGAATTGAGAAGTAATTACCAGACCAATAGCTTAAACTGTAAAGTGACAACCTGTGACGTTTCAACAATCTGTAAGGTCACAACCTCGGCCAAACTGCAGAAGTTGGATCGCATTGAACTTCTGCCCGACTGACAGCTTTGTCAGATCCCGAGGGCAACCATGTCAGCGAAGGAAGACGAGTATGACTATCTGTTTAAAGGTGAGCTTTATTTTTCATGTTTCCACGGTAATGCTTTTGGATCACCTTGTCGGGTCTCAAAAATAAATACATTTAGCGGCCTTACAGAAACCACAGATACCCGCACTGTATTTAAACACGGTATTTACAGTTTAAACAACAATAATCAAACTGAAGAGATTTAGACATTTTCAACAACAAGAGACGCAATATTTGTGAAATATAGTATTGATCATTCAACGGTCTTAATCAAACTGTGCTTAAACAACTTGAACCTCATTCAAATCATTCGGAGCAATGTCCATTAGCGTGGCAGTGGAAATGAGTAGAATGACGTTTCACCGAGTGTACGATGTTCGACTTTTCTGCACTTCTGAATATTGTTTATTCTATTTTTAGACCAAAGAGTTGTGAATTGCTTAACTGAACGATGCTTTGTAAATATAGGCTGTACATTTCTAATGTATCGCCAAAGTGACATGATTAGCAGTTGAACACTAAACAAGCCGGTGCCGTCAGACTGGAAATACCTGCTGCGTGTGCGCGCGCAGCAATCAAGCAGTCATTCCTAGAACCCCCCCCCCTCTCTCCTCCCCAATATCATGTACTCATTAATGTACACAACAACGTCCCTTTTTTTTGTTTACGTTATAAAGTTGTTACTGCCTGTTTTTTAAAATATAATTATTATTTGGTGTGAAGCACCGAGGTTGCGAGGCACTCATTGTTATAGCCACTAATTTATGTGATAAATAATAATAATAATAATAATAATAATAATAATAATAATCACCTCGAAACTATGCCCAATTTTAACATACCATTGTATGACTCTTTTATGACAAATTTTATGGCACTTAGTTTCACATGTTAAAAGATGCAATTTAATCAATTTAACACTACATGGAACACATTTCTCCATAGATAAAAATTTGTTTCTGGCTTCTGAACTCGAACAAATTCCAACGCCCAAAGTTGCCACATTACAAAAAGACATATAGCTGCCCCAATGGCCCTTATACTCGCAAATGTAAGTTTAAAGGGATCTTCTCAAGCAATCCAATGTTGTGCTCTAACCTGAAGGTCAACACACAAACCACACAA
>JAOPJJ010000008.1:14858432-14877812 GCA_027122795.1 Enchelyopus cimbrius
CAACTCTTAATAGTTTCCTCCTGATCTCCTGAATAATTAAGAGTATTGAAACAGTTCTGGCCCTTAGGAACTCAAACGGAATGTTCATGAAAGCTGCTTTGACAGGAAATAGGAATAGGAAAGTCCTATTCACAACATATTCATGTCTCATGTCCAGAACCCAACCCAGAAGGGACACCCAGAAGATGAGCAATATCATCCTCATCGGATCGCTATTATACCACTATTCACAAAAATGGCAACAGTTCCATTTCTGCAGAACAGATTTTTAGATTGTCGGTGGTCAAGGCTAATTGGGAGGATAATTGGCGAGATGAGAGTGAGATATTGGCAATTGTCTTCCACCTTCATGAAAGGCCCAAAGGCAAATGGGTCCATATGGGGCGCTACTGCCATTAGACGAACATGACTCCTTTAATGGAACGTCATCCTCCAGACTGGTCATCTGTATGTATGCTATTTATGTAATGTTGTTTATATGCATTGCAATCTCTGCACAATCTCTGTCTACCCTCTTATTTTTCAGCACACTGATGCATTACATGGGAGTATCCATATCTTCCAAACGTGACACCTTGTTGAAAATTATAAACATTTCTTGGACTCGGTCATTAATTCTACATGTGCAAAGTTGTAATTTAACAAAATGTACCCTATATGGAGCCCATTCTTTCATTAAAAGATCACAGTGTCTATGCCATTGTAACAGACGGGTACACAGCCATATACAATTTAAAGCGAATGTGTGGTGAAATCCCCCACTCCTAAAACATACATATTTCCTCCTGCGCTTTATCCCTGTCCAATGGCCTTTGATCATATTGTGTCTACTAGGTGTTCTTGGTCTGTGTTTTGATTCTGGTCTATACACCTATCAATATTTTTTGGTTTCATTCAAGTCCATATGGAAGGTATTTCCAGCAGTCTGGTCTAAAAAGTCACACCCACAAGGTTTGCAGCTCTGACTTTGAGTTATTGACCTAAAGTGACCTCCAGCAGTTCCCTAATAATTCCAATTCTCCCCACACAAGCATCAAGTCTCCATTTGCATGCTTGTTACCTCTTTTTGCTGCTTGCAGCTAAATTGCTTTACAGCTTTATATGTTTCTCTACATAGGCTACAAAGCTCTAGCGTAGTAATAAGAATACAACTTGTATAGGAACTGTAATTTAAAGAAATCCAGCTCAAAGTGCTTTAAACAATCCAGTGTTTGCATACAGAGTGCTCCACATCACAAATTAACGGAAGTTAATGTCAAATAAGGTGGAAGATACATCCCAATAAATAAAAAATATGAATACATGAAAACCTGTCTGTCTTTCTCTTTCTCTAGTGGTGCTAATAGGAGACTCTGGCGTAGGGAAGAGTAATCTCCTGTCTCGTTTTACACGGAACGAGTTCAACCTGGAGAGCAAGAGCACCATCGGCGTGGAGTTCGCCACGCGCAGCCTGCAGGTGGAGGGGAAGACCGTCAAAGCTCAGATCTGGGACACGGCCGGCCAGGAGCGGTACCGGGCCATCACCTCCGCGTAAGAACCGCCAACACTCACCTTACTCTACCTAACTCATGACAGACTACGAACATCCTGGGTCAGGGTGGGCTTGTGTAGGTTAATGTAGGTCAGTGCAGGGCAGAATTGGTCCGATGGCTATAAAGCTGTGAAGCTAGCAGACATTCACCCACTGAAAACAAGTGTTGAGACGAAAAACCCTTGGCTGCGTGTTTAGGTATTACCGCGGTGCCGTCGGTGCCCTCTTGGTCTACGACATCGCCAAGCACCTGACGTACGAGAATGCGGAGCGCTGGCTTAAGGAGCTGCAAGACCACGCTGACAACAATATCGTCATCATGCTGGTGGGCAACAAGAGCGACCTGCGACACCTGCGTGCCGTTCCCACTGACGAGGCCAAGGCCTTCTCAGGTAAACCCCCCTGTCCAGCTAACTGTGCCTTTCATTTGAAGTCATTATCCTCCGCAGCGGTATTGATGGTGTTGTTGTGTATTTCTACAGAGAAGCATGGGCTGTCTTTCCTGGAAACGTCAGCTTTGGATTCCTCTAATGTGGAACTGGCATTCCAGACTATTCTCACAGGTTAGTGCCCCCACCCTGAATCTAATCTTCCTTGTAAAATGACCCGAGGACGCTGTGATGTTGATCCTATTATCACCACTAGGTGGCAGCAGCAGTCCTTTAGTGAACTGAAGCAGAGTTTAGTAGCAGGACAGCCATTGACCAGTATAGTTAGCAGTAGTACAGCAGAATGCAGTAAAATATTTACTTTTGGAGTACACTTATTAACCGACAATGGTATTTCACATGTTTGTTTAGATTTGATTTTAGATTTCCAAAAGGCAGATAGACTTAAATCTATGAAAGTATGAAACCAAACTCACATCTCACCAAACAGACATGGGGGCTTATTCATGTGGGCATTTTCAATGGGCAGCCATTTTTGAGTAGTTATCCAGTTGTTTCTCCCGTCTTCCTCAGCCATCTACAACATGATGTCCCAAAGACAGATATCTGGACGCAGCGACCCTGACTTCTCTCCCGGGTCCAATGTGGTGCCGATAACTGTCCAGCCCACCCAGAACCCCCCCCGACAGAGCCCCTGCTGCCAGAACAACTGAGACTCCTCCGGCCCCACCCCTCAGACAGATAGACATACAATTACATCATGGTTGTTCAGCTCTACTGGTTAATATAGCTGGTTATACTGGTTGGTATGGCTGGTTAGTATAGCTAGGTCTGCTGGTGAGTATAGCTTGTTATGTTGGTCCTCATGGTTAGTAAAGCTGGTTCTGCTGATTAGTTTAGCTGCAAGGTATGAATGGGGAATGACGGAGGGCCATTTCATGTTGCGTAGACGAATTGAGCAGAAAGACAACCACCTTGTTTGATGAGCTGAAGGGAGAGAGGGAGGAGGGGAGGAAGGAGGAGATGAAAGATGTGTTTATGGAGGTGAAGGAAGAGATGAAGGAGGTGAGGGAGGAGAGGAAGGATGTGTTTGGGAAGATGAAGGAGGCGAGAGAGGAGAAGGAGGTGAGGTCGCAGTAGTTTCGGAGGAGGGAGGTCTGTCCATCTTGTTGTCTCTACTGGAGGAGACTGACATTTTTTTATTCTTAGTCTTGTATATTTGGACTGTATGTGCATGAATAAACAGTATTTGTAATTAGATCTATGCAGTTATATTTGTTTTATTTTCCTTCATGTGAAATCAAATCTGTTAACCATGGGATGATTATTTTTTATTATATATTTGTTTTGTGTGGGAAATTCTAAAATAATAATTAGAAGCTCAGTCAAAAATGTTGCAGAAAAAAGTTAAAACATTTAAGTTCTTCGAATGTAGTTTTATTAGAAACATTTACAATACATCTTGAATCTTCGAAAAATAACAAATAAAACAAACTAATATGGCGCAGTTACAATAATAATCATTAATAATAAAAATGTTTCAGAAAAATGTAATTCACAGAAACCATGTGCTATGAGTAGCTGCCCTGGAGGGACTGGGAACATGTTTCCATCCTAACCTTAACCACAAAGCAGAAACTATCACACTAACACCACTACCAGACCACTACCAGACCACTATCAGAGAATATGAAGTCCTACTGGGTTGGCCTCTTGGCAAGACAGGAGCCTCTTTTTCACGACATCAGCCTTGTATATTAACAGCCGTTTCCATGGGGACAGCGGTCCACCTGCTGGGCAGATCCATTCTTGGTGCTGGTAGACCAGACCAGACCAGGATCTGGTGGTAGAACTGTACCAGGACCGTCGGGTACAACCAGAACCAAGAGGCTGTCAGGGTGCTCCCGTCTTGGGATCCAAAGAGGATTAAACTACGGAAACCTATAGAGGTCAAAAAGACCCTGGTGTTGTTAAACACAACACCAGGCCTGGTTGCCCTTTCTACATGACCAGACAACATGCATGCAAACTAGTACGGCTATGACTGAGGAGTGTATATGAGTGTAGTTGTAGACTAACTAAACAGTGACGTGTGTTGGCCATCGGGTATGTTATCACCAGAGGGAAGCTTTCACATTAGGGCTTGGATTCTCCTCTGGAAGTTAATTCCACTTTTGTTGCTATTCTAAGACTGAGTGAGATCTCTCCAGATGTGAACATGTTGTTCTAAAAGAAAAGTCGAAGTCAGTTCAGATTAAGAGCAAAGGGTTGGTAACATTGGGGGGCAACAGCAATCCGATCTACTGAAGCAGGAAAATGCATATCCAGGCACAAAATATATCCAAATCCTAAAAACATCCTATGATTTTCTGCCATTACACCATTTCAAATGCGCCGGTGTTTGACAGAATGCTTGAATGAAGTTGTGCAGACACCACATCGCCTTACTTTATCTTCATGTAGATGGGAAACTTTCATAAATAAAAAACTTCTTAACTTTTCATATTTATAAGTAGAAACTGGCCTTCCTGTGTTTAGAAATATATTAACTTCTTGTACTTTGAATTAAAAAACAAATGTCTCAAGATTACTCATAAATATGTTTTGTTTTCATAAATAACATCCAGGTACTGACTTTTCCTCTGCTTTCTATGAAACCATAACCCATGTTAGCAAAATAGATTTGAAAAAACTGTAATATGTTTTTTTTTTATTAGTTTCAGTTATCTATAAATGTACGTGGAAGAACTGAAATATATGCTAAAACCTCAAAATTCTTCAACTTCAATTCATCAACAATAAAAAAATATTTAAATAAATGTAACAATCACGTTAAAGCTCACTGATAAAGTAACCAAAAGCAGAAGAAGTGCGTGAAGCAGAGGTCTCTTTACATTCAAATGCAAGGATTTCGACGCTCGGTCAAATTGCTTAAGTGCATTGATTGAATTAGGGATTCCTATCACTGCTTACGAAGGGATTTTACATAAATGCATAACAAGCTTTTTCTATAAAGAGAAGAAAAACACCAACAGTTTCTATCATTGCTATTCATGTAATCTTAATACAACGTTGTAAATAACACTAAGATGAAATTAATGAACCATACTGTGTTCTCCCATGGTCTCTATATGGAAGTGGGTCTTATACTAGGGGAGTTGAATAAATGAACCTTATACTTTAATGGTTTATAGGAATCATAATTAAACTTTGAATATCAGTCAGTCAAACTACAAGGTTAAATATGTAGATTTCAACCTGCATCCAGTTTCAGGACTTAAAGCTTTTATACACATGGATCGGGTTCTTGTATTCCTAACAGGTATTATTTGTATTAAACTGACATTTCTATGTTTTACTTTCATGCATTTAAACTTAAGAATAGCGGCAGTGCCTCTGGAGATTGCCTTAAACATAGCAGTTTGGTCTCCCAAACAAAGTCATACTCATGAACAACGGAAGCATGGGACCCTTGCAAACATGGAGCCCCTGCAAACATTGGTTTAAAGATGACACTCAGCAAGTGTTCCATTATGAAGTCATCACATTTTGTCTTTCACAGGGCAGCAAGTTGTTGTCTTTAAGTGCTAAATTAGTATTATTTCAAACATCCCAATACAGTCAATCATGGTTGCCATAGCATTGTCTAACTAGAAATAAACACATGTCTTCTGTCCATAAAGGTGTTTTTCTTGTTCTTTGGTTACATTCCACCTTTTCTTTTTAAAAAACAACAGATGATCATACGAAGTCTAGTTCCATCAAATCCCGAAAAACTCAACATTGTCAATGTGTAAAAAAAGAAGTTGATATGTTTTCTTGAGCGTAAATTTCTATTCCTACTGAAGTAAATACAAAGTAATGAAAAGGAACCGAACAGAAGGTGAAGCCTGCCCCCACTGGGGGAGCAAACTCCCAAACGTAGATTATCAACAACCAGAAAACGACTGTTGCCATTGATCTTCTTAACCACCAGAAAACGACTGCTGCTTTGGGTCCATTACCCACCGGCAATGTGACATACACAGCCTATGGTGTGACCTCCAAAGGCTGTTTTTGTACACATAAGTACTGTATGTGCTTTGTAACGCAATAAGGTTTCCTCGAATTTGTTCATTTTACAAGGAGGGACTAATCTGAAGGTTAACTTTTGTCTGATTCATTTCTATTCAGTGTTTTCAGTATTTTCCCAAACCCCGTTGTAGGCCAGAACACGTTGCTTGTGGACATAATCCATCTGCATCCTGAAGAGTATTATACCTCCGCTTAGGCTCTGCTATTAACTGCCCTTGTGGGTTTTGTACTGGTCCATCTTGGGGCCGAGCCCTTGCAACTCAACCCTCACAAGGGGGGCACCTGGGAGCTAAGACAGAGCCTCAGGGTCTCCAGAAGATGGTTGGGTTGGTCACATGTTCAGGAAACAGCCAGCGAGAGCCATTAACATAAAGTTCAAAAAGTATAAAACTCAAGAGTTTGCCCCGTGTGAGGCTGGAGAACCAGATACAGTCATTGTCGTCTTTTTATTTTAAAAGTACAACCAAATTTTACGTTTTATAAACTCTATGCAGAGAATGACCATATTATTGCTGTTTCACCCTCCACAGGAGTCTACTGTCTGGCTTCAGGCCTTAAGATTAGTAAAGATGGCATCAGGCTGTTCAATGAAATACAACATGTATCTTTATACTGGGTTCAACTTTGTTTTTCATAGACTATGTTTATAAGCTCATTTCTATTTAAATATTTTGAGTAGGTTTTACCATTTACATAGTACTATGTTCTCATATTTTTGCTATCAAGTGTCTCAGGGGATGAAATGCATTACAAAGTATAAATGGAAACAACAATGAGTTGGCCTATTGTGGGCCTCCTGTGGCCATTATGTTGCTTACAATAAGGAAGTATCTCGCCTTTGGAAAAAACTATGATGTCAGATCAAAGCCAGCGCCCTCTAGCACTAAACTGGGGGACAACAATTGCAACACAAGAGGTAGGGGAGCTCAAATATTCACCATCGACGGTCAGTTTGGTTTCATGGAAATGTGTTTTCTTCCAATAAGGTGCTTTACTTTACATGCTACGTAAAGTTTGAAATTTTGTTCACATTCTTTTACTCACAAGGCTGTAGGAAGCTACCCTTTCTTTAATTATATTCATATTTTTGGGAGAAACTAAGAAATAAGGCAGAAACAGTTCAGCTACCTTGGAGATGCATCGCTGTGTAATTTATATGTATTGTATTTGTAATTTTATATGCATACAAAATGTATTTGTATGTGTAATGGTGGTGTTTGTAAGTGCAGGTCTCAGCCTTGAAATTGTCTTTTCACATAAAAAATGTTTTTGTCAGCATGTCTTTGTTTATCAGTGTGTGTGTGTGTGTGTGTAACTTTCAGCCTTAATGGGCATCCTATGCTTTTCCTTTCAATTACTATTGTCTGATCTCCTTGAAGAATCCCAAAGCTGGCCCCTGATAGAATCAAGGACACAAGTGTGGCACGGTGCATGTGTGTGTGTGTGTGTGTACAGGTGTTGCATTTGGTGCGTGAACTGTTTCTGTTTGATCGGACGCTCTGACTCTTTAATGTTGAAAGATAAAAGTGGCGTTACCGAATGTGGCGTCCGCAGTGCTCCCAGAGAAAGGAAGCAAGAGGCCGGCCCCACCTGGAGTGGCCATTTCCCTAATCGTCATGACTACCGTGTCGGGCCCTGCAGGCCCCTACTGGGCCCCACGCCACGGCTGGCCCCCAACAATACACTGCAACAATACACCCCAAGCGCAGCCGCAGTGCATTGTGGGTCATTATGAAGAAAAAAAAGGGGGGGGGGCAGGCGGGTAGAGTAAGAACACCTGCTCCACGCCGAATATGCGTTTGACAGACTCTCCAAACCAGCGAGGACGTGAGATAAATGGTTGATTCCTAGAGCTGCTCTCCAGCTCATCAGCTGGCTTCCAGGGACAATAGACAGAAAGGACAAATTCCTGCCTCAAGAAAGTGGAGCCTTCAAATGTTACCTTGTCAAACAGTACCTAAATATCTTGTTTTACCATAAACATGTTCTACCATAAATATCGCCGAGATCGCCGTACGGCCAAACCATCCTTCAAACTTTGAAACGAATAATAAACATACATTTGGAAATAATTAAAAAAAAGGTTCAATAAATGTCTTACGTTGAACATCTTAAGTTCAAACATATGATTGAAAATGCTATTTTAGATGGAGATGATTCTAAGGTGCCATAAATCTTATTTTTAAATTGGTTCTAATAACAACACATTGCCTCTCGTATAAAACCACTTGATGATAAGATAAAATATTTCAAGAATAAAATTACACCACTGTCTACTTTCCTGAATGAAAACAGCAGTAGTTATAAAAAACTGAAAAAGCAAGGTACTATACTTCTCGTATAAAGAAAACTTTTATAAAATATATATGCATATTTATATATAAAAGAAAAACTAAAAAATATTTCTTATATGTTTTTAGTAAATCAAGCAGTTCTAAAATATCTGCTTGGTCGTTTGGAGATTTTGTGGAAAACAATGAAAAGAAAAGTTTTTTAAAAGAACGTAAAGAAGGATGAGCAGGCGATGCACCAGAAGAAGAAGAAGAGCGGAACAGGAAACAGGAAGTGAATGTCTTAAGAGAAAATGCGGATGGCTTGCGTCACCAGGCTGTGGCACACGGGGCACTCTGGCTGGCTGCGCTCACAGATGCGCACGGCGCATTCCATGCAAAAGAGGTTGTGGCCACAGGGTACCAGCGCGGCTGTCACCTTGCTCTCAAAGCACGTCATGCAGTCCCGCATGCTGGCCGGCGGGGAGTCCGGTGCCACCATCCGCCCTGGGAACCCTCCCCCGGTGGTGTTGGGCTCGCTGTGGGCGCGGCGCGCGTGGGCGTGGCCGGCCCCCAGGCCGGGGGACAGCCGGGCCAGCGGGGGCAGGCCCCCGAAGCTCTTGGAGCGCTGCTGGGGGAAGAAGGCCACCTGCTTTTCGGGCTCCGCCCAGCTCTGCACCCCATCCACCCCCAGGAAGGAGCCACCCTTCTCCCCTGCCATGCCGTCTGGGAAGTTCTGCCGGTAGCTGCTCGCAAGGGGCTTTCTCCCGCCCGCCAACCCCCCCCACACCTGCTGCAGACGGCTCTCCAGCACCGGGCTGCCCCCGCCGTCGCCCACCAGGCAGTCGTTCTCGTTGTTGTGGTCGTGCAGGCCGCCGGTGCGGAAGGCAATGTGGGCCTCGATCTCCTCGCGGGCCCGCTCCGCGTTGCCCGGCGACCCTGTGATCTCGAACACGGGGTCGCGGTCCCGGCTGGGGGTCACGATGTAGGTGCAGGTCTGCTGCTGGATGCGTTTGATGGTGGAACCCTTGGGCCCCACGACCAGCCCCACCACGCGGTAGGGCACCCTCACCTGGATGGTGGTGTGGCCTGGGAGCGGTGCCGGAGGGGAACCGCTGAAGGAGATTCCCAGCTTGTTGCGGGAGGCCCTCAGCATGGAGAAGTGTTCCGCCGCCGAGATGATCTCACGCCGGGCCAGCGCCACGTCCTCCTTGCGTCCTGTAATGAGGAACACAGGCTCCTCCCCCCGCACTGGGGTCTTGATGTAGGTGTTGGTCTTCGCCCGCAGCGCTTTGATCTTACAACCTAAAGACAAACACATATGCCCTTATATACACACACCGCACACTTTCCCAATGACAGGTTAACAAATACACTGCACACGATCACATACCTACTGACATGTATGTACCGAGAGCGCATCAAGTCACAGAAACACACGCGTACACTCGTATACGCACAGCCGTGCCCCGCAAACACACATAGGTATGTTAGCACCTTTGCACACAAGACACCATGAAACTGACACAAACATACATGTATATACAGCGAGCCGACACTGAACACTCACAATGACCATATACACACAGCACACCGTGTCACACACAAATGCATGAATGTACACACACCACACGCACGGCATACGGTTTCATGTCATGCACACACACGCCCACATGGTGGAGGGTGTGTAAGTGTTCATTGTGTGTGTGATTGGTGGGTGTGTTTCAATGCAGTGTGTGAAGGCAGAAAATAATATAAAATGTGTTAAATGTTTATGAATGTATGCAATACAATTCAGCAATACAAAATCCCATCATAATAGATGAGTATAATAATAATTTATACACTGTATACATGGTGATATGAAGTGCATAAAGCATATGCTGTATTATTTGTATCATACAGGCCTTTGCCGTATTTTCAGTGTAAATATAATTTAGTTATATAGTATACCACTTAAATAGTAGGCTATATATACATACGATTATGTATACTTATATAAACAATACTGTATATATAAACAGATGGAATAAAGGAAGTTATAGTAGCTGAGTCAGATCTTTTTAAAAGTTTAGGTTTGTATTAAGGAGAGCTCCTCTAGCTCATTCATAACCAACAGATTGTATTTATTATATATGAATACATATTTCTCTGTGATGTGATAAACACTAGAGATACACCATAGAAAACTATCGAAATCTGATTAAAAAAATACAGAAATAGAAAGGAAATATAATCAAATCGATACAAATATGATGTTCAAAAAGAGATGTGATGAAAAACAGAATAAATATAATATAAATATGACGAAGCCAATAGAAATAGAACCGAAGACGAATCTGTCTCAGCCGCACGTTGTGTTTCTGTCTCGCGCGTTTCAGACGACAAAGGAAGCAGTGGTCGCGTGCGTCTGGGAGCTGACATTGATGGCGTGGATGTGGAATAATCAGAGGGGTTCTCTAAAAATTCAATGTATTAATCTTATGGGGCTCGAGAAGTAAATATCCATCCATCCCTATGTTTGGAGGCGCACGTGAAGATGGCATAGTGTAGCAGAGGGTGTGCGTGTATGTGTGTGTGTGTGTGTGTGTGTGTGTGTGTGTTGGGGGGGGGGGACCACCACTCCCTTTTCTTTGTCAATAACACCAGACTCTCACACACAATAACACAACCAATACAACAACCCTCAGCCTTCTAACACACACACACAACACTCACACACGTAAACACCACCACACACCATGCAATCGGTGCATTAACTTTAGCGGACCGGAGCTCCGGGTGACCGGGGAGACCTACCTTGCCGCCCTACTATCTCGGCCACATGTTCGGAGCTGGGCACCGGCACGCATTCCGTGATGTTGCAGCCCCGTCCCTTGTTGCTGTCCCCGGCGGGGGAGGGCGGGCTGTCGTACAGGGCGCTGAGCTTCCCCTTCCCGGGCAGCAGCAGACCCGCCAGGTTATTGTTGTTGTTGCTCCGGTCCTGGAGCCCGGGGTTGGGGGCTCCTCCGTCCCCCTCGCCCTCCCCAAGACCCAGCAGGGACAGCTGGCCCAGCGCGACCCGCAGCGCCCGACGCGATTCGTCCTCCTCCTCCTCTTCATCGGGCGGAACCAACAGAGCCGCCGCGTCGCTCCCGAAACCGGCGGCTAGATCCGCGCCGTAGCCGCCGCCGCTTTTCTCCATGATCCCCGCTAGCACCAGCAGGCTCGGCATGGCTGAACAAAGACTGAGACAAAGACGAGGAGCAGAGCCGAGAAAGAGCGCCGTGCCGCCTCCTCCTCCTCCTCCTCCTCCTCCCAACCAACTCCCCCTCTGCGCTAGTCCCTCCCACCGCCCTCCCCTCCTCCTCTACCTCCCCCTCCTCTCCCGGGCTCCCTAGACCAGGCGGGACAAGGGGCCGTCTGCTCGGGCTGGTCTCGGCGGGACTTTTCGGTCCTACCCCGGGTCTCTTCTTCCTACCCGCCACCTGGTGTAACCCTACCGGGCTATCTCCAAAGCTCCTGTAGGTCTAGCGGGGCCTCCTCCTCACCTCCTGTAGGTCTACCGTCTGTAGCATCTCTGTCTGCCGGAGAACACAGAGGCGACATCTTTAATGATTAAATGCAATGGGAATTCGTGTGCGATGAGACTATTATGTAACATGTCTGGTGTATCTAAAGATCGTGGATATAAATATTATAAGGATGTTATCTGACTCCGTTGATTTCCTTACCAACTTCAGACAATTTAGCAACTTTGGAGAAGAAAGCTGTCCGCCTGCTGCGCGTCCACGCGGCGCGGTATCGCGCTGTTGCCGCGGCGACGCTGCGCATGGTGGCGCGGGGAGGCTGTTAGCATTATTGCAGAGATTTCGCCGTAGAGTTAGCTTAGCATTCTACTTTGGCGTGGCGGGATCTGGGGGCTGGTTAGCAGCCATTAGCTTAGCTTTCCGTCCACTATGCTCGTACACTCGCCATGTGAACAAAGGAGCGCGCGGTTCGTCTGGTGCTCGGTAGCCTCCCGGAGATGTCCTCGAGACAAGCCACGCCTGATGGCGCCACAATAACACAAAGACAATCATGTGAATCATACATTACATAAATAAAAAAAGATTCATAAATAACGAAAAGACGTTCATAATAGTAATTAATTAGAAGACAATAAAGACAATGATGATTAACAGAAAAACAAGAATGATCGTACATAATAACAATTACTTAATGATAAATAGCAATAACTTCTAATTATTATTAACAACTATCATAACATATTGATGACATCAATAATAGTGAATATATTATTTCAATAAATTCCCAAATGATACCACAATTAAGATCAGATCACAATCCAAAATCCCACAGTAAAATGTTTAGCCTAATGCAATGATGATAACAAATAACACACATTATGAAAACATGATAATTCCACATGTAGCGATGACACATGCAGCGATGATGTCACATGCACCGATGACGTCACATATAGCGATTATGTCATAGGGAACCAGTAAAATCTCGTGGAAGACGAAGACTTCATCCGGCTGACAGACCGGTAGACTGGAGACACAAGAGAAACAGATACCCTCTGACTTCATCTTTTTCCCGGCTTCTAGGTCATCTCTTCTTCTCCCTCTTGTCTTGTTTGCTCATCTCTCTCTCTCTCTCTCTCTCTCTCTCTCTCTCTCTCTCTCTCTCCCTCCCTCTCTCTCTCTCTCTCTCTCTCTCTCTCTCTCTCTCTTTCATAAGATATTAACAATAAAGATCTACGTGACTTATAGACAAGTATTTTAGCCCCGTCTGTAACGCAAAGACCGTACTTTTTACGTTATCCATTTCAAACTTCGGCCATTTCAGAAGTGTCTTTGCAGATCATATTAATTTCATATTCAATTACACTAACTTATACTCCTTTTTAAATGTCTTCAACCGTGTTCGTTTAATAATACGTTTAATTAAGGCCTAGATAGATCGTCCCTACAGCGGCCGCTAGGTGGCTGTCGTTTAGTGCAGGTGACGGAGGTCGGACAACGCACAGAGCAACGCGTCCTGTGGTGAGTTTCTGAATGTTGGCTCAAATGTAAGCCATTTAAGCGGAGACACGGCCGACCAACATACTATGACATCAAATAAGTTAGACTCCTCATATATGTTGAAATCATATTGGTACTGGTTAAGCTTCTGTTTCAGTTACTAGAATAACAATCGGCAAATTCGAGAACACTGTGGCATGACCAGGTGTGTGCAAACCAGTCTAGGTGTACATTGATGTAGGCTCAAAAGTGACGGTATGAATTGTTTTAGGTTGTGTTCAATGAGGACGTCTACGTGTTCAGAGGTATTTAAGTACGTCCATCTGTGTCTTGATGTAGGGCTACAAATTCAGTTGTATTGATGTGCCGGATTGTGTTCGTTTGGTGGTTGGAGGGCCTGCGTCTTGCCTTCTCCGCCCGGCAGGGGGCGCTGTTGCTCCGTTAATATTTTTGCGTTTTTTAGCTCCTTGTGTGTGTATGTGTTAACCGTGACTATGAATGTACGTACATACGTGTACAGCGGTGTATAGATGTACTTGTATACCATATATATGCAATGAATGGAATGGCACTTTTTACCTGTAGTAATATGTGTGTGTGTGTCTATCTGTGTGTGTGACTCCTCCTTTGGATTTTCCTCCTCCCTCTCACTCTGTCACTCCTCCTCCCTCTTTTTCTCTGTCGCTCCTCTCGCTCCCTCTCCTTCTTTCTGTCCCTCTCTCTCACGTCCCACGCTCACTCCTAGACTAGACTCCTCCACCAGTTGAGCAAAGCTCTGCTGACAAGGTATGTTTATCTCTGTGTGTGTTTGTGTATGTGTGTGTGTTTCTATCTCTCTTCTCACTCTCCTGCTTTCCCACTCTCCCGCTCACTCTGAGGGTTTGGGTTATCTGTCGTTGTCGTATGTCGTCATTCTAATTTTAGGTCAGGTTTTGTAGTTTTAAATAAATCATCGTATCGGGTGTTAGTTTTCTGTAGTTTGCCCCTTACAAGTTAAGTGTAAACAAACTGTTTACTGTCTAACATCTGGCTTACTATAGTTTTGTGTAATGTTCTATTATTTTCCTCTGTCTAATAGCTGGTTTCTAGTATAGTACTATACATTAAGCTATACGTGTCTAGTGTGTCTGATGTTTAGTTCTGTCTTATACCTGTTTTTTTCTATACTTTAGTGTAACGGTCTACTGTGTATGTCTCTAATACCTACTTTTTGCTATTCTATAGTACTATTGTGTAATGGTGTACTGTTTGCTTCTGTATAACACTTTGATTTAACTTTTATATTTTGTAAGGGTCTACTTTGTGGTTCAATACTTCTTGGTGTATACTGTACTGGTGTAATGGTCTATGGTTTAGGGTCAGTAATATCTTATGGATGTCTAATGCTGACCCTAAATGGATGTGCAAAATCTCAACTTCTAGTTGACGGTAGGAATGTAATGCTCTTTGATTTCCCAGCAGGATTAACCGTCATGAACTTGGCCTGAGAGTCTAGCATGTTTTGGTTAGCTACCTGCTAATGCGTGTGTGAGTTATCTCCAAAAGATAAATATACTTATACATATATTGTTTCCCACCAGTCTCACCTGTCCGTCTTGAGTCGCTGTCCCGTAACCATGGAAACCCCAAGCCATAAGGGAAGTGGACGTGAGTCTAGCGGCCGCGTGCGGTCGCCGGCGCGCATCACACGTCTGCAGGAAAAGGAGGACCTCTGCAACCTAAACGACCGGCTGGCGGTCTACATCGACAAGGTGCGCTCGCTGGAGTCTGAGAACGCGGGTCTGCGGATGCGCGTCACCGAGTCGGACACGGAGGTGACCCACCAGCTGTCTGGGGTGAAGGCCGCCTATGAGACGGAGCTGGCAGACGCTCGCCAGACCCTGGACCAGGTGGCCCGGGAGCGCGCCCACATGCAGCTGGAGCTAGGCAAGATCAGAGAGGAGTACAAGGAGCTTAAAGCCAGGTAGGACCACACCTGGAGCCCAGCTAATCAGGACCAAGTAACCCCCCCCCCAATAGGCCAGGTTGACAGGAGTTGCAATACTACTCAAGCAGTGTCTCCCAGGTAAACTGGAAGAAGGAACACAACTATAGCCCAGGTAAACCGGAAGTGCAACACACTGTTGCCCAGGTAACCTAGGTGTAGTTGCTCACTTGTAGCCAAGGAAAATAGAGAGCTGGCACAGAGCATAACACACCCAGGGCTATGTGTTGCATGAATCAGTCCAGCAAAAACCCATGATGTTGATGATGTGGACCCGATATCTTAGCTGAGCACAGAAACATATCTGGTTAGGTATGTTGCTGGCCATATAAGGTGGTTTAGCTAGTTATGATGTGAAGCTGGTGAAGTGGTGTAGCTTTAGGGAATGTGCATGAGTCAGGACTAACCTCAAGTGGACCAGGGTGACACATTCCAGGGAGGGTTTTAGTAGAACAGGAGGGTTGGAGTGGAACAGGACGGGTGGGGCAGAGGGATGGTTGTTATCACACCTCCTGCAGCCGTTGGGTGGTGACTCACAAACCAAACGCACACCACCTTTCACCAACAGCTAGGTCTGTCCCAGGCATGCAGTTCCCTGCCTGAAGAAATGAGGAAGCCATTTACCTGGCTGCTACACCAAGGCTTTTGCTATTTGCCCTCGGGAGTTAGCAGCAGTTGTGATGCTAACAGCTAGGAGTTACTATAGGAGCTTAGTGATGATGATAATGATGATGACGACGGCTATGAATTAGCATGGTAGTTCAGTGGTGATGCTAAGAGCTAGGATTTCTCTCTCGTGGCTCTAACAGTAGCAGTAGTTGTGCTAGACGCTGTACTAGGGCAGCCGTAGCGGTGGTTCTGCAACAGGAAGGTTGCCAGTTCGAACCCTGGCCCCTCCTCCTCCTTGAGTGCTGAGGTGTCCCTGAACAAGAAACTTAACTGCTGTGGTGTGAATGACAAAATAATGTATTTGTAAGTCGCTTTGGATAAAGGAGTCTACTAAATGTCCTAAATGTAATGCAGAAGCCAAGTTGCTGGCCTGAAAGGGGCTGTAATACCAGCCGTTGGTAGCATGACGGCCTCAGGCAGAACCAGACTTGTATCAGGCTTGTCTACTATTCACATAACTAACACAATTGCACAATGAAATTTTTGTAGTGTGGACATGAGACTGCCTATCTGAAGAATGTGTTAATGGGAAGATGGTGTCTCTATCTTGGAAATTCAGATTATACTATCAATCCATTAGATAAAGATTATGGGTCATTTAGATAAGGACAACATCATTATGATATAAACTAAAGACCATTTATTTACGTTCACACCTACACTGCTCTATAACCGGGTTCTTCGTGTGAGCTATGTCGGTGTGCTATGTCTGTGATGTGTCGGTTTAACTGGTTAGGGTGTGGCCCACAATCTTTTATAGATCTTTTGTGTTTTTAAGCCAGGTGTGACGGGATCATTTCATCTTCCATTTGCTATCGGGTGGACAAAGCAAGGTGTAGCCTGGTGCTGAGAGGATGAAGGCCCTCTGGGTGAAGGCTGTTTAAATACGGTTGATATATTGAGGCAGGAACCCTGAGTTGAGGCAGGGTAGGTCTGAGTGCTGTTGAGTGAAAGGAACTCTGAGGTTATTTTGATCATATAAACTTTGAGCGGTATGACCTCTGAGCGGTGGCCAGTTATATCACAGCAGGGTTGAGAGCCAGGAGATCTGGGAGGAAAACGATTAAATCTATCTGGGTAGTGTTGAGGAGGGACCTTTGGATGAAGGCCGGTTGAATCTGGTTAGTGGAGACGTTCCTTGTTTGGTTGCCATGGAGCTGAGGAATCTTGGCGGCCCTGTGTGGTTATCTCCTGGGACGGAAAACTGACCCATATCAATTCACGTTTAGCCAAAAACACTGGTTAACACACACACACACACACACACACACACACACACACACACACACACACACACACACACGCCTTCATACTGGTACAGTTAGTTTATATTCTGTTCAACTGCCATGGTTGGGGGAGGGGGCTGTTACAACAGCTGTATGAACGGGGGCGTACAACTGTTGAGTTGTTGAGTGCCTGTGTGTGTGTGTGTGTGTGTGTTGATTGTATTGTATTGTTGGCTATCCCCAAGCTTCAAAGTGTTTCACGTCTTCAAACTCAACTATACTTGTATATATGACATCCAATCCATATATTTATTTATAATTTATTTCTCTATTTTTATATAATGTTATATACTCTGTATGGGATCCTGTTACGCTCCTTTCTGGAATGGATCTGGGTTCTGGGTTCAAATTTAAATGCAATCACTCGCACTCCCTTTTGTTCTCAGCGGTGTCTGAGGGTGTGGCTGCAGGTGTGGTTGTGGGAGGTGCTTACAGGTGTGGTTGTGGGAGGTGCTTACAGGTGTGGCTGTGGGAGGTGCTTACAGGTGTGGCTGTGGGAGGTGCTTACAGGTGTGGCTGTGGGAGATGCGAGAGGTGTGGCTGTGGGAGGGGCAAAGAGGGCAGAAAGAATATTTCCATGGCTGTTTTTTTCCAAACGGTTTCCAGACAACTGCTTGTAGGCAGTTGGTCTAGGATGACAATTGCACACGCACCAGATCTAGCACACGCACACATGCCAAGAACAATGGGCAGAAATAAAATGGGGAACGGGTGAGTCGAGGTAGAGTGGGCACAGGGAGAGTGAGGGGAGAGAGTTCCTAGTCCATTGGTAGCTGGGGGATATGGACGTGACCTAAGCATTACCATGCGGTGGCTTATGTAAGGGCTGTTTGATTCCATCTACTCCCAAACGCTATCATCTAAACAGGCCTCTGTAAAGAGCAGCAGGAATGTGAAATATGTCGTAAAGTGTCTCTAACGGTCAACTAGAGAACTGTGAACTCCAGTTTTCAGTTCTTAAGACAATGAGAGGAAAGCTTAGTAAAGACTCACTGGAAAATGTTTCTATATTTTACATTCAACAACCTCGATCCTGTAACTAACCTTTTAGCAATAAATAGGGAGGGTTTCTGTAGTCTCATTGTTAAAACCTATACAATGCAAGACATCTAATCCTTATACATTCTTCGCCATAGAATAGTCTTGGATTCTTTGGTCGGCAGGTTCTGGATTCGATTTGTGCAGCATTACCACAGCTGGTTCAGATTGAAATGGTCTTTTACTAATAAAGGTTCACCATTCAGTTGTCGCCACGCCCTTGCAGTATGAATCCTAGCAGGAGGGATCTCATTATTTCTATAATCTATTTTACATTCAATTATGGCTCGGTCTGCTTTCCTGTGCGGATAATGGACGTGTTGCATTAACCTCAGCGTCCATCAACCCCAATTATGTGTCCAGTATCAACCCACATAACGTGTCAGTATTGTCCTTCATAAGGTCTAAATAAATACTTAGTGACAATGTTTTCATATGTACTAACCCAGTCAGTGATAAGGTGTCCGCTGATACTAACCCGGTGATGATGTAGCGTAACGTCGTGCCGACTTTCTTTCCTCTTGAATGGAGCAGAATTCCCCTTCCTTTGCAAGATGTTTGAACAGTGACTCACCCCCAGGAAACAAAGCGCACATTCACAGCAGCGTGGGTTCCCCCAGGACAGGAGACCACGTAGAAACATGTGACAGTCGTAAACGTTGTAAACTCAGCATGTTGGAAATGTTATATTGGATCTCAAGCGGTTTCCGTGCCTCAATGCTTATAGCTAGTATGCTAAGACCTGCAGCCATGTGTCTGTATGCTAGCAGGCTAAAGAATAGTAGTCTGGTGTCGTTATGCTTGAAGGCTACTACTGGTCTACTGGTTTAAGAGCTGTAGCCTGGAGCTAGGGCCACTAGCAGGCCACTGGCAGCCAGCTAGCAGCCTTGCTGTGTAGTTTTTACAAAAACCTTAAACAGCAAGTTTATGTTTAAGTTCATGCTTCAAGATGGTTGCTGGAATAGTTCCAGATGCTTATAGTAATGTGCAAGTGTCTTGACTTTTAAAGTTTGGAGAGTCTCATGGTATAGTTCAAGTAAAACCAATCTGCATTCTCGTGTGTGTGTGTGTGTGTGTGTGTGTGTGTGTGTGTGTGTGTGTGTGTGTGTGTGTGTGTGTGTGTGTGTGTG
>JAOPJJ010000008.1:14909881-14928390 GCA_027122795.1 Enchelyopus cimbrius
TGTGTGTGTGTGTGTGTGTGTGTGTGTGTGTGTGTGTGTGTGTGTGTGTGTGTGTGTGTGTGTGTGTGTGTGTGCTCTAACGGTTACTCTATGTTTCAGATTGGACACAAGAAGGGAGAAGAGTTCACCTTCCATTGGTGGGACCATGTCTTCAACGAGGCGTCCTCTAGATTGCAGGTGGAGTCTGATCAGGTAGCCTATCGCCAGAATTGATATCATCTTTCCAGGGAGGCTATCATTTAATACATCGTTTAATGTATAATCTGAGCAGGTATAATCTCTTATGATTTGATCATAGTTGGTCAAATCTGATATAATATTGTAGTTATGAAACAGCAGGTATAATGCGGTCCTTTTCATAATCTAACCCAACCGTGGTCCTTTCAAGAACGGAGTGGAGGTGAAGACGAGTGTGGACACAGAGGGGACCGTCTCCAACAAGAAACCCCGAAAAGCAGCGCTCTGCAAGGACAAGATGTACGGCTGCTTCGTCAAGGTAGCTTCTCGCATCGGAGGCACCCTCGCTCACATCTACACATCTACACCTGCACAGGCATCAGCTCATTCGGGATCGGTGTGACGCAGTGTTTGTGTCCCAGGCAGGGACTCTGCTGTCAGGCGAGGAGCAGCCAGAAGTGGCGAGCTGCGACCCTAGCAGCAGCTCGGAGGACGACGAGCGAATGGACCTGTCCTCTACTACCAGGTACTCACACCAGCACAGTATGATGATGTGTAAACTGGTTTCCATGCATCGTTTGGGGTACGATGATACACAGAGCACATGTTGCATGCGGTTGCCGTTTCCATGATCTCCTGAGTGTGTGTGGGGATTGCTGGCAAATTGAGTGCGCAATGCACTCATGCGGGGTGGAAACAATTCATCAATGGCCTGTGTTCCGAAAGTAATATAAAGGCCTAAAGAAAAAAGAACATACTTATTCTTTTGTACGCAACAGGTACGCAGCCTCACTTATCCCCAGAATCTGTCCAATCCAACTGTGGCCGGTTACGGCTGCATAGCCTAGCCATCTGACTAGTTTGAGTATTTGTAATCACCAGTAGTACTGTGTATTTTTTTTGACAGGCTTTCTGATGCTGACCTGATGAAGGCTTGTGGAGGACGTACAGCTCACAAGTAAAACTTTTATATTCTGATATTATTATTATTATTATTATTAAAGGTGGGGTATTGAATTCTCTTTTTTGGCAATTTTTGCAAAATTACTTAAATAACCGCAACATACAGCCACTGAGTTGGAAGCACTGAAATGGAAATTAAATCAGGGGAAAAGGTCCCCTGCAGTCTCTACTTAACACACACACACACACACGCATGCACACACACACACACACACACAGCCATTTGGGTGCCTTAAGCACAAATGCATTTGGGTCCCCTAAATACATTGTAAAGAAAAGTTGTATATATTTTTGTATACATTTCAAGTTTGTATATATTTCTTGTATATTGGTTAAATATGACACTTTCAATGACCACCCTCTTCTCTGTTCTCTTGGCCAGGGGGGCACGGCACGGCTTCAAAATGAGCGCCAAGCTGGCCCGACTGGAACAACAGGAAGCAGAATTCATGGCCAAATATGGCAAGAAAAATCAGCTGTCAAACAACCAACAAAAGAACAGCCCACCTGCTGACCAATCAGAGGCAAGATCCCAGGAGGAGATGAGCGTGGTCCCCGAGAAGAAAAAGAAGAATAAGAAAAAGAAAAAGAAAGCCGATCTAGAAGAGAAGGACTCCCCACTCCAGGAGGAGAGGAAGAAGGGAGTGGAGGAAGAGCTAGGAGTGATGGAGGTTGCCGTGACAACAGAAGAGTGTGACTCAGAAAAAGCTACAGGGGGAAACAAGGAGAGAAACTCAGGCCGGGAAGAAAAGGAGACCAAAGAGGAATGTACTCCAAAACCCAAGAAAAAGAAGAAGAAGAGGAGGAAGGAGAAGGGAGAGGAATCCAACGGGGATGAGGGGGAGAGGACAGTAGAAGAAGATCAGACCCAGGACGAGGTCCAAGCGGCTGCTCCTCCCAAGAGGAAGGAGAAGAAGAGGAGCGTAGAGGAGGTTCAGACCCAGGAGGAGGCCCAAGCGGCTGCTCCTCCCAAGAGGAAGGAGAAGAAGAGGAGCGCAGAGGAGGTTCAGACCCAGGAGAAGGCCCAAGCGGCTGCTCCTCCCAAGAGGAAGGAGAAGAAGAGGAGCGCAGAGGAGGATACGACCCAGGAGGAGGCCCAAGCGGCTGCTCCTCGGAAGAGGAAGAGGAGGAAGGAGTCTAGCGAGTAGAACCTGGGGTCAGCACGAGGTTGTTTCAGTGTATCCTTCCTTACTGACTTGAAGGACTTGCTCCAAAAATGTTCTTCACTGTACATTGTTAATGGACATGTCATTATATAAGCATCTGGTTGCCTTTTGAAATACACAAATATTTTAAATCCAAATGATCAACATGAGGTGGTTTCTGCTGGGAATGATTTGGTTGTCTCCGGGCCTGCCATCATAGATGGAGCTATAGATATGCATGTTGTGGAACCGGCATCCATCACAGCTATCTATTTAAGAGGTATGTTACGGTACACTGTTAGTGGTAGGTCTCATTAGAGAGATGTGTTGTATTGATCTATTAGATATAGATCAGTAGTAGAGATGTGTTGTGGTACTGGTACCTAAATCTGAGGTGTGGATCTGCATGGACACAATTATCACTGCATCATGGCCAGTGGGAAATGGTGGAAAGAAAAGGTCAGCAAGACTGATGGTCCCAGTTTTTTTATTCAGCAAACTCAAATTAGTCAGAAACCTAACACTGAAAAACATGATAAAATGCACAAGAGATGGCAGAGAGACAATGAAATTGATTCATATAAGAACTGCTATTTTTCTATACTTCACAAAACTCGATAAAGAAACAAATGCTTGTATATTCCTCAATTATCTTTTCTATTTTTCTATTATAAATGGGCCTATTTCCGGAAAATAATTCCACCTACCACCGCTGGTATCCTCACGTAACCATCAGCGGTAGGTGTTCTGCAGGTTGCAAAAAGCGCTCTTCTAGAATGTCCTCGTCAGAGCTGGTTTCTCACAGATCCAGCGGTTTTTCCTCCAACACACGGCTGGGCTCCAGCTGGCCAGCAAATCTGTCGTTTTGAAAGTCAGGAGGCAATCACCATCCGGGGGCGAAACATCCACCCAGTAACTGGAAAACACGTCACAGCTTTAAGTAAATAACATACCTAATAGTACTAGTACACACACCGGTTACTACTGGTACACAGACCTATTGCTTCTAATAGGATACGCACATGTTGGTAGACCTACCACACACACACACACACCATTTTTCACACATTTCTTGTATATAAGCTGCAGTGACTCAAAATGTCCCCATTTGTGGAACTAATAAAGGATTTTCTCAATTCAATTTTAAGCATACACATACACACACTTACAACCACTAGGCCTACACCTGTTAGTACTAGTCGCACCCCTGTTTCTACGAACATGACGTAAACTGCAAATACTAGTGCACACACCTGTTACTACTCATGGGACTAAACACATGTTATTACCAGTACATATTTAGTAGAAGACCTGTTATTAGTATAACTCACGTGGTTGTGACATTGCTTCCGTCCTGCCAAGTCCACCGACTTCCTATCCTTCTTCCACCAATCCAGTAACCGCGATCATTGTGGTAGTTTGTCGTACGATTTGCGATAAACTCCTGATCAGGGACATAGCGCGTTAACTTGAGGACACTTTAGAAAAACTAAAAGAATAACGCTTTCCTTGCGACCATTTAGGTCTTTCCTTAAAAGTATAACTGTTTGACAAGCATTGATTCTTAAAGGCTGTGTCAGCGATTCTGCTCTATTTTGTCTTGTTTACTAATGCCATTATGTGTATTAAGAGTATGTGTAGTTTAGAAAATATAGTGTGTGACTGTTACATTGTTTTCATATTTTAAAAACAAGCATTGCCATGACAACAGCTTTGAATGATTTCGTCGCATGGTGCGCGTCATACGCAGGTGACCGGCGACATTCAAATCAAATGCGTCAATTGTAAGGGAGAACGGTCCTTCTCTCAGATGGCGAGAATTAAAAACGGGGGGGCGGTTTTGTAACGGATCGCCAGGAAAGATCAGATGAATGTGATCATTTTATAATTCGGCCTATAATCGCTGACACAACCTTTAAGCCACGGGATGACACCGAATGGTCTGATGATGTGGAGGAGATCTCACCTGCTCCTGCTGCGTCTGGATACTCACCAGCTGGGCTTCAGCGTCTCGGCACGACCACTTGCTTTCGGTCCACGACTTCCACTCGAAGGAAAAATTATAACAGCTGGACCCAAAAAATGTCCACCCCACCTGGCACGGTTTACAAACTGTAAACGATGATGTGAAAGTATTAAACCAGCTTTTTTTCGAGCCACATACGGCACATTGTTTACATTGGAAAGATCTTTCGGCACACCACCAACCAAAAGTGTTTCAAGAATAAGTCCAATTGGATAAATGTTCATGGCACACTTGGCGATCTCACACAGTGGTTGAAAATCACTGGACTAAACATGAAATACAACGGCATATACAAAATCTATATTTATATTATATACACACTATCAAGTATATAGTATACATAACATGTAAAATATTCTATACTAACAATGATAAATATGCTTAGTTTATTAATAATATATACATATACAAATCAACATTTCTTCCAACCTTTTTTTGGGCAGTAGTCGTTGACTGGAAAGTGTTCCATGTCAGTAATGACGTTAAGGGTCCAGTTGAGAGCATCTCTCTCTCCCCTCAAGTTTTCCATTTGCCTCTTCGATTCTCTATCAGAGTCTCTTGCTGAGGAAGGATAGTTCAACTATATAAACATATTTATACACACACACGCACATGTATATGGTACTCAGTACTAGTAAAGTATGTATTGACTAACAGTGTAAGACCAGATAGATGATGATAGAGAGCAGGAGTAGAGAGAGGAGCCCCAAAATGGCTGCAGCAATCAACACTGGAAACGTTGACCTTTTTTCTAGGAAGAGAGGAACACATTTCACCTCTCCCTTTCTAAAATGTGGCCTGTACCTGCCTATACTACAACTACAAGTAGCCAAGTCTCGAGTGATGAGGTTCTTTGATAGATGAATACCTTATGTAGTAATTTAGTCTATGATAGCTAAGTAATAAAGCTAATATATGCTAAGAATTGGGATACAAAAATGTCAGTCAATGTCAGTTCAATTAGAACCTACCTGACCCAACCTACCTTCCTGATCCTGACCTACCTCACCCCAGTGATGTACCTGACCCCCACCTACCCGGCGTAATCAGGTCACGGCTCTCGCTGGGATCCTCATTCATCACATCCTTTATGACTAATGTGTCTGCAGAAAAATAACATTTCAGATTTAAAGTTGAAGACTCCTGCTGCCTGACCCGTCCTACCTATCTGACCCGTCCTACCTATCTGACCCAACCTACCGGATGCGATCAGGTCATGATTCCTGCTGGGCTCCTCATTTATCACATCCTTAATGACTGTAGAAAAATGATGGTCACGTTAAAAATGTAACCTAACATAAGCAAGGATCCTCAGAAAGTTTCAAATAGGTTGTAAATATAGAAACTCACCGCCGGGGAAACCGCTGCACACAACTGTCGTGTAAACAATCTCTTCCTCCATTTCACAAATAAAACAGCCTTTCCTTTTTCATAGGAACGGTAGACTGAACATATGGGGATTAATGTTCCTATTTTGTTATTCAATGAAAACTACTAAGTAGGAACTACTAAGTAGTTCCAGGTTATTTGGCTCCAAAGTGTGGTTGGTTTCACTCTGAGAAGCCAAACAAGGTCTTAAGAAAACCTTAACTTCTGCTTTACAGTCACAGTGACACAACAGGAAACCGCCTCTTACTCATTCTTTCCTGACTTTGGTTTCAAATACTTCCCATTTGTTGACCTTAAATTATTGTTTGACTGCTTTTTTGCACCAACAGAATGGTGAACAACAAAATGCACTTAAAGGTTGGGTATGTCATTTTTGGGGCTATTTAATGGTTGAAATTGTCTGACACATAAGGCCCAAATGAAATGATTGGACGGCTTCCCTGTCTATTTAACTACTAAAGGCAGAGATACACCAACCCGACGGTTGGACGTCTGGAGGAGTTGGAGAGGGTTGGAGAGAAATTAGTGTCCCGAGACGTCAGGGGGGGGGCCGTTGGGGCTCGTCGGGGGGCGTCGGGTCAGATTCAGCATGCAAAGTCGGACGTGAGCGAAGTTGGACGTTGGGGAACTCTGATTGGTTTGTGCTCGCTGCGTGTGTGACGTGTACTGACCCGCAGTGTGTGCGAGAGGCGGAAGTAAACAGAAATAGCACAAAGAGTTGCAGTGCAGAAGTTCACTTCTGCATATTTGAGGTATTTGGATATATGTTTAGAAGCTATGGCACCTATGGCGTGGACAGAAGAAAATGTTAAATGTGCCGATCACGAGAATAGTGCCACCCCCACGGGAGTCACTGGGCGGTGCAGTTGGCTGCCGTCAAAGTGGTGTGTCTCGAGGCAAGTTTTTAGCCAACCTGGGCCAACCTGGGCCAACAAGAGCCAACGAAAGTGTTGGACGTTGGCTCGTGTCGGGTTGGTGTATCTCTGCCTTAACATTGCAATGAGTGCTACCTGTGCACTCATTGCACATGAACATTCTTCCACAAGGCCAGCAGGCCTAAAACAAAAGCTATCATATACATGAAAACTGTGAGTAAAAATAACCATTAATAAAAAACAGCCCAACCTGAAACTAAACCCCATTTAGCATGCCTTACGCACTGTAAACAATGAAATATTCAGCGACAGTGTTGGAGGATTGGTAGTTGCAGGCCGCCCCCCAAATGTCATATTAGAACCCCGTAAAAATACTGTATAAGGCCACCAGTAAAACCTAGGAGAAGTAGAGACCGTCATAGCACAGATTTTGCAAGCACTAAACGCATGTCACATCCTTGTTAGGAGCTGAGCTCCCCTTATGGCCTTTTCCTAGAATCACCTCAAGGTAGTACGCTATTAACAATTCACTAAAGCTAGCAGATGTTCTGCAAGTAACGGATTTAGCGTTTGTGCTAAAGCCAAAATGTGTTGTGGAAGTGATGTGTACAGCTAACGTTGCCAATTTCCTCTTATCAAATACTGGACAATACCTGAGGGTATGGTGTTGTGTGAGTGACCCTTTGACCCGTTGTGTGAGGTTTCTTGTTTGCATATTCACAGGTTGATCCTGTCAATGATCCTGACCAAACACCAAATAACCTTTTTGGGCAGGAATTGGTGCAACTATGCTCTACATACAAGTGATGCACATAAGGGGGCATGTCATTGGGATGACAGGGGAGTCATTGGTGTGATCTGCATCAGCTCTAGGATCTTTGTGTAATGTTAAGACAGTTGGAAACAGGCAGGTGTCAAAAGTACTCAACATTCATTACTCAAGTAGAAGTAAAGATACTAGGGTTTAGAAATAGTTCTGTAGAAGTTGAAGAATCCACAAGCTTTTTACTTTTAAGTAAAAGTATAAAATAACTGGTTCACTACAAGTATTAAAGTAAAAGTAATGAAAGACAAAAAAGCCATCAAGGAAATCAGCCAAGGGCACACAAGGACTACCAAGCTAAGGACTACTCCACCTCACCAAAAAAACATTTTTCCAACAGCCATTACTATAATGTTCATGTTGAAAAATGTGGGATGCACCCGTTTGAGCAGGTTTACACCAATTGAACATAAACCCATTCTAGTACAATGCAACATTGAAGAACCATGTGTACTACAGAGCATTAAAATGCATTTTGTGGGGCACCCAACTAGTTGCCGGTTCTCCAAGTAATGTAATGGTGCAAAAAGTCAAACTTCAGAAGCATTTATTTATCAATAGCCTTTATTGGAATGTAAATCCAACTTTAGCTGCCGGAATGTTTGAGGGCAACGGATGCAAGAAGAAAAAAAGACGAGAAAATTGGCAGGCTTACTAACAATTACCCTTGCTTGTCTATACAGTATGTATTTGTGCTGTCAAAAATTAGTAATACAACAAAATTCAAAATCCTGATTGATACGCAAAAGTGAATCACATAACCAACCAAACTAGTTTCTCCAACTGCAGTGGCCAGGCTTTTTAAAGATAACCTTTTTTCCTTATAAGCCATAAAGTTAAATCAGTTCAGGATATGTATTCAGCCTTTATTAGACAGACCAATTCTTAGTTGTAGGACATTATACACAAGGACAAGCTAGCGATGCAACAAGAGTAACCTCACCCAGATGCATTTAACTCACTATACTACAAGGTCAAGAACTTTCACTGGAAGCAAAGGGGATTTTGCAGACTATTTTCAAACACTTAATTTTCCTCAGTTCTAGGAAAACCAACATCACACCAACTATTGGTCCAAGACAATCATGTACATTTTCAGGCCCGATGAGTTTCTGGTCTGGAGGGTCACTGGTCTGGCAAGGTTTTGGTCTGGTGGGTCACTGGTCCAGGTGGTGGGTTTCTGGTTCAGTGCAGGGCAACTGTTGTGGATTAATACATAAATAACCTTCTCCAAGTCAGCTATGTGCTGGAGAACTTGCATGCCAACCCAAACACTTCAATTAAATTGACTGGAACATTGTTGGATTCAAATAGCCTACTTGCAGTACATAGACTGTTGCATAAAAGTTCTAAAGATCAGAAGGATTCTGTAATGTGCAAGAGAACAATTCAAGTGCTCACCTGCATGTCCAGCTTGAAAGTGTTGGACCAGGAAGTCCTTGTGGCAGACCCAGGACCGCAGACCAGGGACCTCGCACCAGACCAGGGACCTCAGATCAGACCAACCCTATCCCTATCTGGACATCAAGATCCTCACAGCAGTCACATCCCAATACATTATGTAGGTCGGACAGGTGAGGTACACCTGAGGTCTATCAAACCCCAGATGGTGGGAGACTTCAACCAGATGACCGTACGACTCAAGGACAGAGCATGATACTACTAGGGTTGGCCTTGCTCCTCCTAGAGAGGGCGCTGGCAAAGCCAACACTACTTCAAGTTGCCAAGTCCCTATGGTGTTTGCCAGGGTTCCTAGAGTACTGAGCAAATCAAAAAAATGAGCATACCTTCGGCGAGGGGGCCCCAAAGGGGGCCCCCCCATAAATCAGGTGTCACAACAGATACAAATCACAAATACAAATCACTTTCAACCGGTTAAACACCACTCACAAGTGAACATTAAAACTACTACTACTACAGACAACCTACACCAACAAGATAACATTAAAACTACTACAACAGATGATCACCACTAAGACAGGTTAGTCATCATTCACAAATTAACATTACAACCATGACCAAAACCAAATAACTAACACCACGTGCTGCTTTAAAAGTAAGTCAATAAAGGGATAACTGAACCCCAAATACACAGACCCTTTCCATCACTAGTGATACAATAAAATAGTACTCAACAGGTCTAGTTGAGGAAGCGCGAAGTTGCCAGCCATGGTCGTCTGGTTTGTTCCAAGTACCTGAAAACACGGACCTCCATGTGCTTCCTTGAGACTTCCTTGTCCCTCGCCGCACTACAGCACCCACTACGCATGCGCATTATATAGGAGGTGCGCGACACAGGTGAATCTAATTAAAGGGATAGTTTTTGATTGGCTGGTAACTTAAGTGTCAGACTCAACTGAGAACTCCACGGGAGACGCGCAGCTGGTTCTGCTGATTCCACATTGAGAGCGGCGCGCCAGAGATATGTTGAGCGTTTCGGTATATCTTTCTGCATGTGAAAGGGAACATGTGTGTTTATGCGTGTCTGGAAACAGGATTCACGTTGGACAATAGATACTAATGTAAAGGGATCCAGCAGCCTTTCGACGTGGTGGATGTACCGTTGTCTGATGACACAGATATAAATATATATTGGGAGAGAGTTACATGTACTATGGAACAGTGACAACAAGATGGTCATCTGTGTATCAAGATTGACTGTATGGCCAAAAGTCAAACTAATGTTGTTTACTATTCAGTTAAAGTATTGTTGTAAATTAAGATTAAAAGTTAAATATAATGTACCGCTATCCAGTAAAACGTGATTTAGTAGGGGGATGAACATTAGGCACTACACAGATATCACCCTACTTCAACTGCATTAAACAGCTCTGAACATGCCTTAAAACATGACCCATAACAAAACAAAAAAATTTGTAACAAGCTTTATTACTTTGGTTCTGCACATCCAACACTACTTCAGTCAACCATTGTCACTGGATTAAGACAAAAACACACAAAACCCCAAAAGTGACGGCAGCATTAACATGCCCCACGCAACACACAGGTAGGCAGGAAGCAGTGTAGCTCAGCGTAAGTTAGCGCTCGGTTCACACAGCGGCACAGAGTTGCATCGAAAGGAAATAAATTGGAAGAAAATGGTGGTTAATGACGAGCATATGCAGGTGATGTAGGGGTCAGGTGGCCTGGGGGTCATGTGATGTAGGCTAGGAGTCCGGGGTGAATGCTTGGTGTGCGTTGGGGAACTGCTGGGCGTTGAAGTCAGGGTCATCCTCCACACGTTTCTTCAGGTCAGCTTTCACCTGCAGTGCAAGAACCCTTCCTCAGAAAAGCCTTCATATCTACAGCCATGCCTGCATATCTACAGTACAACATATACACACACACACATACAGCAACAGTCTGGTCGCATTTTCATGTGTAAGCCTAGCTAATTGGTTGAATATACTGTATATATATATATATATTTATACAACCAATTAGCTAGGCTTACACATGAAAATGCGACCAGACTGTTGCTGTATCTAGCCCTGCTGTAGCCATTTCTGGACCCTACTTGTTGTAAAGCCTACCAGCTCTAGAACCTACTTGTTCTGGAGCCTACTCGTTAATACCATACCTGTTCTCGGGCCCGGCTTATCTCACCTCGAATGTTCTATACCCTACCTGGTCTGAGTAGGCCTCCTGCAGCTCCTGACTGTCCAGCTCATCCTGTAGTCTTGTGGGGCTGAGCGGCCGGACCCCTGCAGACCTGGCGGCTTGGCTCACCGCGTCAGAGAGGGAGTGGAGAGCGCCCCCTGCCTGGCCGGTCTGGAAACACACCCACACATAGTACATACACAGCTGTACATACACATATATACCCAATATAGATACACAACCACTATTACAGATATACTGTACATATACTATACACACGCACATCAATATAGTGTAGATATAGGTGTAACAGATATAAATCATATAGACATGTAGAGCAGATCTAGGTGTAACGGGTATAAACCAAATACACACGTAGAGAAGATCTAGGTATAGCAGGGCATACCTTCCTGCGCTTGGCCGGCATTCCGGTCAGGTAGGCGTCAGACAGGGGAGGCTGACCTTTCACCTTCCTCTGAGTCAACAGGTCACACCTGATGATAGGCACCCACTCCTACACACACACACACACACACATAATTTGTGCTTACTAAGTGGCAGTAGTAGTATTCTCAGTGGTCATGCTTACAAGGTGGCAGTAGTAGTATTATTAGTGGTAGTACTTACAGGTGGCAGTAGTTGTATTATTAGTGGCAGTACTTACAGGTGGTACTGCAGCCTCCCAGGGTTCAGACTCGCCGTCCTCAGCCCATGACGACGATGTCACCACCGCACCGCCGACGGGGGTTCCTCCACAAGCCCCCCGTTCTCCTAGCAATGTCCTGGTGTCCAGCGGCAACGTCCTGGTTTCAAGTGGCAGGGTCCTGCTCTCCAACGGCAAAGACCTGCTGCTCTCTAGCGGAGCCGACGCGGCATCGTCTGGACACTCCTGGTTCTGAAACCACAAGATGCACATATACCTTCACTGATACCACCTGTAGACCAGTGGAACCCTCTCTAGGCCCACCAGTAGGATCACTAGCACCCCCAGTAGAACCGACAGCTGTCCCACCACATTAGCTGCCAGTAGACCAGAGCAGATCAGAACCCCAGCTAAAATCACCAGAAGACTGCTACAACACATGCTATGCTACGTGTTAACCAGTTAGTCAGGTGCTGACTGACACGCTCAATGCTTACCGGCTCACTAGGCGCTGCCTCGGGTCCTTGTGAATCGTTGCTCTGCGCCACCTATAGAAGTCGGTCAATAATATTATAATACCACGGTGTTTGTCCGACACGCCCTGGTACGTGGCACATTTGGCCCCGGTATACTTTACAGTACGGTGTCATTTGCGTCATCGCATAGGCTGTCAAACAGCGGTGTGTCGAAAGCCATGTGGCAAACATTTGACTCATGTGGGGCCTGGCACCCTGCGCACACTGCAGTGCTTCGATCAGGTCGCAAACCAGCCATGTAGTCACTGCAGACAAGCTTACAGTGATAGATTCCAGTTGAGAATTATAAAGGGTCCGCGTGGGGGCAGCCTTATGTTGGGGGGGGCTGGAGAGCGACCACGCCCCTCATAGCACAACCATCAAATTCTTCGGGGAGAACCCAGGAGAGGTTGGTACCTGTGTGAGGACAATGTACTGCTGGATGTTGGTGGAGGTGAGGGGGAGGTGCTCCAGCACCACCTGTAGCCTCATGGTCATCATGGAGGTCATCCAGTTCACCAGACTGGGACTCATATCTCTGGACATCCTCCTCTGCAGGAACAGACCAACACAGGTCAGAGACTGTAATGTCTTAGATCCAGATAGCAGTGTTGCTGCTGATAACCGAGATAGCTATTTCCAGCACACCTGGTAACTAATGCCGTCTTTCCACCGACAGTACCAGCTCGCCTAGCCTCGACTGTTTCGCGTTCCCATTACCAAAATCTGGTACCTGGTACCTGCTAAAGTGGTACTTTTTTAGTATCACCTCCGTGTAAGTTCCAACCGAGCTGAGCTGATACTTTAGTGTGACATAAGCTGGCAGCCGGCCACTGATTGGACAGAGAGTGACACCACTTGATGACTCATGACGATAGCGACGTCCGAGCCTGACACCGACTGCAAGACTATGTGCTTGCTTACTCGTCCTGACCAGATACTGTGCACAGACTATTTTCTGGGTATGGTCTGATGCATACTGCAGGCTTGGAAAGGGTTGATGAAGGCTTTATGACGTGCTGGAAAGTTGTGCTGGATACTGACTGGGTAATGGGGTTCAGACTATGTGGTGCAAGGACCGCTGGGTAGTGAGCACGTGTTGTTAAAGCAAACTGAGGGGTACTGAGTGCTTACTATTCGATGGTTGATGACAGATGTTAAGGCGGCCTGGTTGCCTTGGAGACAGTGGAGGTTGAGAGCCAGGAACTCGAACAGCGCCTGGTTACACATCAGGAGCAGCTGCGGGCCGAAGCTCTCGTCTGAGATAAGAGTTCAAACGTTTCATCGGACATTAGTGAAAGCCAGGCTTTCGCGGTTCAACGGTCTTGCAAAACCTTTGTGATCTCCCCCATTCTTTTGACACACTTCTACGGTCTTGGTTCAGGGGGAGGGTTTAGGTAGGGTGGAGGTTACCTGAGCAGCGCAGGATGTGTGTGGCGATGCGGGCCAGCTGCTGCCTGAAACACGACATGTTGGTCTGGATGATGTCCACGCCCTCCAGCACGCTGACCGAGGACTCTCTCTGGAGGGAAAGCAACAAAGATGCAACCTGGGCTTTGGGGAAGTCGCTGTTTTTCCGGAAAATATCCAACAGCAGGTAGTATATTCTTATTGGTATTAAACAACAAACTAGTAAAACATTGGCCTTTTATTTAGCTCCATGTTCAGCAGTGTTCAACTGGTTCCCAGATTGATGTTGAACCAGTTAACAGACTGGTGCTTCTTATTGGCGGGACTCACAAAGCTCTCTGTAATGTATTCCTCCAGCTCATTAACCAGAGTGTCCGCCGCAGCCTGAAAAGAGAGTGAATACAATAGTGCATGTATTAGGAGGGGGTCAGGATATGAATAAGGCTAGATAGCCTCATGGCACAATCGGGGCTGAGCTGCAGTTGGTACATAAGGGTAAGTCAGACGGCAGTCGGGCAGCAAAACCGGTAAAAGCACAAACTAGTCAAACTAAGTGGGGTTGGGGTATAGGTGGGGTACTGAGAGTGATGTTGCGGTCGGTAGGCTCCCGGACGTTGCGGTAGGGTTCAGGTATGGGTGGGGTACTTACAGTGATGTTGTGATCAGTAGGCTCTTGGTCGTTGAGGTAGTTGTGGGTGAAGAATTGGGCCAGTTGGGGCTGGATGCGGCCCAGAGGCTGGTGCTGTCCGTGGAGCAGCAGGACGAGGTCAGACATGCTGAAGCTCTGGAACACCAGTGTCAACAGCTCCCCAAAGAACCCTGGCAGAGCCAATCAGAATGCTGGTTACAATGTTCAGGACCAATCAGACAGCTGGTTACATCAAACGTTAATGATGATGATCGTTCAATCCATGCATCCATAAGAACAGACCCTAACCTTGAATTATAATACATTATAATAAATAATAATTACCAGAGGTCTCCTCCGAAAAGGTGAACAGGTTGCTTGACTGAGACAATCTCTGGATGAACTGAGCGATGCTCTCTGTGTCTCCCTGCCCCTGGCCTAGCGGGCCCATCATGGAGGTCAAGACCCCACGCACGATGCCCGTGAAGAACTCAGAGTCCACCGCCACACCTGGGGGGGCAGGGCCTTGCCCCGGGGGGGCGGGGCCCTGGGGAACAGGGCCTGGGGTCCCTGTGGGGGGAGGAGGGGCGGAGAACACAGGCTGGGAGGCCTGGACAGAAAGATACTGTACATTAAGAACAGGGGCGTTTCAAATAGTCACAAACAAGAATACATTCTGGGATCTATCCTCTCCTAAGAGGGGGCGGAGAGGTGAGGAAGTGAGGTTGAAAGAAGAGGAGGTGAGGTGGCAGAAGATGAGATGAAGAAGTTAGGGCTGATGTGAAAAGGTGAGGAGAGAAGAAGGTGAGGGGAAAATGGATGGACAGGAAGCGAGGAGAGGGCAAGAGGATGAGGTGAGGAGGGAAGGAGATGTTAGGAGGAGATGAGAGGGTGAGAGGAAGGGAGCTGACGCAACGTCATGATTTGAGGAGAGGTGAGGTTAATGGATCCGGGGCCGTATTCACAAAGCATTTTATCTAACCGCTAGGAGCGCTCCTAACTTAACAAACATTTTACGTAGGAGATTTTTTTCTAAAAAGTTATTCACAAAGCCAGAGACCTACTCATACTCAGAATAAACCACTAAGATCGAACTAAGAGTGATGCTGCTATGGATTACAGCGCAGTACATTTCGTCTCGCCATTTTCCGATTCTTTGTGACAGGTCTTACTGAGTTAGGAGTCGTCTCGAAGACTTTTAAGCTCTCCTAGACGTACATGCTACTTTTAGGCCTAAATATTTTGTGAAAAAACGAGGAGTCCTCAATTTCAGACTGACACGCCCATTATTATTCTTCTCCAGTTAGGAGCTACTTTTAGCCCTAAGATCCGAATACGGCCCCAGATGGAGCAGGTGTAAAAAGAGGAGTTGGGGGGAGAAGATGAGGAGTTGAGGGGAGAGGGAGCTGACCTGCTGCATGAAGTCGTTGACACCCTGGATGAAGGCAGGGACTCCAGAGGAGGTGACGGTGATTGGTGGAGCCGGACCGCCAGCCACACCCCCTAACAGGGAGCCAAGCAGCTGGCTGAGGTCTGGGGGCAGGGCCTGGCCAGTGGCCCCCGGTGCTTGGCCATGTGGAGCATGGCTCTCCGCGGTGGGAGGGGCACCTGGGCCCGAAGAGGAGGAGGAGGAGGAAAAGGAGAAAGAGGTGGAGGAGGAAGATGAAGAGGTGTGAGAGGAAGTGTTTCCTGCAGAGAAGAAAAACAACAAATCAAAATCTGTAATATAATGTGAATTAATCTGCCACAATTTGTAAGCCTTTGCCACAATTTGTAAGATCTTTGCTAGCCTAATCTATGACCTTTCATCAAATACTGAAGCCATTATATGTTCGATATGTATTGTAATCTGTGACACATAGTGTATCTGTTGCCCCTACTCATATGTGTGTTTTCAGTCATCTATGATGTGATCTATGGTCGATAATCTGTATAATATATTCCAGGAGCAGCCCTCACCAGTCTGCCCAGGGACCAGGAGTGGCCTCACCAGGTCATTCATCATCTGGTTGAACGGCTACAACACATACACACGGTATTGCAGAGTATTAGTTATACAAAAACCCATCGTAAGCACAACACTTTTCCATCTGGATACAGGCAGCCACCGAGTTTAAATTCACGGCCTAGAATCGCTGATACAACCTTTAAGACATGCAAAAGGCATTACAATGAAGGTTCTTATTAGGGGTCAAAACTTCAGTAACAGTATGATAACGAGGCAGTGACCTCCTACCTGTCCGGGAACACCAGGCCTCATGTGGATAGTTCCACCGCTGAATGGAGGCGGGGGTGCTGGGGGGGTGAAGGTGGGCCGGGTGAACACCACCCTGGGCTGGGGCTGGGGATGGGGGGGTGCAGGGCTACTGGCCGGGGTGGTGACGGGGGTGCTGGAGCGGGGGGGCGTGGCCGTTGCAGGGATCGGCTGTCCGGTGACGGCGCTTGTTGCCACGGCAGCGGCATACTGGCTTATCTGCTGCATGAGGTTTCTCATGAAATCTGGAGGAACACCTGATCACACAGTCACCAGTATGAGCACATGAACACCTAACACCATGTTCACCAGTACGAACACTGGACAAAGACTGGATCAGACACCTGATTGCATGTTCAATATCAACACACGTAGAATACAACCACATAGAATATAAACTATTTAAGCTCACATAATGTTCTTGATATGTAAAAATAAATAAATAAATGTATCCCTCTCCTACTATGAGATCCAGAACATAAAAAAGGAGATGGAGGTATCTCTAATAAATATAAGCAGAACACTATTAGCATATCACAACCGAATAAATACGAATGAACGTATAATTTGTAAATGCTCTGACCTGGCTGCCCAGGAGCCATCGGTCCTGTTGGGGGGTTGACTGCAGAACCTGGAAACAAAACTGGTATGAATATATGTACTAAGGAATACTAACAAATAAGAAGTCTTTAACTATGAATATATGTACTGCTCAATAGTATTAGTAAAGTATAAGAATTATTATTGGTAATCTCGTGTATGGCATTAGTATTGTATTGCAGAAGTAGTAGTAGCAGAAGTAGTAGTAGTAGTATAGTATAGTATAGCAGTTGTTTGGGTATTGTATTGCAGAAGTAGTAGTATTGTATAGTTGTACCATCAGGGTTCATCTGCATCATCACAACGGGAACAGCCTGGTGGTTGACCCTGATGACCCGGGGGCCGGCAGGGCCCGGCTGCTGATTGGACGAGGGTGTCTGTCCCTGACCAGCCTGCTCTGATTGGGCAGTGTGCTGTGTCGGCTGGGCCTGTCCTTCACCGCCATTGGCCGCCATCGTCACTGTGGCACCCATGTTCATCTGGAGGAAGGCAAGTGTTCAAAATGGAGTAGACATCCAGAACCGAAGGATGACGGTGGTCATCCAGTGGTAAAGAATCAGTATTACAAGTACACAATCAGTACATCTAGATCTAGTTATACAGGATGAACAAACATTTAGTGCCACAGGATGACTCCACATCCAGCAGCAAATGAACTCACCTGCATGGGAATGTGATGGACTGCTCCAGGGTTGGTGTAGTGAGACATGGGTCGTACTACGTGCAGGTGGCGGGGGGCGGGGCTGAGCAGGTTGCAGCGCAGGTCACTAAGGGCAACCAGGGCGTTACCAAGGAGACGGAGAGTCTCCCCGACAAGGTTAAGGATGCGCTGGTCTTCCTCCCGCTCCTGCAGAGGATAGTAAGAGAGACAACAGGAGGAGAGGCAGTGAGACTGGATTAGAGACAGGGAGGAGAGGCAGTGAGACTCGATTAGAGACAGGGAGAAGAGGCAGTGAGACTGGATTAGAGACAGGGAGGAGAGGCAGTGAGACCGGATTAGAGACAGGGAGTAGAGGCAGTGAGACTCGATTAGAGACAGAGAGGGGGGCAGTAAGAGGTCTTACAGTGTTGCTGTATTCTGCTGAAGTAGCGGTCTCCAGGACAGCGTGAGCTCTCTGAATGAATGGTTGCAGCCTCTCCTCCACCCTCCGGAGCTCCGTCAGCATCTGGAGCAGCTCTACTGGGCTAGGGTGGCTAAAAAACACACACACACAAACACACAAACAAACACACATAAATACACACACACACACCTCTTATTAATGACATAATCACGTCACAGTATGGTGGTGTACGGCGTGGTTCTTACTTGGGTCCGGCTTGGGGTGTGGGGCCCTCCGATTGGCCAGGCGCAGACGGTTGGGGTGGGGGGGTGGAAGGGGTAGGGGAGGTGTCCATGGGCTGGGCGGAGGGAGAAGGGGTGGAGGACGCGGAGGTCGGGGCTGGAGGAGCAGCAGCAGC
>JAOPJJ010000008.1:14938928-14960220 GCA_027122795.1 Enchelyopus cimbrius
TTCTTTGGGTGTGTGTTTTATTGAATTATTTATATTTTTTGGTCTGTGTACGTTTAAATTTACCATTAAATCAACATTTTTAGGGAGCCCCCCCCCCCCCGGTGCTTAAACAAAAAAGAGAAGACTAGACTAACAACATTATAAGAAGGGACAACATAAATACTGAATATAAATAGAAAAGTTCTTGCTTTTCCATAATATTACATAAGTTCTAAGAAGACTATTTAAAGTGCAGAATGCTTTGTAAACAGGATGACCGTCTTGTTATTCATGATATTGCACACATTTCTTAAAAATTGAGGAGGCAGAGATAGTGTATGTGATAGTATGTGTGTGTGGGTGTGTGTATGTGTATGCGTGTGTGTTTGCGTGCGTGCCTGCGTGTGTGTGTGTGTGTGTGTGTGGGCGCATCACCTCTGACCCCTGAGCCTACCTTCTTCTTCTCCTTCTTCTCCTCCTTCTTGGTGAAGAGAGTGTGAACCCACCAGATCTTAGTGAACATACTGCCGTAGGCCAGACTGAAGCCCAGACCCAGCAGCCACAGTCTGAACTAATGCGGGAGCGAGATAGAGGACAGATAGAGGGGGAACATTTATCTTTGCACTACAGTGCGCATCCCTTACATCTTGGTCAATCTCATTGAAAATATTTAATATTCCACTCTGCAACTGTTGAGACTCTCTGGACATTGTCTGATAATTTTTATAATTGCATAAATTCTATAAATGTTTTATTCTTATTTTTCCACTTTCTGCACATTCTTGTACAGCTCTTCCACCCCCTGGTTACCTTGCACCTGGTTAACCACACCCCCTGGTTAGTTGTAGCCATGGTTACCTGGCAGACGACTGGGAACTGTGAGCGGTGAATGTGATGTCCGTCGATGCCCAGTGGGAAGACAGCAGCCAGCGCCATCATGCAGCCCACGGCCGTCATGTTGTTGAGGTAGGGCTGGGAATTCTGGATGTAGCTGCGGAGGGGCAGGGGGGAGGGGGGGGGGAGGGGCATTGGTTCATCAGCACTAAAACCACAGCCAGTATCACGCCAGGGGGTAACTGTGTCCTTTCTGTGTAGAGCTGTCTATGGCACTAAAGAGACCAAAGTTACCAAAGTTCCAAATAGCAAAATTTGATTGGTACATTTTGAGCTAATTGTTTGAGGGCTATTTTGTCAGTAGACAAAATGTCCAGGACTACCATGTAATCTCTCATCTCATCTCATCTCATTTATTTTTTGGTTAAGCAAACAAAGCAAAAGTAGTTACAACAAAAACTCAGAGAATTCACTAACCAAAAAAAGTGAATAGGCTGAAGCTCATATCTTATATATGCCTTTCCCAGTATTTATCAAAATGAATTAAATGGTAAGCAATAGCCCTATGATATAATAAATCTATCCATAAATAATCCAGACTATCCAGCTATAAAAGAGCGGGTTTGAGTGTTCAGGGTCTGATTTGCTGATGTGTTGAATTTACGTTGGACAGAATTTGTGTGTAACACTAAACACAAAAATATTTATGAATATTCATATGTTATGAGACCTCATTTTCGTTTTGTTGGTGGGCTATCATGTCTTAAAACCAGTAACAAGTAACTTTGTGGCCGTATGACATGATGCTCATGACTCTTTATATGTAGAATATTTATATGTAGAATGATCGCATTACCATGATGATGATGGCCGGAATACCGTAAATCTACGTTAATTCCTGGCTACGTCTGCTTATGGTGCTAAAGAGAGGTGAACTAACCGTACGGCTCCATTGTAGATGTTGAAGGACAGACAGAGGAACCCCAGCAAGATGCCCAGTCCAGCCAACACAGACACCACAGAGAAGAGCTTCTGAGACAGGAAGCGGAACTCCTCTATCACCAGCGTCCTATCAGCTGGAGGACCCGCCCCTGGAGGGAGGGGGAGAGGGGGAGGCGAGGGAGGTCATTATGATAAGAATAATTCAGAATAATAATGATTTTAAATAATAATACCAACTGACTCGTTCATTTTTAGACAAAAAATTACCAATCCACACGTCGTTCCCAAACCAGGACAGGTTCCTCTGAGAGCTGTCGTAGTACCCAATCTGCTTATAGCTGCCACCTTGGGAGAGAGAGAGAGAGAGAGAGAGAGAGAGAGAGAGAGAGAGAGAGAGAGAGAGAGAGAGAGAGAGAGAGAGAGAGTTGCCTTATATCGGTCTATTACACAGGCTGACAGACAGACTGATAGTATGATTACCTTGGAGCTGCTCAATAAGCGTCATGGCCATTCTGGATCCCTGAGCATCAAAAACGACATGACCCTACACACACACAAACACACACACACACACACACACAAAACACACACACACGACACACGCTTTACAGCAGTGCACTTGAATAGTTTTGCAATGTCTTCACTTACAATCACTTGTACATATTGCTTTTTCGCATATTTTCACTTACATTTGTGGTGCGCAGTGCTATTTAACCGCCTTGTGTAGCAGGCAGTACCGCAAAGATCTGCGTTGTGTTACTGTCCGAGACTCACCGACACCCCTTCGAAAGAGCTGCTGTTGAGGGCCCTGTAGATCTCAGAGGTGATGTCGTGGTTGTTATAGTTGAAGTCCTCGAGGCGTCGGCCCTTGGCCTTAAGGGGGGCCACGGTCTTATTGAGGGCCAGAGCCAGGGCCCACACCGCATCGTATGCCAGCGGGGCCTCCTGGAAGCCCCCCGTCTCCTCCGGGTTCTTCCCCCCCAGACGGGACATCAGAGCATCCAGAAACTCCTGAGAAGTCTGTACGAAATACCATTCCCTCATCATGACATCATCTCATCATTACATCACGTCACGTCGTCGTCACATCATATTGTCTAAGATTGATATGACAATGCTCTTTTATCATTGTATAGTTATATATTTGAGATTATATAACTATTAAATCATCTTATCATTACATCATCTATCTATGCCATCCTCTTATATAATCGAATCATTACATCATCAAACCATGACTTCATCCAACCATTGTATATTTGTATCATGACATCATGCCACATAACATCACCTCATCAGATAATGGAACCATTACATCCTCTTATCATGACATCTTGTTCTCTTAAGACCACTAATCTTTACATCATATAATCGTGACATACGCTCATAATGACATTGTATCCTCTTTAAATTAAAGATGATGCTATAATCATGAAAAGACTGTAGAAAACTGTTAGTGCTAACTGTTAAAACTGCTTAGTGACATCCATCACCAACACGTGTGTCCTCTAGTGTTGTGCAGTGTAGTGTTGTTTTGTAATGGTGTGTTGTTAAGTTGGTTTTTTTGCAATGTATATTTGTGTGTGTTTCATATTGTGTATCGTGTTTAGTGCTATGTAGTAGTGTGTGGTGTAGTGTAATATGTGTAGTTGTGTTACCAGGTTAGACGCTCCTTTGATGGTCTCTGGGTTGAGCATCACTATCTCCGTGGTAACGTGTCCCTCCACAGCCTCTGTCATGTTTTCCACGGTGCAGTTGATGGCCGGGTCTTTGATCTTGAACCAGTTGTCAGCATACCAACCAATCAGAAACCAGACAACCTTCTTTCCGTACAACTTCTCCTTAAACACCTGCAAGGGGGTATAGAAGGTTTATCATGTGTTAGCATCTTAGTGGCACAGGTTAATGGTACAGAGCTTAATGGTAAGCTTGAAATCTGTAAAGGTTAGCATGTTATTGGTACAGGTTAGTGCACTAGCAGTATTGGCTAGCTGGTTCTCACCTCACAGAACACCTTCCTGGCTTCGGTCTCATAGAAAAGACCCACAATGATTCTGGCATCCTGTCTCTGGAACAATAATATCAATAAACATGAAAAATTCACATTAGAATACAAATACATTAACATTTGTGTAATATTGAATGTTACGTGGGCATCTGGACAAAAAGCAACACACTTTGCAATAACAAGCGGTGACGCAGTCCCTGAAGCAGTGATGTCGGTGTCTAAAGCAATTTAGCCCATTAGGCAGCTGCTAATGCACATATGATATCCTACTGTAATATATGCAATGCTAATGTAGGATATGATAATGTAACCTATGCTGATGTAGCCTATGCTAATGTGTCATATACTAATTGTAGCATGCTATGTTCATGTAGCATTTTAAAATGCTGCTGTAGTGTATGTGAATGCGCAGGTGGCGTATGCTAATGCTATCAGGAGTATGGGGAACCTTGAGGTTCTTCACGGCAACGGCCGGGTCAGTTAGGAAGCTCTGGCGAACGCTGATCTCAATACCAGCCTCCTTCGTCCTCTCTTCCAGGTCGTCCAGGGTCTGAAGAGAGAGAGAGAGAGAGAGAGAGAGAGAGAGAGAGAGAGAGAGAGAGAGAGAGAGATCACTGAATGAGACAATAGATGTAGACAATGGAGAAACTAGCTAGAGAGAGCAGGGTTACTAACGGAGGTGAAGACTTCGGTGGTCTGCTGGATGGTGGCGATTCGTGTCCACTTCCACTTCTGGAAGAGCTGCACGCGGGTCGGGTTGTGGAGTGTGGCAGAAGGGTGTGTCCGGAAGAAGGTGGGGAACCGCAGACGATTAGACAGAGCGGGTGAGCTGGAGCCGTATGAGAGCTGAGGCAAGAGAGAGAACGAAAGAAAGAAAGAGAGGGAGAAAGAGAGGGAGAAAAAGAGATTAAGCCGTTGTGTTGCTATGTATATAGATAGATTAATTTGCCATGACACAACAGATGAACAGACACACACAAACCAATTGCATGACAAATTAAAGCAGTACAGTCGATTACAGCGGATCATTAAACAACCTCATAGGAGCATCTCAGTGGAGCAGAATGGCATCTACAGTCGTTCCCTGAACACACTTTTACAGTCTGTAAAAACACAATGAAGAGGATGACTTACCGTGTAGCAGAGTGCAGGTAGAGTCAAACAATCAAACCACTATGAGGACCTGAGAGAGGACACTCACCACTGTGAGGACCTGTAAGAGGGCACTCACCACAATGAGGACCAGAGAGAGGACGCTCACCACTATGAGGACCAGAGGGAGGACGCTCACCACTAGGAGGACCTGAGACAGAACGCTCACCACTGTGAGGACCTGAGAGACAACGCTCACCACTATGAGGACCTAAGAGAGAACGCTCACCACTGTGAGGACCTGAGAGAGAACGCTCACCACTTAAAGGCCCTGTGAGAGGACCCTGACTATTATGAGGCCCTGAGAGAGGAAGCTCACCACTATCAGATTCCACATGCGTGCAGCCTCGGCCACCAGGGTGGACACGCCACTGCAGCCAGGCATCAGGACAATCTTGATGGGCTCTGTGTAGAGCAGATCATAGAGCAGCTTCGTGGCTTCCCCGGGATCACACTGGGGGAGATAGACAGAAAAACATTTTAGGAGATAAATTATGCTTTGGTTCTTATTTCATATCTAGTTTCTATAGAAAAATGCTTAAAAGGTCATCTTAGATTAGTTACGTAGCAGCCTTGGTCACGACATGATTATTTGACCACTAACTTGTCTGACCAAGTCTTGTGTGTTCTGGTCTTGTCTGGTCTTGTCTAGTTGGGTTGGACCAGATCTAGTGTAGTCTGTGTTGTCTTGTTTTACTCTTCTATGCTGTAGGAGATAAGCTTATTTGACCCGGTCTGGTCAACTATAGTTTAGTCTAGTCCAGTCTGATCTGGTATGGTCTGGTCTAGTCTAGTCTGATCTGGTATGATCTGGTCTCGTCTGGTCTAGTCTAGTATAGTCGGGTTTGGTCTGGTTAGACATGGTGTTGTCTGGTCTGGTCTAGTCTATTCTGGCTTTGTCCTGTCTGTCTGGACCAAGTCTGGTCTATTCTGGTTAGAGCTGGTTTTGGATAGCCTTGTTCTGGTTGGACTCACCATGCTGTCATAGTGGATGAGCTCCAGCTCATAATCAGGCAGGATATCGGTCCGGTTGTTGACCAGGTCCAGGGCCATCTGGGCGGAGGGGAGGCAGGCCTGACCACCAGGCCAACCACCACTCATGGGGAACAGAGCTCCGATGTACAGCTTCTTCTTGCCTAGATGGAACCGAAGGAGAGAAAGGAGGAGCAACATGTTTTGGCAACACAACTTTGAATAATGCAAAGAGAAATACGGTTTATGCTGTGATTTTACCTGTATAGTTCCTGTCATCTGTGGAAAGACAAGAATGGAGGAAAACAAGATTGGAGGAAAACAATTAAGACAAATAAGATAGCTGAAGTCTTTCCAAAGTTAAAAAAAGTATTGATAAAAATGACGATATGATCATTATAATGATAATATTGTGATTACTAGGACTACTACAACTTCAACTCGATCAAACTAACTTGCAAACAAACTATTTGCTGGTGCACACATTGACACTCTTATGTATTGTTGTTTGTTCTGTTGTATTGTTATAATGACGATTATGAGATATTTCCATATGTGGGTGGTCTTACAGATGCAGGTGGGTTTGGGGGAGTCCCATTTCCCCAGCTTGGTGCAGTGGCTCAAGTTCCTCCCCTGCAGCAGGAAGCCTGCGTGGCAGCTGTAGTGCAGAACGGCACCCTCTACTGGCACCCCTGCAGGCTGCACCACCACACGACCATTCTCCAGAGACGTCCACACCCTCGGGCATAGCAGCACTGAGAAAGAGCGAGAGAGGGAGGGAGGGAGGAAGGGAGAGAGAGAGACAGAGAGAGAAAGAGAGGGAAAGGAAAAGTAAGACGTATGAAGAGTAAGAGGGAAAGAGAGAAAAGTTCAAATAAACATGAAAGATCAAGCGAAAGTGTTCGATGCTCAGGTGGCTGATGATGATGAGGCTTACAGCATCGGCTGTGATGTGAGATCTCCGTCCAAGTTCCATTTGGCAAACACTTGCGGACCTTGGGGCCCACAATCATCCTGTTCCCCCGACAGATGTACTCAATTTCATAGTCCACTGGCAGGATCTGCACACTCCGGATCTGGAAGACACACACAGACTCAAACCTCTCTCCTTTGTTGGGACCAGGATGTTTGTTTTGATTAGAGGTTTTTTTTGAGACGAGATTGTAGAGGTGTGGGTTAGGGTTTGTGGGATGGAGTTTTCAAGGTGTTCAGCGTGTGGGACGTGTGTGAATGATGGTGGGTTGTGAGGACCTGTTCCTGAGTCAGTCCTCGGTAGCGGATTCCGCCGTCCCTGGGAGGCCGGATGATGGCACAACCTGAAAACAGCAGCAGTAGTATTACACTAATATCAAAGTACAAGTATTTGTATTACAGTACTAGTATTATAGTATTAGTATTAAAGTAGAAGTAGAAATATTCCAATAATAGTACAATGTTGAATGTGCTCACAAACACACACCTCCTGAGGATATGTTATGTATGGGCATGACCAGAGCAGGAAGAGACTGGAGAATGAGCAGGAATAGAATTCCCTCCATCGCTGGATCTGAAAGAATATAAATAGAAATGGACTACAAAAATACCAAAATAAAAAATGTATGTATATATATATACATATACACACACACTTCCAATACCATTCCAATACAATACCTAACATTACAACATAACAACTACCCTATTTCAAGGAATATTTCATTAGAGACACTGCTGTTGTTGAATAGTATGAGTGTGGCTGGGATTCAAGAATAGCGGGATGTGTGTTCAGAGAAGGCCAATAGTCTATTCATCTATTACCGTGTACCTGTGTCAGATTCGAGTAGGGTATGGATGTGTGTGTGTGTGTGTGTGTGTGTGTGTGAGAGAGAGAGAGAGAGAGAGAGAGAGAGAGAGAGAGAGAGCATGTGTGTGTAATGTTTTTTCTGCATGTGTACATCTAGATTGGCAATTTAAAATAACAAACAGAAACAAAGATCCACATAAACAGCAACACAGAAACACACACTCGCGCGCGTGCGCGCACACACACACACACACACACACACACACACACACACACACACACACGTCACTGTCGTGGGTCCGATAGAAGCCAGTCGGTTCAGCACTGGACAGCGACACGATGGAGTACATGTTTGTCCATCAGAACCGATTCTTAATGTGTTGACTGCGGCCCCCCTGTATGTATTAACGTCCTGGAATCAGCGTCACCGATTGAGTAGCTTCAAGATTAAACTCCAGGTAGGCCCGCTGATCCAGGCTCCATCTGCTCCCCCGGCCGCCCGGTGCCTTGGAGCCGTGATTGGAGCAGAGGGAGCGTGAGGGAGCGGAACAGCGACCAGTACAGTCGTACTCGGCCTGCAGGCCGGCTGTATTGACATGTCGTCCCGGAGCTCTGAACAGTTCAACTTAGGGCGTTAAACCAGATAAACGATCCGGTGGTAGGATCCTTGAAGTAATGTAAACTAAAATGGTTTTCGAACGATTCGATGGTAGCCACATCTGCCACTGAAATGAGGGTAAGATTTTCGGAATATGATCATATTTAAACGGATTTTAAGGGAGACTTACCGTGAGCGGGGTCCTCGGCACGACGCTGGGTGGGAGTATTCGGGATGCTTCAAATATCCATCTTCCAAAATAATATGGCTGTATTTATATGGCTCTAAATATCCAATACTACCGCGCTGCGAGGGCAGGCGGGTCTTTTTGCAGACTTTCGTTCGATTGCTGTGTTGCAGTCACTCACACCGGAGATGATAAACGTCTCCGATGTGTATGCACTATATACAAATCGATCCCCACACCGATTCACCGAACTCCCCTCCTCTTCCCCATCCCCCCACTACGATCTTCAGCTCGCTCATCATGACGTCACAGTGACGCGCCCGCCCCTCGCTCACCGAAGGGGCGACGATCGTGACGTCACAGTGACGCGCCCGCCCCTCGCAGCACAGAAGGCGCGACGATCAGGCACGTGGAGCTGTCACGCACGTGTCCGATCCAAGTATCTGAAGTTCCGATGAGACAAACGGAACTCTTCCCCGATTCCCGCCCCCTCTACCTCATTTCTTCCCTCCATATTCTCACGACATCCCCCCCACCCTTCTCTCTGAGACCTCCTCCATGCATCTATTCATAGAGCAGCTTCGTTCATATTTCAGATTCATATCACTGCTGAATTATTAAACCTCCCTTCCGTTTCAGACTTTCTCTGAAAGATAAAGGTTCCCCCTCTGCTCAAGTGCGGTACTGCAGCTATGCATATGCAGTATTACACAAGCACTGTAGACTAAGAGTATGACACAGTATTCCTCGGATGAATTAAGCAAGTGTAAAGTGAAATAGATCTACTGTATGGAAGGTTGTGTTGACTTTTAGCAGATGTTTATTGATCCTACGTGGAGTTACAACACAGCTCAACACAATACAACTAAACATTGCAACTGTACAACGAAACAGCAAATTGTATAATCAAATTTAAGAAGCATGGTTCAGTCTGGGGATCATTAAATATATATATATATATATATAAATACAAAGCTCATCTTAACATAAACAAATCTTTGAGTTTTTTATCAGAAACATGTCTTGATCAAACTAAATATTAGTCACAAGTTGGTTTTGATAATGTTCAAATTAATGTGTGAAGGCACACTTCCAATTCCAACAAAAAGGCTGATTGTGATTTAAATACTATTGCCATGACATTATAAAATACATTATACTTTGATATAACATATGTTTATAATTTAAAAAAAATATGAAAATGAGGGTCAGGAAAGCAGCACAAAACAACTACAACAAACATAATCAGTCTTTGATCTTCCACTGCTGTTGTACCTGTAGATAAACTAACACACACACACACACACGTAGTGATCCAGCAGTACACACACCTGTAGTGACCCACCAGTACAGACACCTGTATGCACACACACCTGTAGTGACCCACCAGTACAGACACCTGTATGCACACACACCTGTAGTGACCCACCAGTACAGACACCTGTATGCACACACCTGCCTGTAGTGACCCAGCAGTAGACACCTGTAAACACACACCTGGAGTGACCCACCAGTAGACATCTGTATAAACAAACACCTGTAGTGACCCCCCAATACAGACACATGTATATACACACCTGTACAAATATATACAGTACATACATACACATGCATACACACACACACACACACACACATACTAAAGATAATGGATGACTATGTGTTTATATACACTGAAGGTACAGGCTTACAGGTAGGATATATACATTAAATATATAGGGGTTCATGAGAGGTTGCACTCTCCACCATGAAGAGGGATCATTGGAGTAGTAGTCATTCTCAGCAGTTTTCATGGGGGTTGTAATATCTGTCATCAGCAGGGATCATGGCTAGTTGTAGTGCATATCTGGCAGCACAGATGGAGTACCAGTACTAATTATGCCATAAAGGTAGTACTGCTAATGCTAGCATAGAGATAGTCGTTGTACTAGCATAGTGACAGTGTAAGCATAAGGATATCAAACAGCAGCAGAACTGGTTTAGTGTGCTAGCCCTACAGACTGAAGCTGCGGTGATGATGCTTAGAGAAGTGCTGCTGCCGTTGTTTGGCGAGCATCTGGCCAGTGCCCTCCTCTTTCTCACCATCTCCAGTCATGCTCCCTCCATCGCTCATCTCTCCCAGGTGCTCCACAGAGTCCACCTTTCCCAGGTCAGACACGATGGTCTGGAGGCTGAAGACCGATGCGGAGTCTGACCCCGCCCGCTCCCTCATCTGCTCCACCTCCCTCTCCCTGCACACCGCCAGCAGGTCACTCCCCCCATAGGCCCCGCCCGCATCGGCCTCTGCTCCGACAGGGGAGCTCCGCCCTCTGCAGGCTGTAGTTGGTCCTCCCTCAGCAAAGTCATGCCCTCTCTGGGCATGGATCTGTTCACTGATTTGCTCCAGGTTGTTCAGGGCGACAGAGTACTTGGACTTGACCTTTGACACGCTTTGCTCCAGCAGCAGGACACGCCCCTTGTGCTCCTACAGCAGAGTGCCAGCAGGGGTCAGTAGAGCAGCATCTCCAACTGATTTTGTCCACCACAGTAACTTTACCACAATGACACAATTTGGTAACTTTGGTTACTAAGATATTAACAACCATCATACTGTCTACCAATCATTAACACTGCAGCAGTGATTCTTAAGCATTGGATCGTGACTAAGTTGAAGGTCAGTCAGAGCCTGACAAAATACAGGATTGGACTCCAACACACCAAATCCTGAGCAATTGGGACTGAAAAGCGATTTAAACTTGGTTAAACTACAGTATGGAACTGTTAATACTAATATCATAACTATATTACTCATAACTCAAAAGTTATTCTGGTTATACTAGTGATAACATTACAATCCTAAAGTCAATCACAAATGCCACCTTTCACAGTGTTGCAGGTTTTAAGTACCAGTACTGTAGTATAGACGTTATCAAGGGTTCTCCACAAGACTACTAGTTATCCTAGTTAGCCACGTTTGTCCACTGGACTTATTTTTTTCCTTGTTCTCTCTACAAGACTACTAGGTCATCGTAGTTACCTCCAGGATGTAGTTGAACTGGGTCTTCAGTTCAAAGTAGGGTCTGGACTTGACAATGGCCCTCTTCAGTGACTTCTGGAGACTCTGGACACGAGCTTCTGCCAGCTGGCAGGCGTGGGTCACCCTAAGGTGCTCCCTCTCACTACGCAGACGCTCCTCCTCTGCCTCATTCACCTGCGTGCGCGCACACACACACACACACGCACGCACGCACGCACACACACACGCACACGCGTGGTTGGGAATGGCCAGGGTTGGGGTAACTATAGTAGAGATTGGTAGAGAGGGTTGCTAGGGGAGTCAAAGGGGGCGCAGCTAGGTGAGGAGGGGTTACTAGGCGAGTAGGATATTGTTAGGCAACCTTTGAGGTAGCGTGGTTCAGCATCTCCTGCCAGGTTGGGTCCAGTGTGTTCTTGCCATCAGCCATGAGGCCCTGCTCTGCCACGTACACCATCTCCCTGGCAGCCGAGTGCATGGACACCGCCCGCTCATAGCTCAGAGCTGCCTTCTGGGTCTCCTGCTGGGCCTGCTCAACCAACCACAATCAGCCAATCACATACCAGGAAGGGGGCCGGGGGGTCTGGTAGGGTAGTGTAGTGTAGTGTATGGGGGTGTCATGTAGGATGGTCTAGTTTTGGAAAGGATAGTGTAAGGTGGTGAAGAGTAGGGTGGTGTAGAGTAGGGTGGTGTAGTGTAGGGTAGTGTAGTGTAGGATGATGTAGTATAGGATGGTGTACTGCAGGGTCGCGTAGGGTGTGCCTACCTCCTTGGCTAAGCGGCGGGCCTCATAGTAGGGCCTTGCCTTCTCGATTGCTCCACCCAGCTGGGAGCTGTGGGCATTGAGTTTCCTGGCTGACTCTGTCAGTATCCTCCTGTAACCAGACCGCGCCTCCTACACAAACATTGATACACACACACACAAACAATCAACACAATGAGAGTGTACACATTTTATCGAGTTCTATATATTGTGTAGATGCCGTGTGTAGTATACTTACATCTAGTTGTAGTTCTAGTTTATTGATTTCTGCGCTGGCTTCGTTCAACTGTTCCAGCTCATCCTTCGTATCCAATATAATGAATGATTACTTTGGCAAGTTTGATATTATCATGCATAAGGTTATATATAATAATATAATGTATGTGAAGGTAAAAACAAAAACAACACTGCCGTCCACATGAGCTTAGATAAACTACACTACTAAGTGGTAGCATTAAGGTTTATTTGAGTTGGTATGTAGTATAGTAGAGATTAAAGAAGCAACTACCTGTATCCGGGGGTCCAGCTCTTCTTCGTAATGACTCGGTGTTTGTTCTTTTTGTTTAAAATCGATCTCTTCGTTCTCTTCACCCTCCCCAAGTCCCGTCTTCAACTCTGTCTCGCCGCCACGGACCTCTTCGGTCCATTCCCCAGGCTCTGAGGCTCCGGAACCGGCCGGACTCTCCCGCAAACCCCCGGGCTCCATCCCCACACAGGGATGTAAGCCCAAGGCACCTGCCTCGCTACCAGGCTAGGTAGCTAGCGTACCTTGCACACAACCCCTTTAGCAAAACATCGATGCAGTTGTGTATTCTATTAATGGTATCTGTATTGGAAGGCCAATATGAATCAAATGAATCCGATATTTAAAATTAAATGTAAAGTACGCGGTAGCGAGGCACGGCTAGTGAATCCACTCGCTAGATGCTAACGCATTATCATCACGTTATATAGGTCGAATTTGAATAAAGGCTGTTGTGTGGAGTAAGTATGCAAATGCCTATCGACTTGTCTCTGTGTTAGATGGATCCAGTCCTCCATCTTAGACCTGCAATGACTTTAATCGGTTAGCTCGGCCAAATAGCCGCCTAGCTGTGACTCACATTTAAAAAGTAAACAGCAGCATGGCCAACGGAGGCTTCCGTAGATCAGCCCTACCCCTCCCGAAACAATAATGTACTCTCTGCATTATGGACAAACATCAGGTCAAAATAAAAACAGAAAATAGTTATTGAGTAGTAGTTGTATTTAAAGAATAGAAAAGGCAATATACACATTTTGCATTGCAACAGCAACAATATCGTAAAGTGCCCACGTTTTGGTAAAATTGTACAACTAATGTGTGAACAGGAGCTGTAACAACAATTAGATTGCATCATGAAATTACAACTACTATAACAATAATAACCTATTCCCATCACCATTCACAACCCAACACAATCAAATAATCACATTGGACCAGTTCAGGTAATCTGCCAAGTATTTAACATAACTTAAAACAGTCACAAAGGCCATGACATTTCATATATTGATTCACATGTGCACCATATGCAGAGAAGAAGGCCCCTTGGGAATCACAGCTGGATCATCGGATAACACATTGAAACTATTGTAACAGTATGAAGAAGACCTGAGTGGTTTTGGCACTAGAGATAAATGAGTAATTTGTTCCCCCCCAAATCACAAAACACAAAAAAACATCAAAGCTCTAATCAGACAAAAATTCATACCAGTGTTCTTTGGTCTAGGACCCGCCCCCAGTTCTGTGCTCAGTTCCATGTTGGGTCATAGTGGCTCCACCCAGGGGGTGGGGCCAGATATATCCTCTTCCCATGTGTCATAAAGCTGACCACACCCCTGTACCCCGTCCTAGGTACTCCTGACTTGAGGTCCTCCATGACCCCCAGGCTACGGGCCAGCAGCTTGTAGCTCTCCTTGCTAGAGTACTGCAGGCGCACAGGCCCTTCCCCCGTCACCTGACCCTGCTTCAGCATCTCGTAACTGACCAGGGGCGCGGCGTACACTTCCTGCTCATAGCGTACCCTGTAGGCGTCTTTCTGCAGGTAAGCCAGGTCCAGTGTGGTGAACGGCACAAACTGAGAGTTTAGTTTGATGAAGCGCAGGTAGCGGTCGTAGAACTGGCCCAGACTCACTCCTTTACGGCCAAAGGTCAGAGTGCGAGAGATCTCAGGCCGGATACAGGCACGGTCGCGGCGCTGTTCTGGCTGACGCATCCAGTCGTCCCAGAAAGCAGCAGGCCACTTGGGCTCCAGTTCATCCCAGAGCTGCCTGAGCATCATCCAGCCCAGTCCCGGGAAGAAGTCTGTCCTGTAGAGCAACGCGGCTTGGCCAGGATCCACGTAGCCTTCACGCCCGTTATCATTCCAGGCGGACACGCACCAAAGGCTGGGGTCGCCCCGCAGGAGTGGGTACAGAGCCTGGAAGTACTCAAAGAAGTCTGGCGCCACCTATAGGAGGACCAGCACCCAATGAGGTTATGCAAAAAAATCAAACCATACAGCTTTAAACTAAACCATGCCTACACATCTCTAATCCAACTACATTTGACAATCTTTAACGTAGTAACTCAAGCTAACCCAACACCTTCATCTAAACATCTCCAACCTGAATGGTACGCTCAAGGTATGTGAGAAGGTACCTCCAGGTCGTCTTCTACAATGATGACGGCTTCGTATCCGATGGTGCGGAGGACCTGGCCCAGTGCCCAGCGGTAGTGGCGGGAGATCTTATAGTAGCCTTGGAACTTCTTGTGCTCAGATTTCACCGCAATGTCCGTTAGGTCAGGCTGCTGCAGGTGAGTCACCTGGCCGCCGTAGGAGCGGATGACCTCAGCCGTCTCCGCGTGTCCGCAGTCCTGGCTGACTATTATGGGATATAGCTGTGCGGAGGGGCGGTACTCCAGCAGTTTGTCCAGGCAGCGCTTCACCGTGGGTCTGTTGCAGGCCATGACCAGCACAGGGATGACGGCCGTGGCAGGGGGGAGGGGGGGTGAGTCCTGCAGCCTCGCCCCCCCTCCCAAAAGCGAGTGATGGCTCTGGATCTCTCGCAGGATCTTTTTCTGCTCCTCCAGCTCCTTTTCCAAGGTGTCGGCCATGCGCAGCACGTCCGCCACCACATCCCCTAGCTCGGCCCCCACCTGAGTCCCGGGCTTCGCTCCCTCCCCCTCCACTCCCGGACCCCCCCCGGCACCAGGGGTGATGGGGGGCGTCCGGCCCAGCAACAACAAGACCAGGAGAGCGTTCCAGCAGACAAAGACGAACGCACCGCAGATAATCAGAGAACCTTTTTTAAAGAACATGGTCTAACCAGCAGGTAGCATCACAAGAGGAGCAGGAGATGGTAGGGGGGGGGCTTTCAGAGGAGGGCATCCATCCACAGTTTTCTACAAGCCTCCATCTGAAAAGAAAAAGTAGAGTTCAAAATGTAACTTAAAATATTGTAATAGTCATATTTACACAAGAATGTTCCATTTATTCAATTTGCAAGGTAATTCTAGTTTTTAATTAGTATTCTGTATTATAATAACGTAGTATTCTGTGGAAGGAGGATTGTAGAAAGCAGTATTCTGTGGAGTATTACAATAAAGTATTATTCTGAGTAGTATAGTGGTATAAGTAGGAGCATAAATAAGTAGTATAATTAAAGTTGCATACTGTGTAATGTAATTAGGTGTCACTTTATTCTGTGGAGTAGTAGCCTATTAGTAAAGTTGTGTTCTGTGGAGTATTATACTAATGTAATATTCCGTGGAGTTATTGATAAAGTAGTATTCTCTAGAGCAGTATTAACAAATACAAAATATTGAACAGCTGGGGGTCAGTGAACTGACGACCACTGTCACGATCACCTGTTGATCGACTCATCCTTCTAGAAAATAAAACCGATTAGAACCCCAAGCACATTAATTGGTCGAGAAACTCAGTCAACTGCCTAACAATATGTTAGAACAAAAATAAATAAAGAACCTCAGGATCTAAAGAAGGTGTGCATTGAATCGATGCATTACCTTGAAGAAATCGAGTTTTTTCAGCCAGCTAAGTTAGAATGGTGGAACAAGCAGAACAGCAGCAACTCTTTTCCTACCTTTAATAATAAAAGCAACTCAATTGTCGTTCATTTGACCTGGTATTCCTAGTAGGTAAAACTACAGTGTCTCAACTACCGACTGTATAACCACGGGTCCAACTCAACTAAGGACACGACATCCGGATGGGAACACGAGGATGTCCCTCCCCAAGACAAAGCCCCGCCCACATCAAGATTTTATTTTATGTTAAAGGTAAATACGTTTAGAAAAAACGACTTATAGATCGGTTTTCACATTAAACTCCCTCATTTGTAAATAATTACACATTTCTTGGCCAAGACGACATTAACGAATTTGAGAATACGCTATTTTAGATTAGTGATCTATATTTGTTATTATCATTGCTATGCGCACTAGTTGTGAAATCCAAACCGCTTTAGTGTACATTAAAACAATATTGGCTATACATTTTATATATACGATATAAGCTCCACTACAGGGCTTCCAACCCTCACGCATTGGTCGCGAGACACACGCATTTGACACAATACAAGTTTCACTTTAGGCCTACATTACTTTATACTGCGACACCTGCGCCACTCCAAAAGTGTCACATATATGGAAATAAGGCAACTTAAATACTTGGCGTCCTCTTGCGAGAAAGACAAATGCTGTGCCAAGTGAAAAATCATCTGTAAAATAACTCACCTACAAGCATTTTAATATTTAATTTTGTTTTTAGACATGACGGCATGTCTCCTCTACTCTTTCAAACCACCAGGATTTCTGACCTCGACACTAATAGTGGTGGTGTGACTAAAAGGTCACACCACAAATTTTTTTTATGTAAACCATGTGGACATGAAACCACGATGACACTCTGTTCCTCCGTTGCCTGGACAAAGGTTCAGGAAACACACTACAGTAAACCCCAATTCAAAGTGCTAGGTCTAGTCAGACCTGTTCTCCTTCGATTGAGCTCAGCCCGCATGTGGCCTATGGAGGTGTTTGCTAAGCAGCAAGCGGCGTGGTTTGAGTGCTTGGCTTCTTTTGCCTCTATAGCTTCCTCAAATTCCTTTCCAAAGATAAGCTAGGCAAACAGGTCGGTAAAAAATGCAAATGAAAAAAAAGAATGAATAGCTCAGCAAAGAAGAAACTCCGAATTTTTCACTACTATCTCCTTTGGAGATAGTTGATACAGTAAAAAAAAAAAAAAAGAGAGATATTTTCTTACACTTCTTTATTAAAAGTTACATGACATCTAGTTGTTGGTTGTCTCGATATAAATGAAATCTATATACCATCATAACTCCCTTTATTAAATTATTGACATCTTCAGATTCAGGCCTTTAAAAAAATATTCCTCCATGTTTCAATTGTGGCTGTAACGTGTAAAATGTGTAACAGGTGAAGATCAGATTAGTCGTCCGTGAAGCAGCTGGTTCTTGTTTGTAACGTCTGATTCTGTTGTAGTAGCGTGAGCCATGTTAGGTAGCAGTGTTGACAGCATGGGGAGTATTGGAAGTACAGGTGAATTTACAGGTGTGCCTACTGTTTGTTGACAAAGATCCACGTCATGGCCCATTCACAAGCTGCAGCCATGACCCCCTCCCTGCTTGGAGCACCAACAAAGCAATTGACATTTGGTTCCTCTAACGGCATGGTTGGATGCAACAGCAACATGAAAACAACTGCCCCCATTCAAAGTCAATGGGAAATACCTTTGATTCTCGTAATACAAAGCACATATATATTTACCCTGTTTAGATATGATAGTAATGGCTAGTTCATCTCCATATGATTTATATTGAGAGGCCGCAGGATTTAAAGTTAGAATAAGAATTTAATGTGAATGAGCTCAATGCGCGAAAATATAATGAGCTCGCTGCTGGTTCCAAAAATCTCAGGCATGATGGCGAAAATCTACAGCATCACAATGGTTACATGTAAAGCAAAGATTGATGTCACAGACTCTTTATATATTTTGTGAATTAATGGACACAATGCTGATGTGCCCAGAGCTGCCTGCATCTATATGTCTGTGTCACAGTAACGGATACAGATGGGTATGGCGGCCAACTGTCCCGCATTAGCCGGGAGGTCCCGTATATTGGGCGTCATTTATTTGTCCCGTACTTAACCTCTCTTGTCTCGTTTATTGACTGCTACGCTGATCTAACCACTGACTGATACAACAACAGGAGCGCTGATCGACACTAGAGAATCATCAATGACAGTCACCAGCCCCACCTCGCGCATCAATATACGTCTTCTTTATAAGACCTACAAATGTGTCCGGGCTAAATTTCTTCTACTGGTACATACATTTCACCTCGTGAGTTGTTCACTTATTTTAAAGTGCGTTATTGGTATTATTATTAAGTACAATATAAGGAGCAATTTTCACATTTTAGATAGCTAAAATACAAAAGGTGATGTCCCCAATAGTACACTATATGGGGGATATGTGCACGATTTCAAACAAGGTCTCAGTGAGCATTTGTACTTCTATTCAGGTTCCGGGGTCCTGACCCCCGGCTCCCGGTGTTAGAGTGTCATTCACAGGCCGTAGAGGGGGGGGCGGTCCGGCCACACTGGGCACTATGACGAAGGCTAGCACCCCCACAAGCATCAGCGCGACCGTGATGGTGATGATGGCCGCAACCACCGCATAGTAGCAGCGGTCAGAGTGGAACATCCGCCGCATACGACCTCTGACCCTGCTCGGTGGCTGGCCCACGTCCAGCACGGTGGCCGCCGGGGCGGTCGCACCCTGCCCCAAGGGGCCCAACGGGAGGCCAGAAGCCGAGGCGACACCCCCCTCTGGCCGTTTCTTCTTGGACAGAGTTACGGTTGGCCCGGTGGTCTTCCTGAGAAAGAGCTTCCCCTTGCTGCGCTTGAAGCGCACCGACAGCGCGTCCTGCATGTCTGGCGGAAGCTTACGGAACACGTCCATGTTGTTGCCGAGCTGCGGCAGGTCGCGGCCGTGGGGGATCCGGGTGGTCTCGCGGCACACCGGGCAGGAGAGAGAGGTGATCTCCGTAGAGGAGACGTTGATGCGGGCCAGACACTCCAGACAGAAGGTGTGGCCGCACGCCAACAGCTTGGGGGTCTTGAAGACGTTGTCGTAGGAGCAGAAGCACACGATGCACTCTGTGTCCAGCACGTCGCCGTCGCCCTGCTGCGGGGCCGTCTTCCTTCGGCTGTGCGACGGAGCCTTGACGTCACGATATTTCGTCTCCGCTGCGCTCCTCCTCCTTCTCCTGCGCTCTTCCTCGTGTCTCTCCTGCCGCCGTGTGTTCCCGAGTTCACTACCATTGCTCCGTGCCCTGCGAACCCTCAGGGACTTCCTGCCACTCTTCTCGCCGCCGTGGCTCGGCTTGACGTTCTGCGGGCGGCTGGGGGGGTGGGGCTGGGCGGGCTGCTCCTGGTCACTCATCCTAACACTGTGGGAAAAAAACTCAAGAAGCTGTATTCTGACAGGAGCTACAGGACACCGTGGTGTACATGGTGATGTCGCATCTCACGACCGCCTCCATTTTGGAAGCATAGGAGGATAGGAATGCTACTGTTAGTTTTTGGGAGAGGCTTTTTGTGTTTTAAATTGTGACAGTGTTTCTCATGCGAGATGTGGCAAAACAACGTTTTCATCAGCCTATCAGTTACGGTATGCTTTGTGTGGTATCTTAACTATGTGTCGTCAACCAAAGAGTATAAACGACAAAAATTCCCATGATGCATTCTGGTGTACAACAAGGCCTGTATATACTCTCTTGCATGTAGTTTATAAAGGTCTACTACATGTAGGCTAGTATATTCAAATATACTGTATAGTAAGGCCTTTACTCTGTACCGTACATTATTTTGTACTTTAAATATTGTATTTCAGTAGGTCTACATTATTCTGTAATGTATGTAGCTATATATTGTATTTCTACTACAATAGTACATGGTGAACTCGTCCGATTGACATATAGCAGTAAACCTGCCTTTAGCACCTTAAACACATATATTATTTCGGTAACTTAAAGGTTGTATCGGGATTTCTGCCGTTTGTTTAATAATACGATTTGTTTTAGTTTACGATCTCGGAGCACAGAGAGGCGGTTTCGGCCTAAATCGCTGATACAACCATTAAGGTGTGACTTAATGTCTGTGACTTAATGGTTGTATCAGCGATTATGCAGTAAAAACAAGTATCTGTTGGCACCCTGTGCTCCGAGTGGTTTGGAGTGGCTGTTAGTAACATTTGTTTTTGTTTACGAACTGGGAGCATATTGCTGCCAACAGAGACGCGTTTTTTTGACAGCTTTTGTTTTTTGACAGCTTACTTAAAGGGCGGGCAGCTTGCGTATGAGGAAAGATCAGATGAATGTGATTATTTATGTTTCGGCCTAGAATCGCTGATACAACCTTTAATAGATTACAATCCCCTTTCTTTCTCGTTATTAAAGACCTGCTCGTCGCTCTCTCTTTCTGTCTTTCTCTCTCTCACTCACTATATTACATTTGTTCTCTTACTGCATTGTATGTTTCCCCTGTAACTACATTAGATCTGTTATCTCTTACTCTTGCTATAATATACAATGTTTTGTCTATGTCATTTGATTAGATCTGTTCTCTCTTTCTCAGTCTATAGATCTGCTCTCTCTGTCACTCAATTAGATCAGTTCTACTTAATTGCATTAGTTTCCTCTATGTAAGATCTGTTTCTGCCCACATTATTATGTTCGTTCTCTCTACCTCTAACTACTTTAGATCAGTTTTCTCTTTTTCTCCGTCTCCCGAAGTTATATTGGCTTACTCATTATATGACACGTGTTCCTTATCTCACTATATAATATTATAGGAATACTGTATCTTTCCTCGCACTAATCAGTTCTCTCTCTCTCTTCGTTAGGTCAGTGTTCTCTCTATTTACCCACTTTAGATCGGTTCTCTCTCTCTCTCTCTCTCTCTCTCTCTCTCACACACACACACACACACACACACACACACACACACACACACACA
>JAOPJJ010000008.1:15089458-15106148 GCA_027122795.1 Enchelyopus cimbrius
GTTATTAAACTTACTCATCGGGCGGACCGAACAATACTTCCACCCGCTGTAATTGAGGTCAAACGCGGGGCTGTTGCGGTTTATATGAGGGGAAATCCCCATCAGGCCAGAGGTGGCTGTTGATGAAGGTGAGCACGCACGCTAGCGAAGGCTGAGGTTCAGAGGCCCCCAGCACACACACACACACACACACACACAACGGCCTGACAGAGAGAGGGCCATACAGAGGGAGAGAGGGGGAGAGAGAGAGAGAGAGAGAGAGAGAGAGAGAGAGAGAGAGAGAGAGATGGATGGATTGTAGGGAAATGATCCTCGCAAAGAGATAGGCAGAGAGCAAGAGAGAGAGGGGAAAGAGAGAGAGAGGCAGAGAGAGAGAGAGAGATGCAGGAAGGGAGAGATGGATGGAGAGAAGATAGGAAAATTATCCATACAAAGGGAGGCAGAGAGAGGGACGGAAGGGTGGATAGATACAGGAAGGGAAAAAGGACGAGTTGCAGACAGGAAAAGCGATAGGGGAATCCATAACATATGGACAAATGGACAGACTGTATAGACGTATGGACGAGGGGCTGAAGCCGGATGAAAGGATGGATAGATGGATGGAGAGATGGATGGGGGAGGGACGCAGGGAGGAGGAGGAGGGCTGCAGCGCTGACGGAGGTCAGGCGCCGTCTGCAGTGCTGCTGCTATGTATTGAGGTAATACGCCGCTACACGTCGCGAGGCTTATTGATCAGGCTTCGCTTAGCTTACACCCCCCCCCCCCCCCCCCCCCAGACCCCCCTCGGGAGCCCGTGGTCAACCGCTCCATGACGGTTCTGGAGGGTTCCACGCTGCTGCTCCACTGCAGCACCCAGGGGAGCCCCGTCCCCACGCTCACCTGGCTGAAGGACGGGGAGCTGGTGGGCACCATCACGGCGGACGAGCTCTCGGTACTGGAGATCAGCGAGGTGACCCCCCGGGGCGCCGGCCAGTACCGCTGCCTGGCGGAGAACGAGCACGGCAGGGCGAGCAGCTCCCTCAACGTCACGGTGGAGTGTGAGTCAGCGACACCGCTTTCTGCCTACACCCCCTGCCTACTGTGCACACCCAACCAAAAAACACAGGCACAAAGGAAACACGTGTGTGTGTGTGTGTGTGTGTGTGTATGGTAGGATAGAGACAAAAACAGGACACAGGGTTAAGGGCTTCGTTTTTGGGGTCATGGGCTGGGTTAGCATAAAGGGTTAGAGGTAAAGGGTTAGGATAAGTGGTTGGGGTTAGGTTAGCCAAGAGTTAGTTGTGGGGATCAAAGTTGTTAAAGTCACGCTGGGCGAGGGGCTCTTCCTTCCTTCCTGGACACCCAGCGGGGCTGTCATATCATTTTGGTAAATGTAGTTGTGTAACATCCTGGCCCCGCATCCTCTGTCTGCAGACGCGCCCGTGCTCCTGGAGGAGTCAAAGTGCACCGTGGTGCGGGAGGGCGTGCAGTGCGTCTGCATGGCAGTGGGGAACCCCGAGCCCACCATCGAGTTCTTCCTGCCCGACCTGAACGTCACCATTAACCAGACCGACAACCGCTACAACTACTACGCCAACACGGACGGCCACACCTCCACCGCCATGATCAAGCTGAGGGAGAAAGGCGACCGCAATGGAGGTGCCGCCGTCAACGTGCACTGCAGCATGAGCAACGTGTACGGCACCCACAACGTGCTGCTGGAGCTGCAGCAGGAGAGTACGTCTGGAAGACCTCCGTCTGACATCGGAGCAATGGGTTCTTCCTTCTCTCTGTGTGTTGCTCTCTGTGTATTTCTGGCGCTTCTCTACCCTTTCCTTCTGCTTCTCCTTTTTCAGAAAAGTACATGATGGCGGTGATTGTGGGCACCATCGGAGGAGTGGCGGTTATAGCTTTCATCATCGCTGCAGTCCGATATGTTGGCCACAACAACAAGAAGTGAGTTCAGCTCTCTGAGTGAAACCCCAATAGGAGTTTTGTTTTGGAGAACAAAGGAACACTTCAGCCTCGTCATCCATTCTCGAAAGCACATTTCTGTAAAATCCGTCATGTGACTCGGGCGGACATTGGTTAGCCTTCTGGACTAACCCGATGAGTGGCAGGATATGCCAGAGATGGAGGACTACAGGTTCAGAGTTATAATCCAATTTTTTTTGCCTCAACCACGGTGTTGAGCCATCTGCAGCTTACCTCTAGGAAGAGTAAATGTCCCCTCTGAGAACTGGAGAGGACTTTCCCTTTCTGAACCTGAAGGCTCCCTTCCACCTCTGCTTCCCTGATTTGCCATGGCTTTGACCTGCTATGCGGAGCATAAAGCTATGCTAAAGCAGCACTCTAACCCCCATGCTTCATATTAGCAATCTGGCATATTCAAAACACAAATTGCTGCCGTGATTCTGCAACTAAACTCCATCAAATAATCTGCTGCGAATCGCCCAGGAGTAACCTTCCACAGCTGGCTTTAGCATGGATGGCCGGGCTGAGGGGCGGTAAGTCTGACCATATGATCCGTCCCCCAGAGAGGACACACCGGCCGGGACGGACCGGGTCCTAGACAACCCAGCTCTATACTACAGCGCAGTCAAGAAGGACAAACAAAATCTGAGGAAGAAAGTGGTGAGACACGACAACAGCTGTGATGTTGGATGACCGTTCTACAGTCACCATAATGTCATCACGATGTCATTAGGACGTCACTGTGATGTCATTGTGACATCATTGCGATGTCATTATGGTGTCATTATGATGCTGGATGATCATTCTTTGATGGTTTGATCTGCAGTATGATGTTTAGTCATGCAACAAAGGATGTTCTAATGCCGATCCGAGGTCCGGGACCTCTGGTAATACAGGCTTCTTTCTTCATAGACAACTGGCACTGCTGGCAACTAGCGCACTGGTGGCAAGTACTGGTAGCTAGCATGGTACCTTCTATAGCTTCTGTCTTCTAACCTAAGACTCATCCAGAGAAGCTAGAAGACCTTACTAGACATATAACCACTGTTTTCTCGATGCTTTCATCGCCTCTCTGCGTGTTTCTGTGTCTCTTTTTCTCTCTTAACTGTTGCACAGCTTAAGACAGAGCTGTTGGGCTCAAAGTTTAACTCCATTCTAGAGGAGACCACGGTAAGCGTCCTAAACCAACCTCTGACCGATGCCGTCACTCTCATGGCTTCCTCTCATTTGTGTAAACCGCCCCACGTCTTCCGATCACGCTGTGGCACGGGTGCGTAAGCGCTAACCCCAAGCGCTAAGCTACAGGGAACATCTCTGCCTGCATGTCCAGTAACCACTAACCTAAGGCTGCTTTCCTCTATGGTGTGCCAGTCTGTGAACCAGTCTGACTGGGCGGTGTGTCTCTGATCTCTCACCAGGGAGAAGAGGGGAGTTATGCACCTATGGGCACTTTGGCAAACCTGGAGAGGCAAGAGTTAAACTATGCCGCGCTGGAGTTTGGCGGGGCGCGCTCTCGGGAGGGCGGCGCTCGCAGGGCGGGAGACGACGGCAGCAACTACTCTGAGATCAAAGCCAAATGACTCGCCATCCTTCCCTGATTCCTCGGCAACGACAGACACAGTGGCAAGTTCTCCTCCAACCCCCCCCCCACATGGATCCTCCGGTCCTCCTTGGTGGTCCGTTGGTTCCCTCTGATCTCCTTTCTCTTCAGGGCTTAATGGAACCCACCGAGTATATTGGGACATAATTAAGCAATAAGCATCCAAATGTATATGTGTTCATTGCTGCCGTGTTTTGACAGTAATTTGCTAGTTTTAAACACCGGAAAACTCGCGTTGCATCCGCTTACTTTGATGTAAATGCCCCAGCCGGATGCTGTTCTTCCGTCGGGATCACGTCAGAATCCTGTAGTCCCAACATGTTGAACTTATTCTGTCATCCTCCAGCCTTCTGTCGTCACTGTGTTTTCTGCCAAGGCATCAGGGAAAGGGATTCTGCCATCTCCTCCTCCTTCTGCTCGTTTCTTGCTTAGCGACGAGAGAAAGGATTGATCTTCAGGAGTTACGTTTATGTTTTTATGTTTCAAACATCTTTATCTATTTATCTCTCCATCTAAATCTATCTCCGTCTCAGCATATCACTCTATCTATCTCTTCTATTTGTTTGCGACATATTGGTGTTCATGTAATTCTTTTCATCTCCTTTCTTTGACGTACCAAGGAATCTTTAAGGGTTAGCTAAGGAATCTTTTAGGGTAGTTCTTTAAGATGGGTTAGTTGAAAATCTTTAATGGTTAGTTAACAAACACATCTTTAAGGGTAATTCTTCAGGGTTAGATAACTCTTTTAAAGGTTTATGTATGCTCTTAAACAACAGAGTTCTTTGATTCCACCGGTCTTGGCAAGTTCTTCTTTAATATGATGAGAGTAAAACATTCTAATTCCCACTCAGTTCTGTCACACACATTTTATGTTTCTTATTCTCAACAAGATTCAGAACTAAGCCCATCGGTCTCCAGCCAAAGTCTATCTCATCGGGACAATATCATTTTGTGTGTGTGTGTGTGTGTCTGCGTGCATGTGTGTGCATGTGTGTGTGAGCGTGTTCTTGTTTCGTGCTGAAAGGGCCCCGTGATTGGCTGCTCGGAGTGTCTGTGGTTGGCAAGGTGATGTCTTTCTGGTGTGATGTCACAGCCTACTAAACATCTAACTAGATATTGATTACACTAATGTTGTATAAATAACATGTAGATACATTGTAGGCAGTATGTACATGCGCCGCTTGACTCTTTGCTAGCAGGCGTAAAAGGAGGTAATTGTGATAATGATAGGCTATGCGATTGAGGAAATGTAATTTTGTTTCGTACATGATTCAACGTGAAATGCAAGTTTATGAAGTTCTACATGAAGTCCCTCTTCAGCCTGTGTTGGTCCTAAGACTGAAGGCATATTATTCTCTGAGAATCTGCCATCTACTCAGACTCTGAAAGTTAGTCACACGTTCTCTGGTTATTGGAGAATGCTACCAAACTTGATCATATATATTCCTGTTGTTGGACTACCATTAGGTGTGTTTCCATGGGAACCAGAGAGAACAGAATGACAGTATGTAAATCTTTATGTTACAGTAATGTTTTGTGAGTGTGTTGTTATGCAACATTTGTTCCTCAAATACTTTGAAGTGCTGATAATGATTATTATTTAGAAGGAGTTTCCGTTCCATTGACACATTAATGGCCCGGATGACTGTTTTGGAGCTGGTATTACCTAAAACACTTGCTTGCTCTCCTCACTTTCATCTGTCACCTGTTTCCTGCCCATGCAAAGATAAATAAAGGGAAGAAAATATGAAAATGATAACAGGAAATGTCTTTATTTCTGATTCATATTATCTCCACCATTCCATGTTGTTCCTTCTCATTAAAAGAACATATCTAGAGCAAAGTATTTATTTTCATCTTAAGTTCTGACCACTCACGCTTAATTAATTCTATTATCTTAAACTACACGTTGTCAATGTACAAATGAATCGCATTGGGTTGAGTAAGATATATATACTGTAGGTAGATATATTAGACACAAGTTTACCAGAATAGTTCACTGAATAGATTAGTGTAGATAGGCTGGGCTGAGGCTTCTGTGGTGATTGAAGTAATCAAGGCAGAGAGCATAGACCAGCCATCGCCTCACACACTCAGAAAGACCTCAGACTTGTTTGCATTCAACAATTTACATCTCTTACATCTCGGGCGTTGACAAACATTGTCGAAACCCACGTCAGACTCGCTTCAGCGGAGTTGGTAACCACTACAAAACTACCTCCCAAGTGTCAGACATTTTGTATTTACTGAATTTCCCCTGATTAATAACTTTATACAGTTTGTAGGACAGGACCATTTTTCAACTGAAAATGTGATTTTCGAGATTTAAATTAACATTTCAGACAATGTTACCAATGTTACCCTAGCCCAGGCTAGCATGTTTACAGTAAATCACATGACTAAACCCCTCAAGAAAAATAACGATATGAATGAACCACACTCAGATACAACTCAGGTTATAATGATTCTATTCAAGGTATTGAACACACACTCAAAACACTTGTGCTGTGTCTTTGTGATAAGACAGGAAAGTGCTCCTATCTGTTGATAAGGCTCAGAAATTCAGCTTCCTCTTTCAGTCTGGACCAGACACAGAGAGAGAGAGAGACACACACTGGGAGGTAAGAGCCATTGAACTGCGCCCCAGGAAACTAAATATCTAATTAATATATCAATATTTTTTGTTGAAATGTAGTGATAATCTATATATTGTGTTTTTTTTACAATTGTATTTTTAAATACTGTAGAATGTGTCTTCATATACTTGTACATATTGTATTTAGTATTTTATTATTTTATGGGTGTGGTTTCGGTTCAGCTTGACCTGTGAAGCGAAACGCTGTTCTGTTTTCTTTTGTATCTGCACTGAGAGGTTTAAAATAACAGGAAATAACTGGTACCTATACACTTGCTGTGTGTGTGTGTGTGTGTGTGTATATTTCAGTATATATATATATATATATATATATATGTATGAGAATCAATGAAAAATCGTCTTGTTTCAGAAACATGATCTGGTCGACTACTTTGGTGGTGGTGGCAGTTATCATGTTTAAAAGAGGTAGGAAAACACAAAAGTACTGTAAATGCTAGTAATGTACTATTGTAGCACTTGTACCTTACTAGTACATAACTACGAGTACAGGTTAAACTCATGCTAGTACAGTATAAGAGCTATATTTAAGCGTGAAACCTTTTCTGGTCAGAGGTGTGATATATTTTCCGTTATAATTAGCCCACACATTTACACAAGTACACTTTGTTAACTTGATCTGAGAACTTCACTTAGTGTTGTACTAGATGTTAGTACAAACTAGTACAGTGTAATAGCTGCATTTGTACATTCTAGTACAGTATAAAAGTTACATTAATACATACCAGTACAGTATAATAGCTATGTTAGTACATAGTACATACTAGCACAATATATGAGCTACATTAGTAGATAGTACATAGAATAAGTACAGAATAAGAACTACATTTGTATATCATATATACTAGTACAGTATAAGAGTCTAAAGTAAATACCAGTACTTCACAAGAGCTATATGAGCATTAACGTAGTATTCTTCCACAGTCTAAATCAGCTATTTCCTTCCCTCCAGATTTCTTGTGCTCAGGTGTTAGATTTAGTTTGAAAGAAACTGATCTGACTGCCGTAGAGGGCTCCTGCATTCAGATCAACTGTAGTGGTGAATACGGTACCCACGAACTTCAACACTGGTTGTGGTATAAAAATGCTCAATATGATGAGGATCGACAAATCTATCATGGCACGGTGGTGTACAGCAATGACAAAAAACGACCTACCGATCAGGCCTTCAAGGGCAGAGTGAGCAAATTTGAGAGTGTGCCTACTTACTACTCTGAGCAGGAATTCAGCATTAAGATTTGCTGTCTCCGCATGGATGACAGTGGGAGCTATTCTTTTAGATTTGAAGGAAACGCAAGGGCAAACAATTTTTTCACAGAACCTCAGGCAAAGATTCAAATTAATGGTAAGTGAACCCGATATATATATATATATATATATATATATACAGTATATATACAGATAAATGTACTGTTTCTAATGTACTGTCTGACTCAACCCAAATTATTGTTGACGGTATGCATCATATAAATCCAAATTCCTCACCCTATTGTTTGCAGAAAATCCATGCCAAGTCAATTTCAATGCACGTCAAATACATTTGAACGAAAGGGAGAAGGCCGTCTTCAACTGTTCCACGTCGGCCTTGTGTAGCATGCAGCCTCTCATCGAAGGGCTCCCAACACGAGGCCAGGTGCAGAAAGGCAAAACAAGCACAGTAGCCACCCTTACGGTGGACTGGAGGGATCACCAAAGAAACCTGTCGTGTCACACATCAGGGCTCAACGAGTGTCTTCACAAGTACATCACTTTAACTGTAAATTGTAAGTCCTCAGAAATAACTCACTCCTCAATACATCTATAACTGTACAGTGTAAGTCTTCAGACATGACTCGGTCCTCAATACATCTCTCTAACTGTACAGTGTGAGTCCTTAGACATACCTCATTCCTCAATACATCTCTCTAACTGTACAGTGTAAGTCCTCAGACATAATTCACTCCTAAATTCATCTCTCTAACTGTAGACTGACTCCTTGCATGACCAACTGTTGACTTACATTCATGCATTCCCCCATCCAATACAAAACAGTACCATGCTTCATGCATTTACCCATCCAATATGTGATACAATGTAACGTTAATGTAATGTTTTTCTTTTCGTCTCAAAACAATGTCTGTCAGTCTTTCTGTCTTTCTCTCTTTTTTGGCCTCAATCCACTTCAGTAAACTTTGAAACACTGGAACTGAGCCATAGAACTTGGACTTGGTCTTTACCTGTCTCTGTCTCTCTATGTCTGTTTGTTAATGTCTCTCTGTCTCACTCACTCTCTTTCTCACTCTCTCTTTGTGAAGCGCCCCACCGGTTGAGAACCACTGTCCTAGAGGCCCCCTCTTCTTTTTCTGATCAACAATCTCATTTTATCTTCGAGGGCTTTTAATGCATGATTGTCATGACAGATGAAGAAATTAATAATTGTGCTTATTTTTGTAATGAAAATGTAGAAAATATGATTGAGATCTTATCTTGTAGACTACTTCTTTACATCACTCTCACTAGAGACTAACTCAGCACCTGTTACTGTCGACTAATGGACAGTTGCCCTTTTCCTTGTATGGGCAAGCAAAATACCTTCCGATTGTGTTGGGGATATAATACAATTTGTTATTGATCTATATCATTTGCATATTGTATTTGATATTCTTTTAGATTTGAAGGAAATGTATTTGATGATTGTAATGTCAAAAGAATTTATATATTTTTGTGAAAAAGTGTAATATTTATTATTGTTATATCAGACTCTCCCAGGAATACCGTTTTACAAGGAACGGGGAAAAGTGTGCAGTGGGGAGGGTCTCTAACACTGACCTGTTCAGCTGAGGCGGTTCCTGCTCCGAAAGAATACAACTGGTTCTTTCTCAAGGGCCCCAAGCATTCGACCACAACCTATACACGTTTCATCAAGACTACCAAGACGCTTCACTTCTATCACGTAACTAGTGACCACCATGGATGCTACCAGTGCACTGCCACCAACACCAAGGGACAAGGGGATAAGAGCAGTGACTACTGTGTGGAGGTACTCTGTAAGTATTGCCCCCCCAGGCCTTTGTATATACTTTCTCCTTCTGGTCTACCTCCTCCTCCCCCCTTACAACTCCCTACATCCTACTTCTGCATGCATGCTTCCAAGTTCTACTTCCTGTCTACAGTTGCTCCCAAACCGGTTCTGTCGCTGGTCACGGAGGCCACTGAGGGGAACATCATCACCATTAAATGCAATGTGATGAGCTTTCCCGCCCCTTACAACCTGAGTCTCTCCTGGAGCTCCACTAGAGATCCCAGCATATGTCGTCTCCTCCGGAATGTCTCCAAAACAAACATTGTAGAAATCCAGCTCAATGTGACAGCCGCGTCGGCTGGGTACTACACCTGCAGCGCTCAGAACAGCCAAGGAATCGGAAAAATTGAAAAGGAGTTAACAGTTTACTGTGAGTGGTATTCCCTATGAATAATCACTTTTCATATATATATATATATATGAAATATGTAGATATATTAGGGCTGTGAAGTGAATACAAATTTAGTATAGTGTAGTATTGGCGAGTTAACTCACGATTAATCGCATTTTTAAGGGATTTTGTTACGTTGTTTTATGTTGTTGTGTGGAATGACGCTCATGGCTGCAAAGTAATATTTGCTTTTAGGACTCATTACATTATGGTGGCTACGGGCATTACTGAGTACATTTCAGGTCTTATATCTAAGGAATATTAATTGACAAAAAAATTCAGTCTACATATGATTAATATTACCAAAACTGACTTAATATTGAATAGCTCATTTGCAAATTATGGAAAGATTATGATTAACAGCGATCAACTCGCGTTAAACTAAGATTGCATTAACAAGTTATTATGGCATTCATTTTGACAGACCTAATATATATATATATATATATATATATATATATATACATATACATATACTATACATATTTATATATACTGTATATATGTGTATATATATAAACAGCTGTCTTTACTCATTCTACTATTCTCTAGATGCTCCGCAGAATGTGAGTGTTAAAGTTATGCCGAGTTTGGAGGTGACTAAAGGAGACAAACTGGAACTGACCTGTGAGGCCCAGTCCTTCCCTCTCAGCTCTTACAAGTGGACCACGGACAGCAGCAAACAGGAAACGGTCTTGGGAAAGGACCAGAGACTGATCATAGAGTCCGTTACTCCTGAGAACCACGGAGGGTACTGGTGTACCGTCTCGAACAACATAGGAAGCGTAACATCTGCAGTAGCATTGGTGACAGTGAATTGTGAGTCCAAAAGGTTGCGCCATCAGTGGCCACCATACTAAGAGCTGGTATATATACCTTTACATCTCTCTCGCCTCTCTGGTGACATTTGGCGGCCAAATCAGATTTCTTTGGTGGTCAGATACGTGAGATCTGATCACTTAACTGTAGTTGCAGCCAAACATAAAACATTGTTCAGGGTAATATGCTGGTGAGTTCTGATCCCAGTGTAAGTTGAACCAGCTTGAGATGGCATCAGTCCGAACGCTATGTGAGGGCCCATGCGTCCAGTGGGATTGTGTTACAAAACTCACACAGAAGACAGTAACAATACATATATGAATATCTCTATATATGTATGTATATGTATGTATATATATGTATATATATATATATATCTATATATGTATGCATATGTATGTATATATATCTCTATATATATTTGTATGTATATGTATGTATGTATATATATATATATATATATATATAAACACCTGTCTTTACTCATTCTGCCATTCTCTAGATGCTCCTCAGAATGTGAGAATTAAAGTTGACCCGAGTTCGGAGGTGACTGAAGGAAACAGACTGGTAATGACCTGTGAGGCCCAGTCCTTCCCTCTCAGCTCTTACCTCTGGACCAGGACCAGCGGCGGACTGAAGACGGTCTTGGGAAACAACCAGACACTGACCATAGAGTCAGTCACTCCTGAGAACCACGGGGGGTACTGTTGCACCGTCTCGAACAACATAGGAAGCGGAAAATCTGCAGAAACGAGGGTGACAGTGAATTGTGAGTGCAAAGGTTTGGAATATCACTGGCCACAATACTAAGAGCTGTAATATATATTTTTACATCTCTCTCGCCTCACACTTGACGAATACATTTTATTTTTGGCAATCAGATACGTGAAGTCTGATCACTTAAAGGTTGTATCAGCTATTCTACTGTTTGTTTACTAATACCATTTGATTTTGTGTATGATCTCGGACCATAGGCTGCCTACATAGACACAGTTTCTGCATAGAATCGCTGATACAACCTTTAAGGTGTGACTTGTGTCCGCAAAAAAACACGGCTCTGTAGGCAGCCTATGCTCAGAGTGGTTGGAGTGGCTGGCAGTAACATTTGTTTTTGTGTACGATCTCAGGGCATAGGCTGCCTACAGAGACGCGTTTTATGGCCTGCTTATGGGGCGGGCAGCTAGCGGATCGTCAGGAAAGATCAGATGAATGTGATCATTTATGTTTTGGCCAAGAATCACTGATACAACCTTTAAGCTCTGTGATCAGATTCTAGTTGCAGCAAAATCTAAAAGGTAATTCAGCGGTAAAATGCTGGTGAGTTCCAATCCCTGTGTGAGCATATAGTGTGATTGGGTAGCTAAACATTCACTAAAGAGAGTAACTGAGGAATGACTCTCTGGAGACAAATCAGTGCACTCAGCATGTTCTGGGTCTGGGTGTATTTTGGGGTTAACCCTGGGTAAGCCCCAGTATTTGACTGATTTGACATGATAACAGTGATGCAATCAAACAGCAATGATTTGCACTCTACTCAAAATTGATTAATTATTGGTCAGCGATGTATTGCTCCATGAAAGAGTAACACCTTTTTTGTCTGTTTTCTGCGACGTATCCCTTCCTAGATTGTCCCAAAAAAGTAGAGATCACAGGGTTGAGTGAAGATGAGTACGATGCAGATGTCTCAATTCAGCTGAGCTGTTGGAGTGTGAGCCGTCCACCTGTCGATACGTACAAGTGGTTCCGTAAGCGGAACAACGGATCCGAAGAGAAGTCTGTCCAGAGCAGTCAAAACCTGACCGTCCATCCAAACGAGCCTGGCATTTACTTCTGTAACGCCTACAACGGCGAGTGCGGAAAAAACTCCAAACCGCGACGATTGTTCCTCAAGGGTCAGTACGCAGCCGCCTCATGCTCAGATAGGGTCTTTATTTTGCTGTTCTGCCTGTTGTTCTGAATGTTGTTGTTCTTCCCATTGCTGTTCTGACTGTTGTTTAGTGCCTGCTGTTATGTGACTATTGTTCTGCCTGTCTCTGACCGAGGAACAGATGGAATAGTGAAGGAGATCTTCTGGGTCCTTCCTTTTGTCTTTCTTCTTTTGCTGGTACTGATCGTATTCCTGGTGTGCAGGTACTACTCTACTGCTATACTACAACCATGATATACTCCAGAGTAAACTTGATACAACGTGTAGCGACTTTGATACACTGTTTAGTAATGTCAATACCCTCTTCTTTGTAGACACAAAAGAAACAAGTTGGTTTCCGAAGGTACCCCAGCACCTCATCCGGTAAACTATTTTGGTATCCATTTAATCACCCCTCACCTACCATATGTTGAAATGTGTCATTCATCCACCCTTCCAATACGCTACAATCATATAGTTCAACGGTTTACCCGTTCAATACAATACATTCATATACTTCATTCAATCACCCATCCAGCATGATGCAGAAACATATCTCAACTATTCACCCTGCCAAAAAGTATACAGTAAAATCTTACATTTCTAACAAATGTCACTCAGTCTCTCTCTGTCTCAATTCACTTCAGTCCCAAACAGCACCACGCCGGGTTGCCAGAGCTGGGCCAACGAATGACTAAGATTAAGACTAGCCTTTATTCTTTCTCTCAGGTGCCCCGGATTTCTGATGCTCGTGGCAGTAGAGATGACCTTCTTCTAAATCAAGGCCTCTTCCACACAGGCAACACCACCTCCCAGGCACCCCAGTGCAGGGCTGGTGGTCCAGAGATACAGTAAGACGTTTAGAGTTAGACTGTATGTTCTAAAGGGGTTAGTTGGGAGAAAGTTCCCTGTGTATTCTGCCAGTGTCCACTACTCTAACGTTGTGATGGTGATGTCTCTGTACAGGTCAAGTTCAGCTGAAATAGTGTACAGTACAGTCAACCTGCCTACTGGAAAGCAGGTGGGATGGAAGACAGATACACAATACTTTTATCAAAATAACTATCAACAAAAAACGTTTGGCTGGAGGCAGATCTGAATTCCTCTGCTTTGGTGTGTGATGATCATTCAACACTCTATTAACATGCCCAAGAAAATCTGTGAAGGATTAACCCCTATCGGATCATACTGAAAAGGATTCAGTTCAGTGCTGGTCTGTTTGTGCCGTAACAGACTAAACATTGAATCCACTTAACCTTTCCTTTCTTTCTTTTTCCAACAGCCAATCAGAGAGGGCCACGGCTGTGAAGGCGAAGAAGTTAACTATGTTTCCTTGCACTTCCACAATCAGAGCCTGTGAGTATCTTCATTTCCGCCTCCTGTAGGTTCTTTCTGATGACATATAACATTTTTATTGTAACAGTTTATACGCTGGGAACCATTTGTTTTCTTCAGCAGTCCAGGGAGTTCCGCCCAAGCAGCAGTGAAAAATGATGTGTACGCAAAAATAGCCAACAAGGTCAGTTTTCCTTCCACTCCACGTGCCAATTTAATATTTCATCCTGTCTGGATTGTTCCTCAATGACCTTAGAAGATCAACTGTCTTGCCGTTAGCTAATGAAAGTTTTCCGGATAGGAATAAGGGCATGGAGATATAAAAAATCTCTTAATATTTTAAAAATGTAAAGGACAAATCCACATCAACGTATGGTTGTCCATGTATCTAGGACACATAACTTTACACATAATGCAGACTGACATAATACTTAAATTATGTTAAAATTCTAAGAACTATGAGAACCTGGACGGCGACAAGCAGCTGGTGGACATCGAGCTCAACTATTCCAAGGTCACCTTCAAGGCTAAACAGAGATCTGGGAGATGAAGAGGACTACCACAGTTTGTTACTACATGTTAAGCTTAGCTTTTTTGTGTCTGCTTGCCAAACAGCTCAGCCCAGGTTTTAAGTTTATCTCAGAATATTAGCCCAAACATCTTTCCCTACCGTCAGTAAGGTAAAAAACAGGGAATCCATCTGATTGATTGATGACTCCAAATGCTTTGGTTCACATTGTTGGAATGTGTAAAGCTGAACGATGAGACAACAGGAACTGCTTCACTGTGGCTTGCTTCTGCTTTCTAGCAGAAAATCCACCTTTAAACATTGTGCAACCAGCCTTTTACTGGCGTTAGCATTGCATACTTGTATGAAACTGATGAAGTACACACACACACACACACACACACACACACACAAATTCTGGTTACGGTCATGAATAAAGAGATCTAAAACATTGAATCTATAATGTGTTAAATATGGAAAACTTCAATTCATTTCCTCTTTTGGAAAGAGACAATTCATTTTTATCATGATACAAATGCATTCATTCATCAATCATTACGATGCTTATTATTTGATAATGTTTTATTGACATCTAAATAAGCCTTATACAGGAGGGGTTCTGGGAATTTCGAGATATACATTTTGATGATCTTAACATTTGGGTCGAATGAAATTCTGTCATGTATTGTTATAACACAATCCCAGAGTCCTCTGCGTCTTTCAGTGACCCTTCATCCATGACCTCACTGGCACCTGTCTGGACACAAGAAATACATTCTGCATACACTTCCTCTTCCTGTGGCTCTCCCTCGCCACTTCCTGCATGGCGCGGGCCGATCTGGGCGTACTCAGCTGTCTTGGAGTCCATTCCTCTGACAAAGTCCACTTCAGGGTCTGCTGCCAGCAGGGAATGTAGCATGGTGAAGCTCAAGTCCACATAGTGGAGCTCTTCCTCTTTTCCTCCTTCATCTAGAACATACTTAGCGTCAGCGTAGACGACATCCTGTTGCTCAACCTGCACCTGAAGGACAACACAAACCAGCTCACATCCCGCTACCTGGCAGCTTAACTAAGTACATAGCAGCTAAAATAGCAACCTAGTAAATAAATAACTACCTAACAGCGAAGGTAGCGAGCTAAATGGTAGCTGTGCTTGTGTGCACATTAATATGACCCAGACTCACCAAGGGAAGTTCAGAAGTGTTCCCGTGGTCTGTCCCTTCTGGTACCTGGTGGCTCTTCTTTCTGCAGATAACCATGGTTAGTCACCCGTTCAAATGGTAGATAGAGCTATATGAATCAATTAGTGGTACATCTATTAGACTATTATTGGTATCTGTGTTAGTTAGCTAGTTATCGAAATATGCATCGGCCAGTAGTATGCTCTGTAAGCAAGTGGTGGACGTGTAGCTATCGATGTTGGCATCAGCGCAGCGGTTGTGGTGTGCTTGTGTGTGACCAAATGCGGGTAGCTCTAAGCGGTAACGTGCCAATCCCGCTAGAAATGCTGCCTTACCTGCAGAGTATCAAATAGGATAAAGTGCAGAGTAGCACCATCACCACAGAGCCTGCTGTCCAGCCAATCAGCAGAGAGACAGCGTCGAAGGCTGACCAATCAAACACCAGAATAACATTATTGTCAACATTATTATTATTATTATTATTATTATTGAATTGAAGGGATGAGAGGGCAAAGGATGTATGGATAGACTGTTGGATGACAGATGGAAGGATCTACCACGTTGGATTTCAGAGGAAGCCAAGTTTAACTCCAAGCGGTCAATGCCCACAGAGTTGTTGCTGAGACACACTAGAGTGGGCGGGTCTTCATCTGATTGGGCCAAGCTGATGACACTGATAATTTCCAGGTTGTCTACTTGAAATTCCTTGATTTTCCATTGTGCAGAGTGATTGACAGCTTCTCCAGCCAATTGCCAGGCCAGCGATGGCACGGGGAACCCTTGGCTCTCGCAGAAGCAGCGGACACGAGACGACAGCCTCACACAGTACGAAGAGTTTAGGATCTCAGCAGCAACTGAAAACACACAAGGTTAAAACGCATTAAAACACAAGCTTTAAATTAGAGGTTAAAATACACACCAAGTCAGGTTCAACATTAAAACACAAGGGTAAACTTGCAAGTTAAGCTTAAACCTAAATAACACAAGGGTTAAACACAAGGTTATAAACCACGGCAGATACGTTTAAAACACATTGCAACATTCAGGATGGAACTGACAGTGGATGGGTTAGAGCTAGGGTCAGGATGGAACCTACAGTCCATTGGTTAGGGCTATTGTCAGAGAGGAAGCTAATGTCAGAAAGGAAGCTGCAGTGGATGGGTTAGAACTATGGTCAGGACAGAACCTACAGTGGATGGGTTAGAACTATGGTCAGGACAGAACCTACAGTGGATGGGTTAGAGCTATGGTCAGGACAGAACCTACAGTGGATGGGTTAGAGC
>JAOPJJ010000008.1:15506269-15517496 GCA_027122795.1 Enchelyopus cimbrius
GCCTAATGGGATATTTGACAAAGCGGTCAAAATGTATATTTTATTGTAGAACTATTATACTTTTCAGAACTATTATATGTATCTTCAAATGTTTGGGTTGACAACCTTTCCAATGAAGAGGATATTTCCACTCTTGGAGTCTGTGATGAAGCACATAAAAGGGCGGTCGAACTTCAGGACGGGGATTCGTCTGAAGGACAAAGGGGTTATCTTGATCCCAGTAGCAGCTGCGGCAGTGGCTCCTGATTCGTCTATGTCTAACGTGGCTTTGTGCACCACCTTCAGAAGGACAGAGGAACAGAGTCAGAAGGAAGCTGGCCAATGAGAAACATGTAAGGCCCAACATGTATCGACTGATGCGCGCAACGTCACAGTAAAAGTCATAACGTTTATCCTCACCTCGGAGACAGCCAGCCTTTTTTCCTCTGAAATGCCGCTGAGGTCTGCTGCTGAGCCAAATACGTCCTGCATTCCCATTTCACTCAAAACGTTCTTCAGTGAGTAGGACATTTCCATGGAGAACTTTGGAAGGTTTACGTGGGTTTCTCTAGAAACGAGAAGGATGGATAATGACTTTCAAGGACGAAACGTCATAAAGTCAATTGAATCATGATAACCACAACACATTGCTATTGGGTTGATTGGAATCAATTCACAATGCTCTTTTTTCATATCACTCTGTGACCTGTGCCCCTTTTAAACCCGTCAGATATTAATTAGCTATGTCGTTTCCCATACTTTTCTTTCATCCACTTGAGCCATTTGTTGACGTGGTTCTGGCAGATGACTTCATCCAGGTCAGCCAAGGCACCATTAGGCAGCACCAGCAGCATGGATCTGGACCCATTGAACTGTAGCTGTAGGACCGATGCACTAATGTCCTGGTCATAGTAGGTGTGGACAAATTCCTCGAAATACATCATCTGCACTGGAACCTGTTGGGAACATTGGTTGCTAGGGTTATCGTTTAAAACAATCATTGGAGAGTGTTGTGTTAAACTTAACGGATTAAAACAACTACAAATTTAACATTGCTCACAAATGTGGGCCAATTGTGACTAGAATGAGTATGCCGAGACCTCAGTCTGTTCGTCAACATGGAAAACGTCCTGCTTGGTGTCCCTGGGATCAAATGGTAACGTCCATGTACCTACATCACAAAGGGAAGGAACAGATAGAGTAATAGTCGCCCACAGCAATGACACAGACAAACAGACCCCACCACTAAATTCAAATGTCCTTACCGTGGAAGTACATGAAGCTGACCAGATACATGAGTGTAGAACTGTCTAGGTCTTCGACCAGCCTCGCAATCTTCCCGTTGGTTTTCTCCTCCACATACGTATTAATGGTTTTGATACTCTCCGTGGTGTTGGTGAAGTCCACAGTGAATCCATCTGCAAGGTACGACTGTTTCACCACCTCCATGTACTGTGCCTTTGGCTGGAAGGTTTTCTCCACAAAAACAGCTGTTCCTGCACTCAGATCTTCTTGAGAGGTATCGTTTAACCCAGTGAGAAGGGTTTGGAAAGCCTTGTCTACATCAGCCTGTGTCTGTAAAGAGTTGTTGAACCCCAGACCAGTAAAAAGCTGCTCGTATGTGTCCCCACGAGCCCCTACAGACAATGCAGCCAGGGCAAGGGTAATGCTTATTGGTGAGAAGAAAATGTTTTTGCCTTGCAAATCATTCTGAGCTGTTAGCTTTTTGTACAAGCGAAAGGCAAAATCCTTGTTGGCTGAAGACACCAGGTTCAGGTTATGAATCCCGTCAGATTCAAGAGCACCATCATGTGAATGATCATGATCCCCATGGTGATCGCTTCTGGCCAAGCAGATCACAGCAGACAGGATCCAGATGCTTAAAGCAGCACGTATCATGGTGAACTAAGAGGGAAGAGTCACATCTCACATTTGTTGACTTGGCTATGCAATATTTGAATCAGTAAATATTGTACACATGTTAATAATGAAATAAAGAAAGTAGAATAAAATTGAAAATAAAGATGCACCCATTGTGCATATACTATAGTGTTGGTTACCTAAAAGATTACAATGTGTTGAGAATCTAAAGTCACATTTAGAGATCATCTCTATGATGAGACATTTATTGCATTTTGTTAGGGTTAGGCACCGGTGAGAAGGAAGTGCACAAATAACCCAGATAATACAATTTCTAAACAACATCTTTCCTTATTGAATCAAACACACATAACATGTTTCAGTCCTTGAATGGCGATTGGAAGATCACTCACCTTCCCGGTTTAGGAGGCTGTATAAATTCTAGCCCAACCACAGAGAGATGTTCCTCTCTGTGGACTGATCCGAAAAAGTGAACTTTGAAATGTTTGTTTGGTCTTTCCTATTTACACATGACTGCATATTTGCTCTGTGCAATGATTTCGGCCTTGTTGCCATCTTGTTTTCCTCCAATAAGAAGTCGATTTGAATGCTGTATTCTCCAACCCATAGTGTTCTCTCTCGCTCTCACTTTGCCTTTCTGAGATTCCCTGTGCAGAGTGATGTTTATGGTCCTCTCCGGGGCTAATAATCAGTTCCATTCTCTGTAAATCAAACGTTAGGAGGCGTATATTTCTTCCCAGCTCAAACATTGCAATGAGTTGTAAGGGTGTATCATGGTATAGAATACGCCCAATCTGCACCACACCAATGAGCTCACACGACAAACAGACACACAGTCAGCCGTCTGTGAAGCTGCAACATTTAATAACTGTTAAAAAATGATTTTAAATGAGACATTCTGCAGTTTATTGCTGTGCTCAAGGGAATAACTGCCACCCTTCTGCTTAAAAGGGGTGGATTTAAAAGCAGCAACTTGCTTATATATTCTGCTCCGGGAAGTGCAATGAAGATAGACCAAAGTTTATGATTGTGATTACAAACAAATACAAAATAAGAACCTTTTTCATGTAGTTTTTTTTGTTACCCTTGACCCCTTTATAGGTCAAACTTAATATTAATGTTTAACATCAACAATGGTTAGTTATTAATCTTGACAAGCCCCATGTAACGTACAGTTCCGTCATGTCCAGTCCTTCATATGCATTGCCGTTTACTGTTTGTTAAGATACACTTACAAAACATAATCAGCCTGCATGTATTATGGACATTGTAGTTGATGGAATGGTCGCCCAGGGCAGCTCACCCATGGTGTCCCACAGTATACACAAACAACACAAATGGACTAAACGTGTTTACATTGATGAGGGCCATAAAGTTGACCATCTAGCCGAATGAGTTGCCTCAGGAAGCCTCGGTTTGGCACCACCCCCCTTTTGTCTTTAACAGCGCATATGGCCTCCACCAGGTTGAGCTTCTGCTTCAACATGAGATAGGCCAGCACCAGTGTGGCAGAGCGGCTTACTCCTACATGGCAGTGCACAAGGACAGTCCCTGCAAAAAACAGGAGGGTTGGTGTCATTACTTCACGTTCACACAAACATTTGACACATGCACGTCGTACACTTTCGCAGACTGACCTCCTCTTCCGAGAGCTCTGTCGATGAAGTTTGCTGCGCTCTGGAAGTGCGTGCTCATGTCAAAGTCGGAAGAGTCGCGAGCCTCGATGCCCATGTATGTAACACTTGACCCCTGGTATAAATCAGCCCCTGTGCGTCGGTGACACGCATTCAGGACGTGGGTGATGCGGTGCATAGAAAGGCCGGCCAGGTTTTCTGCACTATGCCTGTTTCAAACAAACAAAAGAAAGGAACTGATCGAGGAATGTATCTACCAACTCAAATTGAAACATCTTTTGCTCAAACTGCCTTTTCAATAAAAGGTGGTTATTTTTTATTTTTACCAAAAGCCCTACCAGGGACAAGTGTCCCGAATTAGCTCTGAATACAAACACTGTCCCTATTCAAATAAAACGCTCAACAGACAATTATGATTATGGTGAAGCCAAGTTATATGATGAGTATCAAGTCATTTGGCAAAATCGAATCTCACACTTAAAGGTTGTATCAGCGATTCTAGGCCGAAACATAAATGATCACATTCATCCGATCTTTCCTCACGATCCGCTAGCTACCCGCACCATAAGCAGGCCGTCAAAAAAATCTCTGTAGGGAGCCTATGCTCTGTTTCATACACAAAAACACTCAAACTGAAAACCAAAACAAACATTATTCCAACCACCGACCAGGGGTGGGCGTGCTGGGTTTTGCGCTGGTGGACGCGAAGTGAGAGTTGAAGGTGATGGTGAAGGTGGTAGGGATAGGCTACTATTGGAATAATATTTTGATTCTGAGTAGTTGGTGGTACCATTCGTTTTTGTTTACGATCTCGACAGGGACGCGTTTTTGTTGACGGCCTGCTTATGGGGTAGCTAGCTAGCGGACCGGGGGAAGGATCAGACGAATGTGATCATTTATGTTTCGGCCTAGAATCGCTGATACAACCTATAAGATCGATTTCACAATGATTTATGTAAAGGCAGTTGGAATACGTGAGGAATCTACATCGGATGACATGAGTTTGTTCAGTGAATCCTTTCCTTGGAGTGGATATAGAGTTGCATAGTTTGACACCAGTTGGATTTATGGGCCGTTCCTCCTCACATTTTAACCGGTCATGGCCGTATATACGATTATATTTGTGCATTTTACAACTTCCATTCCAGCAGACGGAATATGAATATCCGGTAGGTACTTACTGGTCGCCAATGTAAAGTTTTGGCCATACTTCATCTGCATGGCTGATGATGGCTTTGCCAGTAAATAAAAGTCTCTCCAGTTCCCACACCGCCAATCCAGGAGAACTCCGGTCAATCTCCACTTTCCGAGCAGGAGCTGTATCATTCCAGGACGCAGGAATTCTGGATGTGTATGACATTATGTGTTCAATCTATGACAGTCCTTGCAATTCAAAGTTAGGGAATGATCACCAAACTAAATCTTGTAAGTGGTTGTGATGGGGCCTCGGGCAGTGTTTACCGGGACCTGCTAAAGACCAGGGTGCGGTGTGGTGCCTCACAAACTATATCAAGTGCATGCCATGCTTTACACGGCTAAATAGCGATCTATTTAAAGATCTAATGCTGACTTGTAGGATGGTTCAAAAAGCTGGCCATACATACAGCCATCCAGAAAGCCCACCCAGTTTTCACAACACAATTTGAAGTTAAGCTCAGGAAAGGGCATACTAGAAACTATGAAGAACCAATCAATATATTTAAAATTAACAATAGGTAAAAAAAAAAAAACCTGACATTTAATTATATATGTAGTAGTGACAATGAATGTATCAGCCAAGCAGATATTCTCATCTTTTATAATGGAAACATGCATTAAATCTGCAACATTGATGCAAGGTCCTGCTCTTGTAATCAAGATAATTTTTTTTACATGTGTTTTATATTACAAATATATGTCAAGTAATGAACAGGGTGATTCCATCTTAACACAGAGAAACAAAATGTTTTTGTACATGCAAGGTTTGAGATCTTATAGAAAAACACATCCTCCCCCAAATATGGCACTCTTTTCGCAAATCAATACATCAAGCATGATTTGAAAACAAAAAGACAGAGCACAACATAAGTCGGGCTGAGAAGTACTTTGGGTGCATTACCAGCTTTCATGTTACAATGAACAGAGGTAATATACATACACTCTACATGTCCTGCCCCAAGTTAACCTTACATTTTGTTTTAAAAATGTTAATTTCATCCTTTTGATATGGTAAGTTGTACAGACGCAGTTACATAAAAATACAAATACATACGCTAAAGTTCTCCCCTCACCTCAGATGGGTTGAGGTGTCAAACTGGGGTCCCCTATGACCTCCATACTCTTGTTGTTCAAAAGCCTCAAAAAAGATAATTTAAAACCCTTCAAGCTATTTTTCATACTGGATTATCAACACTACCTGCTACAGCTAAGGAGAACAGCAACGCCATCACAGACTGCGTGACTCACAGCCGCAGTTGTAGGCTGCCGTAACGGGGACAGCAATCTTCCGAGGGGTTTCATTAATCCTCCATTACCTTGGCCCAAATGTCAGAACCGAGACGTTACAGCCGTCCTTCAACAGTGTTTTTATATTACTACAGTGCATGCAGGACCGAGTACAAGTAAAATGTGAAAGAGGTCGTCAATACCTTTCTTTGGTGAGAAGGAACACCAGAAGTGAAAGCGAATATGGGCCACTACGGGTCAAGGGACGTACCGGTGTGAGATTCAACGCTTGGTGGAAGGTTTGTGATGTATGAAATCAACCTTTATGCTGTAGAAGACAAGGGCTGAATCACACTATGTGGCACCACACAACTCATGAAAAAGGGCATTAGGTTAGTCTGCCAGCATTAGTGCTGCATTGCAGAGATGACCACAGAATTTAGCAGACGATCAATTTAGAGTTATAAAGCAGCAATCTCCCGATGAGGCCGAAAGCTGATATGATATGTACAATCGTTTCGTTCACTGACCCTAAAAGGATTTCTATAGCCCGCTAGCAGCTAATTCTGTCCCATCCCAATATAATGTCTGATTAATTCCTGAACACATTGAGCAAATGAAAAAAACATATCCAGCACAATGGAAATGACTTGAGGATTGTGTGGCTTCGGGAACGCCTTATTGAATCCAGCCCCTCACCATCTTCTGCAGGTTCTGAAACGGAGAAAAGCAAAGTAAAATACCAAAGCTCTCTAATCCCAAATGCTCCGATTTCAGAATGCCTTCTTCTCTAGTCGATCCAGAATGGCCTGGATCCTCTGCACGGCCTCCTTCCTGGCCTGTCTGACGGCCTCCTGGCCCTGGGTCTCCACTGAGTCCAGTGCAAGGAGCTCCTTGGTCAGCAACTCCTCCAGGTAGCGGTATGTCTTCTCCGTTTTTTTGCCCACGAACTCATCAACGTCTTCCTGCAGGAGCATTACTCGAACCATGATCTGGTGCACTCGGGCCAGGCCGGGGGTATCGCTGGGAAGCTGGGGTCCGAATGGGACATGGGTCTGGGGTGCCGCCGGTGTTGGTGTCGGTGTCGGTGGCGGGGGTGCCGGAGATGGCACAGAGGGTGGTGGCTGACCCTGCGAAGAAACAGGCTCGCTCAGCCCTCCTCTCCCCGTTCTGTTGTACAGCTGGGGAGGAGAGCAGAATTCGGCCGGCTTTGCGTTGGAAGGGTTCGGGGGGTTGGGGGGTGGCTGAGGTTTAGGTCCCACTTGGGGAGGATTTTGGGGTGTTTGGTCCTGGAATAGGAAGAACGTAAATTTACAATTTGCACATGCAGAACTGCACACTTTTTGCACACGTATTCTATTCTATTTCATTGGTGTACCTATTGTTGCTGCTATTTACTTTGTATATTGTATATATTGCTGCTTTTGCTTTTTACAACGTTTACATTTGTTGGCATTCGGTGGAAAACAAAGAAAGAATTTCATGGCATAATCAAGTTCTTATCGTGCAGATGACAATAAACGCTTTAAATCTTGAATCGGAAAATGCCAAGTGGCATCAAATACACAATCTACATCTGAAATGCCTATATGCTGTGGACAGGGACTTTAGATATAAAAATGTAAAAAACTTGTACCTTTGGTTGGTAGGGAGGTGGGGCACCCGTTCCAGTGCCTGGCCACGCTGGAGGATGTTGTGGACGGACCGGATTGCCATAGTGATTTTGTGGATTTTGTGGATGCTGCGGCGGCAGCGGCTGCTGCTGCTGCCCAGGCTGCTGTGCAGGCTGCCACTGCTGTGGTGAGGGCCCATATCCACTGGAGTGAGCCCAGCCCTCAGCCTGGGGTCTAGCATGCAGAGCCTGGCCTGCAGGGTAGTGGGGGTTTTGGGGCATTGCGTGAGCTCCGTCGTTATAGTGAGAATATGATCCGGGAGGGTATCCAGGTGCCTGAGGAATTATAAAATGTATAATTACAAACGAATGGGGAAAAATCTTGAGACCTGATTGACATGGGTTGCAGAAACCCAAATGTTCCGGAACTGTACTGTGCTGTGATGCATGTGAAGCCTGTGACGTACCCCTTGACAGTGTGGCCCAGGGTAATGATGGTGTTGGGAATGCGGCTGGCCGGTCCCTGGAGCGGTCTGCTCTGGAGGACAACCTTGGTTGGGGTATGGACCTGGCCCGGGTCTCTGAGGAATCTGCTCAGCGCAGTAAAATGGGTTGGATGGGTGGAAGTTGCTGGTGGAATAGTGTCCCTGGTTTGGATTGTAGACACCGTGGCCATTTGGATACGCTCCTGGAACCGCCTGGACGGTAAACACAAGATCGGACACAAACGCTTGAGAGGGAGCATTGAGTATGGAAAAGAAAACAAGGTAAATGTACCTGAGGGTTGTATGAAGGCTGTATCTCCGTTCCTGGGGGGAAGTTGTTTGCATAATGAGCTGTGGAATGGGTCTGGGGATACCAGTAGTTTGAGGGGTAGCCAGGATACTGAGATGCGTCCTGTAAACACAGAACGTATAGATTGAAAAGTTCTTGAATCATACATGGGTACGCTTTAGGGAGGAATTCAGGGTCATTATTACATTGTTGATTAAAACAGAGCTATTAACCGCAGGCCACAAAAAACACTCACAACAACAATTCACTTTCCCAGTGATGACGTTACCCCCGGCTTGTCTTACGGTGGTACGCTACTGTGGTACCACAGCGCTACCAGGGAGGCCTCAAACCGATTTGACATGTTGTTTTTATTTCAAGAATCAAAAACTATTGTTAAAAAGTGTTTTCCAGTACGAATAAACGTGAGACAGTAGCCAGGAAAACAGACAACGACCCAGATAGCCGGGCAGCGTTAAGTATTACATAACGCTAATCAGATAGCCGTAGCCGAGCTTTTACTGGTTCACATTTGGATAAGTGTTTCTTCAACAGCCAAATACCAGTTTAGACCTAAACAAGCACGCATGTAAATAGCCTTAACGAGTCACGTACCATGTCTGCGATTCAATTCGCGTTGTTGTTTTTCTTCTGAGTTGTGATTCAAAGGCCACCAAGATTTAGGACTGGACCGCATTTAATAACAGGTCATACTGGAAATACTTTTACTAATACTTTTTTACAGCATGGCCATCTTTGATATCATTTAAAAAAACACAAAACCAGTTCGACTATGGTTTGCTATTTCAAATATTTTGTTCTTTTTAAAAAGGTCTCGGTGGTTTTGCAAAAATGAGGAAATGATTGAATGGCTTCTACTTGGTAATTGTGTCGTGTACCTTTAACCCGTGGGCCCGCCTCCGTGTCTGTATTCCACTGCGTCACTACGTCTCAGCCAATGGGCGACTCGGAAATGAGGGACTTGACGCGCTAAAACGTTGCAACTCCATACAATATTCTAAGCAATAATAAGAAACAATTAAATTGATAGATATTTATTTGGTATTTTTATATCAAATACATTATCTATCAAATATCTATGTCCAAAACGAGTTAATATGTGTACATACATATGTACGTGTTCAGCAGGGTTAAAGGTCTACAGGAAGTTTACCCCAAACTTGTATAAAATTGCTTCCTGTACCAACAGGGGAAGAGACACATTTTGAAACATTCATGGCTTGACATTATTAAAAACAATCTACCCAACACATTACAAAAATCAAGATGAATTACGTACCAGGAACGGCAAGTCTAATTGATGACATCGATAGTAAGTCAACGTTGGCGCCTTTTGTCTCACTTAATCATTTGGGTCGTGAATATGATGGGGCTGTACTTGTATCTTATATTATACTTGTATCTTATGTTATACTTGTATCTTGTTGAACTCGTGACCTGATGAGTCCTTCTACGTGTGCATGCTCATGTGTTTGTGTTTCTTCATGGCCATAGAAAAGCACCTGGTGCTGCTCCGCGATGGCAGGACACTGATTGGGTTCCTCAGGAGCATCGATCAGTTCGGTAAGGCCATCCAACCTGCTCATGGCAACATGACTTGACACATTTCTAAAAGTCGTGGTGGTGTGTCCTTGAAACTAGCCCAATATCAGCCACGTCTCTTGGGGTTCCTGCACGAAATGTTTGGAACAAGGAGTGCATATATCTAGCTTTGCGTTTGTCTTGCTTTATCCTCATTTGTTTACATTATTTTTTGTTTACATACAGCCAATTTAGTTTTTCACCAGACAGTGGAGCGCATCCATGTGGGAAAGAAATTCGGGGACATCCCAAGAGGCATCTTCATCGTGAGAGGAGAAAACGTTGTTTTACTGGGAGAGATGGTGAGTGGGCCCAATGGTTACCTAAACTTAGAAATGTTTCAATGAAACCCATCCACTAAACATTATTACGGACATGCATCACAATGCCAAATGCAATAGTATTTAGCACTTGGGTAAAACACCAGCCATAATGTTGAATTTCTGATGCAGGTTCTTCAACTAATTGGGCATGAGCAAAGAATATATCTTCAACATGGCCTATATTTACATCTTATATTTGTGTTCGGCAGAATAGAATGGAGCATTTATGCAAGAACCTTAAAAATTGGAATTATTTGCACAGTACCCTGTGTTAAAACAGGCTGCTGTAGCTAGTTTCTATGCATCGTGTACAGCGATTTGGTGTTGGCCATCTTTCTGCAGAATTCTACCTCCAGTCTTTTCCATGTGCTTAGGGGTAGATGTAAATATGTAGTAGCTACTAAGAATGAGCTTGCCTATGTAAACACTTGCGCTTTTCAATTAAATTAAATTTTAATTGTATAGCCCTTAATCACCATTACAGTCTCAAAGGGCTTTACAGGCCAAGTGGCACCTCCCATTAACCATCCCCCCACACGGGCAAGAAAAAACAGCAGAAGCTCAGGGGGTAGAGAGCGGCTTGTTCAGTAACCGGAAGGTTGCCAGTTCAAACCCCGGGCTCCTCCTAGCTGAGTGTTGAGGTGTCCCTGAACAAGACCCCTAACCCCTACCTGTTCCTGACTGGCTGTCACCTTGCATGGTTTGACCTGCGGTCTGTGTGTGTGTATGAATGGGTGAATGTGAGGTAATTCATTGTATAGTGCTTTGAGAGAAATATAAATAGTCCATCTACCATTTAATCACAAGGAAGAAATCTTGGGAGTCGGGGATCCCTCAATCCATGGATTGACAGGAGTGCAATGGGTGCCACAATTGGCATACACGCATACGGGCAGAATATTACTTCCATGAGTACACTTGCACGTAGTACACTATCCGCACTCACTGAGTGCGCAGACTTTCAGAAATGAGTGCTGTTCCAAATCGAATACTCTATG
>JAOPJJ010000008.1:15652423-15664671 GCA_027122795.1 Enchelyopus cimbrius
GTCTTTAATCTGGATTTAAAGTGGTGAGTGTTTCAGCAGACCTACAACTTTCTGGCAGTTTGTTCCAGATATGTGGCGCATAAATACTGAACGCTGCCTCCATGTTTGGTTCTGACTCTGGGGTTCATAGATCTGGACGGTTCATAGAAAATGAGAAGATCTGAAATGTATTTTGGCCCCAAACCATTCAGTGCTTTATAACCTAACAGCAGTACTTCTCAATTCTCTGACAGACAGGAAGCAATGTAAGGATCTGAGAACTGGAGTAATGTGATCCATTTTCATAGTTTTTGTGAGGACTCGAGTGTACACATTCATGTTAGATGTAAATACTCACAATAGTGAGTATTTGCTCACTTGATCACTAACTTGTATGTTAGTATCCAGTTTTAACATATATCAATGTGGGATTGTATATATTGTTTATGACCAATACTAAAAAGTAACATCTTTAGAAATGTTCTACCCACTGCAGTACTCCAAAGGACGCCTAGGGGTACGCCTAGCCCAATTGAGAACCACTGATCTACATCACGCCAGAACGAAACTAGAGGATTAAATGAGGCATTTGCACGTGTGTGTTATAATGAAAACAGAGCTTGAATTCCTATATGAAGCCGGTTTAAAGGGAACTTATGATTGTACTGTCCAAAAACCAAAAACATTGACATCTCAAGTGTTCTGCAAAGGCAGAGCACAAAGAGACTGCAAAGGCAGTCCCACAATCCATATGGACATCTCTAATGTTTCATGACCCCACAATCAAACCTATCCGGCCTGAATACATCCATTCATCGGTTTGAGGCAGTTATCAAAATGAAGATAATAATCATATTCAAGATTCTGAAACATTTTATTTTTTTGCTGCAAGGATGTGTTAGGTACAACAGCGTCAAAGCAATTATGGACACAGTTAAAACAAAACAAGCTTTATTCATGAATGGTTATTTAAATATCTTATATGCAAAGAGAGGGTTGTCTCCATTGACAGGGCAAGCACAAATTACATATTTAAGAAGTGTCTTCAATGTTGATAGTAAGCTGGTCCTGAATTTCAAACAGTCAACATTTGTATTTAAAAAATGAGTGTTATGCCTTGGAGGACTGACAGGATAACTTAAAAATGATAAAGCTTTTATATAAAGCAGCCAAACTAGTAAACTTAAGGTGACGTTATCACTGTATAAAATGGGGGTTAAGGCTAATGTCAGAAATGTTAAATTTACTGTCATGAAATCCCTGATATCCGGCACAAGGCCGTGTGAGGGTAAAGGTCAAAGCACAGGTTGCCAAATTTAACAAATACAATCTGCATGGAGTTTGCAACAACAGGCTGGATGCCACAATGGAACAAGGCTGCATTAAACCTTACAAATACAGGACTTAATAAATAAATACATAAAACTCGCGCTGCCCCAAAAAAACCAAAACAACATACTAACTATGTATACAACTGCAATATTTCAACTCAAATCATGGTGTATATAATGGTACTGGCAGAATATGGACCTTCACTGCATTTGGAGAGCTTAACTTTTGTCTATCACCAATATTTTTGGGACATTCAGTTTAGCCTTGAGCTCTCAATTAATCCAACATTTACAAAAACTATAATTTGTGCCCAACACATGGCCTACATTCTATAATTTATTCATCCTGCCTTTCAATGCACTTTTAGCTTGATAAATCATTAAAATAAAACAATACCAATGGTGATCTGGTTTTAAAATAAAACTGTACTTTCCCTTTAAATTTAAATGATCAAATTACATACAACACATTAAACAACTAGAAACCTCTCGATGACACCCAATCAAACTATTTTACCAAGTCACATTATTGCAAACAAAACACAATTCTTGTAAACCATAGCTATATATAAGCATTGAGTAGCTCTGCGCTCCTCAAAATTGACCAATCGATATAATAGGAACTGGTCAACTAAAGTATCTTCTTAAAAGCATGGACAATCTTTAAATCCCTCTACAAAAAAGTACTCAAATATTCTGATGGTCTACTGCTTTGTTACCATCTTCAAAATAATTGCGAAAGACTGTTGTAATTTAGAACACAGTAGCATAAACACATATACAATGGCCTGCTTGATAGCCTTTCAAAAACATTCACATCCAAGAGTTCAAAAATAAAATAAATGAAAATAATAAAGCAAACTGTTGTGGTGCCCTGACAGGGGGTGGGGGGTTGGTGAGGGACAGAAGTGTTTCCTGAGGACCGGGAGCAAACTGTTACGAAAAAAAGGATTGCTGCAGCCGTTAACGTCAATAATGGGAGTGTGGATTTAAAACGGAGCAATTTCCCTACTTAAGCATGACACGAGCTACGTGAAAAGAGATTTCTGTATAGCACTCAGTTGTATTTTTTTCTTGTACATGATTGGTAGTACGGGAACCAGTAACTTCCCCTCACCATGGGTCACTGCAGCGCTCCTCTGAAGGCGGATGATTTGGCTGGATACCTGAGCAAGTGTATGGCGCAATTGGCACAGTCCAACAGTACTGCGTCGAAAATAATAGCAATGTCAATTCCTTTGCGATGATTTAAGTCCCAACTGTACGACTTGTTTTTCGATACTGAATGACTACAGGGAAAGTAACCATGGTCGAGAAGAATGGAGGATGATTTTGGGTTGCCTTTACCTTATGAGCACCAATGCTTTAACATGGGGCACCTAGCTTGAGCAGCAGCCATCGACTCTAATTGTTTGTATCCCCTTATGCACTATCATGAATCTAATCCTTCTCAAGTTTGTTTACATTTGCCCTAAGGTAGAGATAGTGTTCATTTAGCAGTTGCTTTAAAAGCTACAAATCAACTCCTAGTATTAAACATGCACACTGTCGAGTTCAACGTTAACATTCCGACTGCAATTGAACATCTACTATAATAAAAGAAAACAGTAAAGGCCACTGAATACATGTAAATACAATAACAAGACATCAAGTGAGACAAATCAGTACCTCTGAACTAATGGCAAATGATCTTCTGAATCAACCAAAGTAGTTTGCCAAATAAAAATTGAAAAAATTCCTACCAAGGACAAGAGCATTGCCCTTGATGAGAGATGCCTTAACAACAAATATAATAAATCACGATAGCAGTAGTAAAAGTCTGCACATGTCAATGTGTTGAGGAAAATTCCAGTATTCCATGGTAGGAGAGCCTCCAAGAGTCCATTGGGTCCTGTCGGGCAGGTCCATACTAGTCACCAAGAATGGCACAAAGAACATGGCAGCAGCACAGCATGTGGAAGCCAGGTGCCAGTGTACATCGTATTGCTTCCTTTCCAACCGGTGGTGTGTTGCCCAAGATATGTCTTGCTTAGTTTGCTTGCCTTGTGTTAAACTATCCAATATGTATTCCTAAACTTTTCCTTTTTGTATATAATTTAAATGGCATTCTCACATTGCATATTTCTGTGTCCATTCTCTCGCTAGTCTGTTGTACCTGTAAAAGAAATAAGATATATAATGTATACATCATCGGTGGTAAAAGATCATCAGTATCATCAGTATATCTGTACTGATTGAGGTATTCATAAAGGTATTCATAATGTTCAGATATGAGTTATGAGTGCACTACTTACTTTTCCCTGTCAGATTTGTATGTATGGGCAATCTCCGGGACTAGTGGGTCATCCGGGTTCGGATCACAAAGCAGGGAGCAAATAGACAGAAGAACTACAAAAGAGACAGTAAGTAAGGAGAAATCACAATGAGATTAACAGAAACCTACACCAGACAACAACTTTTTATCACTATATTAATAAGAAACAATTACCAGCAATACTAATACCATATACCACAGAGAGAGAGAGAGAGAGAGAGACGCACACACACACACACAAATATAGCTAGCACTGTGAGGGTTATTCTATTGAACACATTTAAATTGAGTCTGAAACATATAAACAACATAATGTCAGGTGACATGTACCTTTAGATACTGTAAGCGCTGGTGACCATTGCGATCGCAGTATGTCAAGACAAATACTTCCATTGCTGTTAATATTCGGGTGGTATATTTTTGTAGTGAATGAAACCTGTGAGAAAGCAGGCAGGCATTCAACCATTATCAAACACATGTAACAAATGTTCCCTTTCCATCATTTAAACAAATGATAGACCATACTCACTTTCGGTGGTTTGAAGGGGTAATCTGTAGGGAAGTGAATGGTGAGGAAGAACACCCCACCTTGATAAGGGCTGTCATTCTATTTGCACGAGAAAAGCAGAAGTCAAGGATAATACAATGAATTATAGTTATTTTTACATTCAATGAGGGTATATACAACAGTCACTTACTGGGCCCATTATGGTTGCTTGCCAATGGAACACTGAAAATGAAAGAATAATAGTGATTTAGAACAACTGATACATTTAACTGATATCAATTCTTAATGATGAAGTAGCAACAATTTTAGACAAAACCAAGTTGGTGTTGACCGGTCCCATTTCCACCAAAAACGTTTAAAGAACATCAACCTTCACTGTAGAATCAGACTTACGGCTAAAATAAGATCTATTTACTTTGGCTCTTTTTTATCCACAGAGGGCTCCGTTGGAAGTGGAGGGTTTTAAGTACTAGCGAGTAGTATGTTAGAACGTACATGTTCGATTAAACCTTGTTCATGTTGTCACCAGAGCCAATATTTGAATATTCCCATTTTCAAATCACAAATTGCAGCACAAATTATTCAACCAGCCTTAAAGGTCATATTAAAAATAAAAGCAAAGTTAGTGTACACATTAGAAATCTGTAGAGAAAAAAAAACTGTAGAGTAGAAGGTTAAGACTAACGGTCATCTCCAAGTGGCCCAGCAGAACACTGTGCTGGTGGGTCCCTCTGCAGGTCTGTGAGTTCCTAAACAAAAAACAAATTCTGATCGGGTCAAGGAGCCTTGAGCATCACGACTAGTTAAGCTCTAGGACGAACAGTGACAACATTCCCAATCATAGGCAATATCATTTCCCCTTGTGCCAATCACAAACATAAAACCCACAGGCTTTTCAAGAATGATATACAATACAAGTATTGTTAACATTGAAGGGAATTTAAAGTTTCCCAATTGTATTTATAATATACACTGAAAGTAGTGCCTTTAAAATGCAAATCATTTGTTTACAAATTATTTATTTGGTAGGCCTTACGCCATTTAAATTCGAATAAAGTATAGCCATTGATAGCATTAGAAGACAGATAAAATGACCGATATTCAGCAGCTCTTCATGAAGCTGTCTATCCTGTTTTATAAATACACACCGTGGCCTGGTCCAGGGGACCCTCTACCATCCCTTATATGGCCACAAGGACATTGGAGTTCAATTCTGGCAGCGTACAAAACAGCTGACATTTGTCCAATTGCTCCTATCGACCATCCTTGTTTTTTTTCCATTTTTAAAACGAATACGGTAAAAATCAGTGTGGTTGAATATATTTTACTTTATTTAACCTTTTCCAGATAAAACATTAAGAACGGTTTCGTATTTGCAATTTTGATCTGGTACTCGATGACACATGTAACACAACTGAAACAAAATAAACATTCACTCTACAGATCATAGTGACAGCACTGGGACCATTTTGTGGGCGTATTTCCATGGTGGTAGAAAATAACAATATATAATCATAACGATAAAAACTAATTATTTAATTAATAATAAAATAATACAAAGCAAACAATCCCAATGGTGCACCAACGGGTCGAAAGCGGTCCATTATTATAAGATCCGCTTTTGTCTGTGAATTATCTTAAATTGAACACCGTTTCGGTGTTCTATTTAAGATGATTCACAGACAAAAGCGGATCTTACAATGGCGTGGTGCATTCAACTCGAATACTCAGAGAAACATGCTGTCTAGCAGGACTATCTTACATCATTTACTAAATAAACTCACCTTATGGATTCTTTTCAACGCCATGGCCTAGCTTGATGTAGCTTGGCAGCTAACAGTCAGCACTCTACACATACGATTTCACTTTTGTTACGGTGCTGCCTACAAACCACACCTTTTCAAAACAGCGAGCCACATTTAGAACATGTTAGGAGTGGGAATGAAAGAATGAGCAAACTGTTGGGATAAAACGAAATGTCAATTCTAGTCAGATCTCGCTCAGCAACCTAGATATTTCACCCCTTCTCTCCTAGCATCGATATTCATCGCGGCCCGTTGCGGACGAGGGTGTGTAATCCCGCGAGATTACGAGCAGGCCTCCATTGTTGTAGTTCGATACATTTAAAAGCGGTTCAAAACATGAAACGGGTTTCAATATTACATTTATATGGAGGCTCATTCCCGCCAGTAAAACACACAAAAAAGTCCCCATTGTAAGTCATAATCATGAAACAAAAGTTGAAATGATGACATAATTAGTCAAAAATAATGAGAAACAAAGTCGAAATAATGAGATACAAAGTCAAAATAATGAGATAAAAGTCTTGTGACTTTTTCACTCATGAATTAGGCTTTTGTTATATCATAATTATGACATTTATAAAATAATTGAATATAATTTTCACATTTTATCTAATTATTTTGACTTTTTTATCTCATTGTTATGACTTATTTTCTCATCATTTTGAATTTTTATCTCCTTATTATGACTTTTTATCTCATAATTATGACTTACAATGGGGCTGTTGTTTTTGTTACAGGCAATGGGTTTCCAAAGCCTACATTATGTATTAACCGTATATTAAATTTAATATGCAAAAATTGTTTAGCAACATAGTTTATTCTCTGTCCATAATGTTGTATTTGCAACGATGACATTGAATGTGTTTTAAAACAAGCATTCGATTTTCGAAATGAAGTTCAGTGCATGACTTACTTTGAGAATCTGTCCACAAGATGTCACTCTGTTAAAAGAACAAGAGGCCGACAGGTACTCAGACTGACATATTCATACGGACACAAGCTGAATTTTTATTGTAGAAAAGTTACAACAAAAAACATCCGCATGGATATTCTTTCTTCAAATTCACCGCTGAAATTAGATCAGTTACACATATGGGTTCAACATGTGTCGGACGTTGTTTGGTTTACATGTGCACAATATTGAAACAGGAACTCAGAATTCTGACACATGTACTAAGACTGCAGAGAACAAAGGAGAAATACTATTGAAATGTTCATTCAATACCAAATCATTGTAAAGGCATATTCATCTGAGTCAGCTGCATGCTCCAATTTCTCCACAGCCTTGTCTCGCAAAGCCTCATGAGCCTCCCTTTATATGTCTTAAACAAGGGGGGGGGAAAAGAGCTCTCATTATTTTAGTGAGTATCTATGAATGGGGAGCAGTGTTCATTCTTCTTAAATGGCTGATTCAATGTCAGGTTGAGGATCCTATCGTCAATGTGACACTGAGAGGGACCATTTTCCTTTGGAAAGCTGAAGATTCCTTCAGATAATATCTTATTGTTTGCTCATCTCTGAGCTCTCAATGACCTGACTGTCCTCAGGCCTGCCTGTAATCAGATTCAGCCAGAAGCAGAGGTAGCAGATCTGGCCCTCTGCACCCCCAGGCCTTGTGCTTAGAGTTTGTCTACATGGAGAGGCCATTTATCACCATGAAGTCTTTTAGACACAGGCAAGCCCACACTTTGTTGGCTTGAAGCCTTAGTCCACAAAGAACTCCAACAGTCAACAGACACTCGCTTTCCACTGGAATTTCCTCACACTACTACGCTACTGTGTACTATCACAATGCATGTAGAAGATTTCCTTTTTAATATTGGGGTGAATTTAATGGATATTGAAGATTTCTCTTTGTACGTCGCCTCGTGTAGCTTGTATCTTGGTATTTCTTTGTTTTCCGGGTGACTTGTTACCCTGACCTGAAAATGGGAATTCCCATCCAGAGCCTGAAGTAAAGGTTTTAGTTACAGGATTGGTGCCCCAAGACCACTATTCACGTCTGCACTGAGGTGTAAGCACATACAGGATGGGATGATATGGGTGGGGTATGTTGCTTGGTTAAAATACAGCCTAACGTGGTCATTTGAGCCTGTAGACTTAACACAATCTAGTGGTGTTCCATCTTTCTCCTCACATGAGTTATCACTGTTGGTTCCATTGTGTAACAAAAAAGAATTCATTTTATTAGCGCAATTACTGAAGCTGCATTTTAACTTTAGTATGTTAACGTCTGTGGCACATTTCCCATGGTTGCCATGACGAAGCACATATGCTCACAATCATTTTCACAATTATCCCAAATAGGTCCAGTTAATGTCTGAATTATCCAATAAAAGCACAACCAATAAAAGCTGAGTACAAGTGGTCTCTCAGAATGGCAGTAGGTGCTCTATACCTTGGGTCATTGTAGACACTTTCTGAACCAACAAAGAACAACTGTTCCCCGTTACTGAGACATTTGTTCACTTCCTGTATCAATGTCCTTAATTTGATTATAGACTCAGACACTATGTGAGGCTAACAAGTGTGCATTAAAGTCAGCAACTCTGGACAATACCTTAATTCTCATTCCGATCAACAACAACAAAAAACAGACTGGTGTTATGTCTGGAACCATCGCCGTTTCATTCCTCATTTCCTTAACTGTGATTTGATTTTGTATGCAAGTTTAGAAAGCTGAAAGCTGGTTGACCAACATAATCCCATCGAATGATCCCGAAACACGCTGTGTCGCAGCATGTTTAGTGTTTAGGGTATTTTACTCCTTGTTGAGGGTGGACAATGCAATTGTCACTCCTTCACTGTGAGTTCTAGCAAGTTCCTGACTGTATGAGCTTGTTGAAGGTTAAAGGTCAGGAGGTTCCAATTTGTAGAATGTTTTATTAAATGACAGTGGAAACATTTCCAGCCCCCAGTATGTACTAATTAGGCTGCATTGGGTGCAGTGGTGCTCTCATTTAGAAGCACGGGCTTTACAACTATTATACTACTCTATTAAAGTATTTAAGCATTATTTTAAGAGTTGAAATACCAGCTTCCCTGCTCATGAATAAATCCTACTCCTTTTTCCATCATCCTTGCTGAGATGCACAGTGAGCCATTTACTTCCAGTGCTTTCATTGTTCAATTAGTTGTTTATTTGCAGTGGAGATAAGGCATTGATTCTATAAATCAAAAGGGTTTGTTTGATCATCTTCGTCATCTGCTTTGGATAATCAGAGGAGATGAAATCATATCCACAGTTTTTTGTTGGTCCAGAAAATGACGATGACTGATGCTGTCAAATGAGATGCATAGAGAGTGTAAAGGACAAATAAACACAAATAAAACCACCAATTCTCTAGGGAGCTAGTGCTTAGAGAACATTCCCCGAAGCCCCCATCGCTCCACATCTCTTTTACCACAGGTCTGGCACTTGATTGACAACTGTGGAAACTATTTAACTGTGCTGCTCTTGCAATGAGTAGCCTCCAGAGCTTTGGTTAATAGCTATCCTAGAGTGTTGACTAATACATTTATGGCTCTGTGAGTGTAATTATTGCCAAATGTGTTCCAGCTGTTCAGATTCTGATGACAAATTCAGGTTTCCCTCGTATGCTAAACTTCCTTGGAAGACAAAGAAGGGATTTCCTCCGCCACAGACAGGCAGTGGCAGTACCACTGAATGGGCTTTGGTACTGTTATCAGCAAGAATGTCTTGATGTAAACTAATGATCCGTGTCTTGGGCATACAGAGAAATGTGTCTGTAAACACCAGTCTGATGAGACAATGTTAAGATCTTCTGTTTGTCTGCATGTTTACTGAAATTATATTTCCAACAGACCGCAATCAGACAATACATTTTATCTAGACATAGTGGAGAAATAAGGGCCTGAAACAGAAAACATATCATATTACTTTAAATATGGTAGACATTTCTTTTTGCATTTCAAATGCTCCTTACTGATCAAGTAAAACATGCAATTGTTGATGCCAAGTTACTGACTTTGTGCCTTATATTCAGTGAATGAATGCACCGCCATTCCTTGTTTAAAGAAGATGTTTTTTCTCTCTATTGAATTTGGCCCTTGAAACCATATGCACCCAGAAAACCTCTATGCTCTATAGAATAGACCGAAAAATTAACCACACATGTTCACCTACTCCACATGTCAAGCACCTTTGGTTAGAAGGCAGCGACACACAAGAACGTAAATAGAACCAAATAGCAAACCGCCACAATGAGGTGGGAAGAAGAGTCGAGAAGTCCTTGTGGAGAGAGCTCCTTGTTATCTTTGTAAACTTGTGCCGCACACACACACACAAACACACACAGATGCATAGGCACACATGCACACACACACACACACACGCACACACACACACACACCATTACCACCATAAGCAGTACCAGCATGATAACAGCTTTCCTTCCTCTAACTGTACACCAGGAACACATAAGATTGAAGAGAATAGAGTTGAGATTACAGTGTATGTCAATGGAAAACAAAAAACGACTATGTTTTTTTTTAAAGGTGCAAGTTTAGTCGTCTAAAGGTGTGTGAGCATGTGTGTGTGTATGTGTGTGTGTGTGTGTGTGTGTGTGGCTCTGTGTGTGAAAGTAAGTGAGTGCGACAAGGGGGCCTGTCCATCCTGTCGCACAATAAACAGTTTGTTTCCCAGGAGCACCCCTCATGTTCCTGTTGTTGGCTCCCTCGCTGCTCACTGGGAAACGTCCTGGCCCCTATTGTCCAGGGGGTCAGAGGTCACAGGATGCTCCTAAAGGCCCAAAAGGGGAGGTAAGGGTTTGGATGAGAGACATGATAAAGCACTCCCGTCCTAAACAAAAAAAATCAAACCTTAACATTGGTTCTCACTTTTTTTCTCTCTCTCTTGCTCTCTCTCTCTCTCTCTCTCTCTCTCTCTCTCTCTCTCTCTCTCTCTCCAGGAAGCCATGTGAGGGGTATTCAGCCACAATAGAGCGACTGGCAACAATTTCATACTTCACCTCCTGACAGCTTTTGGACAGCCCCCCCCCTCCCCGTGATCACTTCTCTCTGGGTTCTCGTTCACTATCGATCGCTTGGCACCAGCAGTGAGTTTTGCCGTGTTAATGGTGGACACAAATGCACACTCTGACCGAGACACACATGTTGGGAATGCATTTTTGATCAGCAAAGCTGGGAGCAGAGCTGTGTCTTCATTGATAAAAACTTAATGACCTATTTGTTCCTTACTACAGCATGCCAACTCAACAATAAGAACAGAAGAATGTGATACCACAGGGGAGAAGATGTATATGTATGTGTTTGTGTGTACCTGTGTGTGTGTGTGTGCGTGTGTGTGTGTGTGTGTGTGTGTGTGTGTGCGTGTGTGTGTGCGCGTGTCTGTCTGCGTCTGCTTTGTTTTGTTTGTTTGGAATCAAGCTTATGTCTCAAAGCAAATAAAGAAAAAAAAAATCCACTTCCTGCTAGCTCAGCAGTGAATGAGTGTTGGAGATGCACTCATACTTGTTTATTGCACTTGAGCGATAGAGATTTAGTTACGGGCCGGCCCGAGATCCTTTTGTACCAGGGGGGGATTAGACAAGAATGCGTCTATGCGGCTGCTCTCTGGACATGCTCAGAGACACATACGTCTTTTTAACGGTGAGCACAGTGAACGCTACATACCAGATGGTGTTTGCATTGTACATTGTCAGAGCATCACTTGTCAACAGCGATGGACTGTTCCCACTCCTGTACCAGTATGGCGGCTATAAAGTCAATGGTTATGTATATACACAGTATATATATATTCACAGAGTGCTTGTTGCATGAAGCGTGCTGGGTGCAAGGGGCAGCAACACAACATAGCCGTAGCGAGACGTATACACTATAAACCCTGTGTGTTCCGACAGTAGGCAGCAGTCAGTATTGTCTCTGTGCGGTATTGTGTGTATTTTCAGTAGTACCATGAACCAGGCAGAGCGATTGTTCCCCTGCTTTAAGCCGGGTAACAGTATACGGGGAGGACTTTATAATAGTGGCTGTAAATTGAGATGTTAAAAAGTCATACGGCAGGGATGAGGTGTTGTGCACGCAGTAATCTTCCCGGTTTTTTTTTCACCACGGGCATTTTTGAATATAATGCTCGCAGTGTGAGTTACATACTATGCATTTTCCTGGAGGCCTGACCCCTGAACCTGCCTTGCCCCCCTGGTATCAGGTTGGCGTCACCGGAGGTGTGTGTGTGTGTGGAGATGTGTGTGCGTGTGTGTGTGTGTGTGTGTGTGTGTGTGTGTGCGCGTCAATGTGTGTGCATGCCTGTGCACAAGCTGGGGTGTGTG